>ML784753.1:552148-569169 GCA_009831015.1 Picea engelmannii | reverse complement strand
GCTAAAGTTGGAGAGAATTTGCGTTGGCCTATTTCCAAGGACGTGTGCGCGTTTAAACTCGATAAATTGCGCTATTTATTCTTGATTCTGACTCCAGGTGTGGAGGCCTTCGAGATTGTCGAGGATACAGTTATATTGTCGGATGTTACTCCTGCTGAAGTATTGAATTATGTAGTCTCTTTCCAGAAGAAAAGTGAATCCTTTTCATTGGATTTGTTAGATAAATTACTTGAACAACATGCCCAATTCACTGATTCCTCTCGAGATATAGAATCTCCAGGATCTGAGGTCGAAGGCTACAATAGTATGTTAGCGAATGCAATAGCCGCGGGCACAGAACAACTCGTCAAGTGTCTGTTTTTCTTAATCAGCGCGTATTCCTCTCAGCTGCAGAAAGGTGGGAAACTCCTTATGGATCGCATGGAGGCAAAGTGCCAGCCTTCGAATGTCACAAAGAGCTCAGAGATAAATCCTGATCAACTCATGAGAACCATTGAAAGGCAAAATCGATTTAAAGAAGTCTCTGTTTTGTTATTTTGTTTTCTGATTTAGGGTTTGCAATCTAGCAAACCCTGTCACTGACTGTTAGTCTGATTAGAGTATTTCTTGATTTTGTTTCTGTATACATGTGACAGATTGAAAAAGCTATCAAAGGCTACAGAGAAAATTAGTGAGAACGTGCTGATTGAGATATATAATTTAGCTACTGTTGTAGTGAGCAGAACAGCAAATCAGTCCAATGCTGACCAAAAGTTCTTCAGGACACTATCGGTGGAAATGCTTATTGTGTCATGGGACTCTCTTAGTACGTGAATGTTTGTCATTCTTTCCTTACAATATACGTTTACATCGTTAGGTTTTGGCATGATTTGCGTTGTGTATAAATGACAGATAAAATTGTAGAAGCTGTGGAAGTGGCAGGGAAGGATGCTTTGATAAATACTTCTGCTGTGGCCATTGACATTGTTAGGCACAGGTGCTAGCATAATGCATATTAATTATTGTAATTGGAAGGAAATCAAAATTCAGATTTCGGTGAGCTTTTCATACATCGGTGTGTACTGAATGCAGGTTTGGGGATAAGGTAGGAGGGATTACTGAAGAAACTTTAGCGGTTGCTGGGCATTCTATGGCGACTGCATACAACCTATACAAAATCATAAATCTTGCTTCGATGGGTGTGCATTATCTGGCGAAATTACTAGGGGAAGGCGTAAGGGCAGAGCTTACTCAATGTAAAGGATATCGTTATATTGTTCAAGGTTACTCAAGATGAAGCATTGTATTATGTAATGTCAGGATTTGTTGGACAGATTTCTTGAGAGAATGTAAAGGATATTGGTATATCGTCCAAACTTAATTGAGATAAAGTGGTGAATTATGTAATGCCATTGCAATGATCTTATTAACACACATCAGTCTATTTTCGAATGACTGTGGGAGAATGATATCTTAATCTACTTTCAAATAATGATATCTTACTGATAAATTTGCAAGAAAAGTTTCTATTCAGAGGGAGAAGCAAGACAAGTTTCTATTCACAGGAAGAAGATATAACAAACAATTAACTTAAAGAATTATAATAAATAGAGAGTGAGAATTCCATCTATAGTTATAATAAATAGATAACTATAAATAGAGAGTGAGAATTCTATCTATTGTTTCACTATAGTGCATGTCACATTAAGATTAGTATTGTATATGGATATCACATTTGTAAATGTTTCATAAAAATATTTCAGTATATCTTTGAATGACATGTATCTATGAGAAGGGTATATTGGTATATTTTTAGACAACAGTGTGTTATTATTGTTAATTAAAAATATAAGACAAGATTTCATCTATGGGAGGAAGATCTAAGAAACAATTAATTGAAATTCTTTTTAAAAACATTGAACAAAGAATCCACCTTTTATTTCATTATAGTGTATGTTGCATCATGATCAATATTAATATTGTATTCATTTGTAACAATTTAATAAAAATGCTTCAATTATCTAAAAAAAAATCAGATATTTTGAAGAATGGCTTCTTAACTTATTTTCAAATAATGTTGTATTATTACTTAATCAATTGAAATTAACCAAAGTTTTCATAAAAAAATAAAAATCCATAAAACATTTAAGTAAACATAAAATAATCTCTAGAATTGCTCCAAGCCCTTTCCTAAGTGACACCTCTTATGGGTCACTCAAAAGTATTCCAGGTTCAATTAATTTCATAAATTATTATTTTATTTTTTTCACAAAATATATATTATTATATCTTAAGTTAAACGGATATTTTAGTATGTCCATTAATCCAATCTTGCTATTACACCCCATTGCAAAATTTGCAAAATTTGAATAGATTTGAAGAAGAAACTAATAGGAACTACGAGGAATGTCTCTACTTTATTCTTGAAAGCCTAATCGACTTCCTTTAACCTTTTAATTTAGTAAATATTAATCAGTATCTATTAATTGTCTAATATAGACAAATACTTTAACACTCAATTAAATACACATAAGCCATGACAACTCTAGTTATGTTTCAAGGGAGTTTCAATCATTGTTGCACATATAAACATTAATATTTCAAAGATTGAATATCAAAACTAGTAAGAAAGATCTTTCCCGTTAACAAAAATTCCACTACTCCGAAATTAATTCAAATACACACTCAAGTTTGAACTTCTGTATTCAGTTGCATTCTTCCTACCTAGAAGGTAGGTAGTGAACTTGATCTAGCAATTCATTTTCTTATTAATAAGCATAAAAAAAAAATATCCCACACATGAACACGATTCCACTATGAAAGTTGAGATATTGGGAAAGGAAATGGGAGAAAGTCAAAGGAGGAGGTTGCAAGGAAACCAATTTTCATTATTTTCTATGAAAAGATTAGGAAATTAAGAACATTGTATTCTAGCATAACTTATATAATGATACTAATAATTTTAGCATAACTTACCCCTTAATACTAGTAATTTTAACTTAAATCATGCATTCATGTGTTATATATAAAATAGAATATAAGTTTATTTATGGTAATACTTAACCATGGCTATGGATGCAATGTATATGGGATATAATGAAATTCATGTGTTATATATAAAATAAAATATAAGTTTGTTTATGGTAATACTTAACCATGGCTATGGAGGCAATGTATATGGGATATAATGAAAGATCTATGGTTGTGTTGTTATTTGTATAACAACTCTTCATTATGATATAAATTCTTCATAAAATAATGGAGACTTTTCTAATTTTTCACTATTTTTATTATATCTAATTTGATTTATTTATTTTATACTTGTTATGATTTTTGTTTGGAGTTTGTTTTAATTATTTTTATAAGAGAAATTTGGATTGAAAGTTGGCCTTTTTTAAATTTTCTAAAATAAATTACAGATCTGAGTTCCTATTTCAAAAAAAAAAATCACCCAAATTTGAGCTCCAGAAGTGAAGATATCGTTGATTTAAAATCAACCATTTTGGGGGGTTTTCGTGACGGTGACGAAACTGCAGAGTTCATAGCTTTTCACAGGGTGATCAGATTGCTACTAGATTAGTTCCATTGAAAAGAGTATTTTCAGATATTTCTTTTGGTATCTTAAATGTGGTGTTTCCCATGGATATCTATTTTCAATCCTTCATGGCCCTACAACACAAACTGAAAGCCTCGAATGCAAAATTTCAACACGATATGGAAGCTATTGAAGAGATCATACTTGCAGCACATGAGAGATATATTAGGAATCTCATGTACAATGACATTACATCAGAATATACTCAAGAAAGATATGATTGGTATGATTACGAGGAAGATTGTGAGAATTGGTATATGGACAATTATAATCTTTGGGATGATATCTATTTTCATCTTTTACTTGATGACTCTACTCCATCTTATGTAGAGCATATTGTGGAGAGAAGTCCAAAGCCTTCTATGAATACTACTTTTTAGTATTCTCATCTAATTACCATAGTAGGCCTTATTTAATACTATAGTGGACCTAGTCCACCTTACATTGAATGGCCTCCAATATTATTACTATGGGCCCTCTAAGCCCCCACTACCTCTCTAGCTACCTAACAATACTATGATTTTGTTCAGAATTTTCTAATCATTTACCATATCACTCCCATTATTCCACATATCCTAACACTTGTACTCTGAAACATACACATTTTGCAAAGTACTCCAAATCAATTTTTGAACATGGTTTGGGATAAAATTTAAGTGCATATCTTATCAAGTACATTAAACACAAAAATTGACAACATACATTGTGTAAAAAAACTTATAAACCAAGTGTTTAATTTTAACCTTGTGAATGTGGTATAATAAGTTGCAACCATTTAAAACTTATAATAGTTGGAAATTGGTCCACAGATCCACCATTTTCTCTTACGACCCGTTCAAAACATAATTGAGCTAAAAGAATAATTTAACCGGTTTTCAATTTGAATCAAATCATTGGAATAAATAGATTCCTTCACATTTGTTTTTGCAATTAATTTCTATTCTCTTTCAACAAAACTAATTTTATATATTTTTAATGTAATGCATGCAGATTTTTAAGATGAAGACAATAATCATGCGGACCAGGAGCACAAATAAAGGAAATTGTTCATGTTCAAGGTCCAATAAAAGCGTAGGCATGCTCAACATTTTGGATCAAATGAAGCAAAACATTCTTTAATGTAAATGGAGAATATTTACAAAAATATTATGAAAAAGAAAATATTAAAAGATTTGTTTCATATTTTGTTTTATAGAATTATTGAAATTGTTGTAACAGTAAAAGTTTTGAGAAAGTTGAATGGTTGTTGGAGATGTACTAGAGTAGCATAAGAGATTAACTCTTTCTATAGAGAAGGTGTTGGAAAATTTGTAGTCATACTTTATATTTCTATCAGTTGGAATGTAATTTGGAAGACCTTTTATAGTTGGAAATTTAGAATTGAAACTTGTGCAATGTTGTCAAGTTTTAGGAAAGGATTGAAGACTTCATGGCCAAAAATTTTGGTATAATAATTGTATATTTTTCATAGTTTTATTGAGAAATTGTTGGTGTGAACCTATATCTTACACAATGCATTTATGTAAGTGTCAGATTTAAATTTTACATCTTATAAATTTGAAATTCCTTTATTGTTTTCAACAATCTCTTCATAAAATTGATCATATATAGGATACATTATCCATATTTAAGATAACTATTTATTAGAAGGGATTAATATTTTGTATTTGAACTTATTAGTTACTTGATTTGGTGAATTACTTTCTGGATCTTGTAATTATATTTTATGTTGTGTCTGAAAATTTTCATAACCTGCACCTAGCTATCTAGGAATTTATTATACTTTATATTAGTTAGATTACACACACACACATAGATATATATATGGCATGGGGTAAACCACAAAAGACAGAATGACATGCATAAATCAACTCTAATCCCAAGTATGTTATATAAAATAAATGTTAGCAATACAAGGCTATGAGCCTCCCTCGCTCGAAAGTTCGATGAAGACCACCATTGAGCACGCAACCCAAATATTTATACCTGCACCTTGTCCTCAACAACCAAGATACACAATCATATAGTGATAATGTATAATGTTAACATATATATTAACATAATCCATTAACATACAAGAAAAATACTCCCATGGAATAATAATTCAAATATTTGCAAGATATCAATTAGACGAGAAAAGAGTATTTATATTAAAATAATCAACATAAGTACATAGGTGACAAGCTTCTATAACGACACATATCAAAACCAAGAAACTAATTCCATCCAGTTGGGACTCCACTACTTCAATCCTCTTCCAAAGGAAAGATCATATAAAGGAATCAATGAGGTTCTCCATCACAAATAAGGAATATCTTGGGTGTTGAACAAGGAGTTCAGACTTTCAAGGACAAAGGGATGCAAACTCAATATGAAATTAAATTTCTCTAGAGTGTCTTTGCTCTCAAAGTTGAATTGTTCCAAGGCTTGGATATGGCTCGATTTATAGCCTTCAAATGGAACTGGAGGGTCAAGTCGGAGCGTTTCCAGTATATGGAAGGTCAAGGATCATAGATCTCGTGACATGGCATGGAAAATCGACATTATTTTTAATTTTGAGCACCAAACCCAATGCACACGAGTTGTAGTGGAGAAGCCTGAATATACGCTTGTTGTATAACTGATAGGGAGCATATATGTGGAAAAATATTATTTTTTGGCTCTTGAAGGTGCAAAAAGGGAATTCAAGTCTGCATGGGGGAATGGAAAGGCCATCCAAGCAAGTTGCATGGGGTGAGTAAAATTTTGTTGTAACAGATTCCCCCTAACGTGTAAGGTTAGAGGAATATCTGCAATGGCCGAAATACATTATAATTCCTAGAAGTGGAGTAATGGAGACCCAGCTAGAAGTAATAGTTACTCATGTGAATATTACAATCCATAATGAATTTGTACACATGGCTGCCAATCTGAATTACATTGCAGATCCATGTGGAAAGATATCAAATAACTATTCATAGCCATGAATAGGAAATACAAACAGAACATATTCCATAGGTTATCATAGTCATGAACAAGGCACAATGCAATCAAGTCTCAAAATCAATCTGAAGATATTTGTATACAATGGAGTACAATCTGATCTCCCATGATCACTAAAGTCATATAGGTACTGGTCCAATGAAAGACAACTAAAGATTATGAATGTTGCTACTGTAATCTAGAGGTCTTCTACATTATCCGTCGAAGGTGAAAGTCTACATCATGTGAATAGAGGAATTGATTTCAAACAAAATGAGGCTTCGTTTGATTACCAGTCGTTAAGGTATACCGTTAACAAACACGAGACAACCTATCGATAATGAAAGTAGGTATCAAGGCACCGAGTACATTCTACAAGTGTGAATAAGGGTATTAAGGCTGAACACTTGAAGAATCCATTGATTAGGGGAAGTTGATGTATTCCCAGCTGTTGATGGTGGGAGAACCTGCTAGTGATGACAACAAGCCTCTAGGTACTCATAGGACTCTAGGTCTCATTTCTAGAATAGGTGAGTTGAAGTCAATGGAAGGAGACCCTCTAAAAGGAGAGAATCAGGGCATCTATCATCATTCAACATGAGGTACAACTCAATAAATTGATGATTAGGAGGATCTCAGATGAATAGGATGTTCATGAAAAAATGACCCTGTACATCCCCCACATGAACCAGATGCAAGTAGTGCACAAAAGAGACCGTTTGAATAGAAGCCAATAAGGAAAATTATCGACAAAGGTGAGGAAACCACCAATAAGGATAATGGAATCCAAGACACTGCATGAATCCCAATGTGTGAATATATTTCTTTCCTCCAAACATAAGGGAAACCCCCCAGTCAGCGACCAATGAGGAGATGTCAACTACTAGGTTCCAGGTTACCTACCCATAATGAAAGTAGGACCAGAGTGCATGGTAGGACTACAACTTCATGTGACTCTAAGATACAGTGGGGGTATGGCCGACATGCAAAGTCAAGAGTTCTGAGAAATGGCCGACACAGGCTTATATAATTCCTTTGAACAAGAGAATGAGACATGTGGATAACTCAGGAAGCATATACTTAATGATAAAACTTCATGATGCATGAGGCATCAACAAACTCTCCATAGGTACTAGAAGAATAACCAATCTGTTGGCTATTGGAAGTCACTCCTGGATTGCTTGCAGGAGCAGAGCCCAACGCCCATCAGTTTAATGTCACGATTTGTTTGAAAGGGTGATCAAACGGAAGGAAACTCAGAGCAATATCATCTCAACTCAGAAACCAGACCAGGCATGCATGAACGAGTGAGGTCTTGATAAACTCCAAACAGTGAGTTGTAGTAAAAGGGTGAGTAGGGGAAAAAATTTCATGAGAAGAGTGAAAAGGTCTATCATAGACATCAAGTTTGTAACAGACTGGAGGAGGAAGCATTCAAACACAAAGTCTCTTTATATTCAAACACAAAAAACCAGAGAATACGAAAATGTCACGATAAATACTTTATCATAACATAATTGTAACAATCCACGTGAATCATTCAACTGTGAACTCTCCGGCATGAGATGAAAGATAGATGGAAAAGGGAGGGTTGTTTGTTATAAACCAAGAAATCTCAAACACAGAGGCATAACCAGGAAACTAGAATATTAGCTGAAACTTTACAATCGGGAGCTTAGCTCTACCATCGATAGATACAAAAATGGCAAAAATGCCTACATATACTCAAAACAACAACAGTAGCGGAACCAAGAAACTGCATTGAAAGATTTGCGTCTGCATGGCTTCTGACAATCTGCAGCCGCAATCTTTGAATGGTCGTGCAACTTATGACAGACGCGATTGATCTTCTGACAGTTTCATCGGCGAATCGACGTGCCTTTAATTCATTGCAGGACGTCCCCATTATGGCGGAGACGATGTCTAACCACCACCAACCGCTTCAATAACTGCTTTCTTGGGATCGAGGACGATCTGGCCAGCTCAGCACTTTGGGATGTGGAAGACTTCTCGCGCTGCCACCTAGAATAACAGAATGGCTTGACGGACAGGTATGGAGGCCATCGCGGAGGATGGGGCGCATGACGGGAATGGTGGCGCCAGAATATGAGGGCGTGAAGGAAGTGGCGAGGTGCGAGAAGGGTGATAGAAGAGGGAACATGGTGGAGAATAACAGGCGGAAGGGGGGGAAAGATGAGAGATAATGGACTCGTTCTTTGGCGAGAGGCTGACGTGGAAAGGAGCGAGACATGTGGCAAGTAATGAGTGGATGGTGAGGAGAAGGGAGGACCACGCAGACCAAAGAGGGGAGGTGGATGGATGACACACGGCAGCAGGGGAAAGGCGAAAAGGACGATGACATGACGGGAGAAGGGCCCACGCTGGCTAAATACAGGGCAGCTGAGAAGGATGGGGTTGTGTGAGCGTCGTTGATTCGGGCGCTATGATCTCGACCATCGGAAAGCTGCATCCACGATTCCGGACCCCCCCCCACCCCTCCGCTTAAAGGTAGAAAGGCAGGGGGGGTCCAGAATTGTCCTCATCGCCGTTGATCCGGGCGCGCTAATCTGGGCCGTTGGAGAGGTTCGCCCCCGATTCCGGACCCCCCTGACTTAAAGGTAGAAAGGTAAGGGGGGTCCAGAATCCAATACGCGTCGTTGATCCGGGCACTGCAATCCTTGTCGTCCAGACTTGGATTTCATTTAATGATGGGCGCATTATCATCTGAAACTTAGGACAAGTGGGTTTTAACCCATTCTTTTGTGTTCTAGCCCCCCTTACAAGAAATATCGATAACACAGTCAGAGGAGTAAACTCTAAGTAACGAGATCAACTTTCTATGGTTATGATAAACCCAAAATTTGGATGACAGTGGACTCAAAATGTTGTGCTCTATTCAAAGGTGACACAAATGATGCTGATATGAGATAATATTCTTTTCCTGCTCATATTTTTTTTTTTTTTCATAGGAAAATAAATGTTATGATACATGAGAGGAAACAAGTGTCACAAGTAAGCAACTAGATCCAAGCAATGGAACATACCTATGCTCAATGCAAGGAAGTGCATGCGGGGCATGGACACTCGAGGGGATGTTTCTTCTTAGGGTACAGGGTGTCAAGCTACAAAAGATATATGGAAGGCTCTGCTTGGATAGTGATGTAAATTGTTGAGGTAAGAGGATTATAACAAGAAAGAGGTTGGGTGACAATATTGAGATATTATCTATGGAAAAATGAGCACATCGAATATTTCAACAGGTTATGGGCCCACACTATCTTCAGACAGTCTAACCACTGGAAGGTAGATTGGGAAGTTATTTGACAAGCTTGTTGTAGCACCAAATTGTAGTTGCAGTTGTAGTCAGTTTTTTGCAGCGACAACAAAACCCATAACCCTTATGTTTGGGAAATTATGGTGAGTTTTCTGACCTAATTCCTTGATATCCTAGTGCACCCTAGCATAACAAACCTCTTGTTACCCTCTAATAGAAAAAACTTCAGTTCTGAGTTTTTGGTCAAATTCAAATTCAAAGTTTAACTTTTGGTAACAATTGATTTCGTGGTCAAAGTGGTAATTTCAGGGTTTCTAGCTTGTTTTAATCATTGAATCTTATGATTCAGTTTCTAATCTCTTGTTGTCAAGATGGTATCTAGTTTTAGATTGGAAGACAAGTTGGATGATGCTACAAGATTTCAAAGCTATGCACTTGTATATGTTATCCAAGTTATATCATTTAGCAAAATATGAGTGTGTTTGCAGGGAAAGTACTAGAGGCCTTGTCCAAGCTATAATTTTGGATTCAGTGCATTCAAAGGAACAAGTGCACCCTCCATAAAAATTGAGGCTTCAAGTTCCAGGTTTGATTAAATTGTTAATGTTCCAATTTTCATATACCAAGGCTGATAGTTGCTACATTAAAAATTGTGAAAGCATTCTTTGAAAGGTTCTATTATTTATAGGTTAAATGAATACTTGATTACATATGAATACCATTGTTGTACTTGTTTGCAAGATGAACTAACATCCCCTCTAGAGAGATATTTCGTGTTTTCTCTCAGGCAGGTCACCCTGGTCATACTATGATGATCACCATGAAATTGTTATTCATTCTTGTTACCATATATATGTTATGAAAATGTTATTATATTGGAATTTTTTTATTGTTCTTGACTCGAGAACGTTATCTTACAAGATTCCATGAAGGCTACCATGGAGATATATTTGTTTGTTACAAACATGTTACTATGAAAGAATGATTGATGACAACACTAGAAGAGTGTTGAAGAATGTTGTCTGTTATAGTTTTTCCTTGTTATTTTTCTTGTTCCCGGTAGGTCATAGTTGATAGCTTTAGTTGGGAGCTACAGTGAAATTTGAAAGCATGGAGCAGATGAATTTGTCAATGGTGAAGCAGATGGTCTCACCAAGTATCAATTATAAAGGAAGCATGGAAAGAAAAATGATTTTTTGACATCCTTTACTCAGATGCATGTCAACCCTCTCACTAAATAGGTATGTACAATATGTTTAATTTTTTGATGATTTCTCACATAAAACTTGCATTTGTTTCTGGAATCAAAAGGGAAAATCATTTATTAAGTTCGAGAAATTCAAGCACTTGTGGAAATCTTATCTGAAAAGAAGTTAAATATCTTGTTGGCACAGGGTCAAAACTAGGGTTCAACTCCAAAAACGCACCAAAAAATGATAACTACTGGCCCTTTCGGCAACACCTGTGAAGCAGATGAAGTCTCACCTGAAGTAGCAATAGGGAGTTGCAGGACACAGGTGTCTACAACTAGAGGAAATGAAGGATGATTTCAGAACAACAACACAAGACAACCTAGATGTTCTTTACCACTATCAAGCTTACTTCATGAATTTAGTTATATATCTCATCTCTAATAATGAAAACAACCATGCAATAACAATATAATAGATAGCAAATAACACAACATTGGCCACAAAGAACAACAAGATTTATGTGGTTCTTCATCTCCCTAGGGATACGTCCACAGAATTGTGTTTCTTGATATATTAAATGAAAACATATAGTTCTATATGTGCAATTAGTTGCATATCCTCTCTCTCTCTTCCTCTCCTTCTCCCCTCCCTGTGCACCCAACTGTAGGGTGATCTTCGCACCCAGCTGAATATCTCACAATATAATAATTCACTCTTACAGCTCAATCTCTCTATGTCACAAAAACCAATGAAGAACCCCTCTCAACTCTTCTAAACCTCTTTTTATACATTTCATGACTCTTAGACAGCACTAGGCCAAAGCCTGGGTGCCAAAACGCTAGGCCTAAAACCCTAAGTACCAAAACCTTAGGTCCACATAACCTTCCTTCTCAGGACTTCGCTGACTTGTTCTTCCTTATTCTCTGTGAGGTGCTCCAAAGCACCCATTAATGTCTTCTTCCGCTTGCTGACATGTCCACGATTCATCTTCCTTGTTTCTTTTTCTTCCTTGATCTTATCCTTTAACGACTCACTTTTCCTTTAGTTTTCTCCTTCTTTTCTGCTTCTCTAACCACTTCGACCCCTTCTCGGTTTGTGTTCCTTCCGCGCACTTCATGATTTGTCTTTCTTCTATTTTAATCTTTTATTTATTCTTTAATACATAACCAAGGGCGAACAGGCCCCCAAAACTCACCTATGAATCGTCCTGAGTCACTGCAAAATTGAACCTTGTGTACTACTTCGACTGTAGACTGCACGGAGAAGCCTATGATTTCTTCTCTGTCCCTCCCTATCTTGTGCATATTGTCTTTTCTATGTCTAGTACCAAATTTCAACTGCACCTGGTACCTATACCCTTCTTTCGTTGCTTTCACTGAGAGCCGTGAGGTGGCTAATTGTCACAATACAACTTGGACCGACTCCAATTCACTAAACCATATTTCCATTCTCCCATAAGCATATTCAACTGTGCAACTCCACCTTCTGTAAGATAGACAACCTCGAATGGCCCAAGCCAATGTGTCCTGAACTTTCCTGGGTGATTCATGAACTTGTTTTCATACAAAAGTACCACATCTCTTTGTTTGAATGCTCTCCTCTTGATATGTTTGTCATGGTAAGCCTTTTCCTGTTCTTTTTGTACATGTTGATGAAATCCTGCAATGAACATGTCTTCCTCTAGTTCCATCAATTGCATGAGCCTTTCTTGAATAGAGTCTGTGTTGTCCATACCTATAAATACTGCAATTCTTAAGCTGAGAACCAAATATTCCATAGGTACCACTGATTTCAAGAAATATACTAACTTAAATGGAGTCTGGATGGTTGAAGTTTTACAATTAGTTCTATAATCCCATAACACTGTTGGAATTCCCAAATCCCAATCATCTCTTTTGACACTGCAAACCTTAGTTAGAGTTGTCTCCAAATATTAATGAAGGCTTCGACTGTACCATTCGTCTATGGGTGGTATGGAGTGCTCTTCTGATGGTGAACTTCGAATTCCTGAGTCAAAGCTTCAATAGTTTTGTTGATGAAGTGTGTGCCTTGATCACTCATAAGGATCTTTAGGCATCCAAATCTAGTTATGATATCTTCAAAAATGAACTGTGTAGTTGTAGTTGCGCTACAGTCCTTAACTGCTCTTGCCTCTGTCCATCTAGTCAAATATTCTATAGCAGTGATGATATATTGAGCTCCTATGTGCTTCCCTAGTGGGTTAATAGGTCCCAAAAAGTCAATAACCCATTTCTCAAATGATTTCAAAGTTAACTAAGGTGCTAAAGGCATATCATCCCTTTTAGAAGGCTTCCCTACTCTTTGACATACATTGCAGGATATTTAGCATTCCTTATCATCCTTATGTAAAGTAGGCCACCAAAGGCCATCTCTGAGAACCTTCTACGTTGTTTCTTTCCCTGCATAATGTCCTCCTACGATGCCTTCATGTGCTTCTGCAAGAATCAATGGTCTTTCTGCCTCCATAATGCATCTCCTTAAAATCTCGTCCAATCCCATCTTGTATAACTGTTCAGCTATAAGTTGAAAATCGGTAGCACAAACTACCGATTGTTTCTTATGAATAACTGTGTACTCATGAGGTTCCATTCTTGTGGACATGAACTGGACTATCTCGAAGAAGTGATCATCAACTTTTCTGATAGCCAACAACTGTGCATCTTGTAGTGTATCCTACAGACTGGTAGGTTTCTCACCATGTTCTAACCTAGATAAGTGATCAAGTACTTTATTCATTTGTCTTGGCTTGACCACAATCTCAAAGTCATACTTCTGGAATAATAATAGCCACCTGCATATCCTTCCCCCCAACACTGGCTTCTTGACTAAGTACTTCAATGCAGAATGGTCAATAAACATCTTAAAATATCCTCCCAACAAGTAGTGTCTAAAATTTTGCAGTGCATATACCATAGTCAAGCCTTCTCTTTCAGTGGTAGTATAATTCTTTTCAGCTGTAGAAATCTTCCTGCTAGCAAAGGCTATAGGGTGGTCAATGTCTCATGCTCTTGATTGTGCTAAAACTGCTCGTAATGCAATGGACGAAGCATCGACATGAACATTGAACTCCTTACTCCAATCTAGAAAAACCAAGATAGGCGCAATGACCATTCTCTGCTTTAGTGTGTTGAAGCTCTGCTCGCATTATTTTGTCCTTTGAAACTTATTATCTTTATTTAATAGCTTCTCCATAGGTGTTGTTATATGTGCATAACCTTTAATAAACTTTCTGTAATATCAAGTGTGTCCCAATGCAGTGCGTAGTTGTCTAACCGAAGTAGGAGCAGGTAGATCAACAATGATAGAAATCTTGGAAGGATCTACCAACAACCCCTACTTACACACAATGTGCCCTAGTAACACTCCAAAGGGTAAAAAAAAATACACTTTTTCAAATTCAGGGTAATCTGATATTGCCTACACTTATTTAACATTAATCTCAAACATTCAATATGATATTTCAATAGAATAAAGATGGTCCAATCATCAAAGAATGCTTCCAAAAATTTGTGTAAAAAGTGCTTAAATGCTTCGACCACCACCCTAGATAAGATGGCTGGTGCATTCTTCAATCCAAAAGGCATCACAGTGTAATTAAAAGAATCCCATTCTATTGCAAATGTAGTCTTATGTCGATCTTCCTTAACAATTCTGACCCGGTGATAGAATGAAAATCCATCTGTGAATGAATAAACCTCATGTCCTCCTACATTATCTAGAATCGTCAGTAAAAGGTTGTTGGCCCTCGACCAAGTTTTGAGGAAACCTTGGTTAGGCTTGACCACTTTTTGGACTTTGACACATAGATCTAGGAAGGAGCGCCCATGTGGAGTTGAGATCGTAGATCTCATTTATTTTGCGGGCTATGTGAACCCAGCAAGGGGTTCCTTAGGGTTTTTGTAATAGGTTATGGGATGTCATCCCATGGGGTTTACCCATAATTAGGCCTTATTGTAAAAGTATAAATAAGTAAGGATGTAATGTAGAAAAATTCAATAGCTAACGAGGCTAAGTGAAATTAGTTCTAATTTTCTTTGTGCAACATAATGTGTATGTAAGGCTTTGTGCTCAATAAAGAAGTTGGCTCTGTGTCTTGACCTAGTTTCAGGAAGGAGGATCTGGCACTCAATGTGCAACTCTCCTATCTGGTGTGAATATTGGCTTTGTGGTTTAGTGCACAGGAGCAACTGAATATAAGAGATTAGAGAATAATAAATAAGACACAACAGTTGGTGGGCGTAGCCCCACATTAGGGTGACCCACATATATCTTGTGTCTTTTTGGTTTCTTTGTGCTGTGTTGCTTATGTTATAAATCTACTTAGTGCTTTGCTTATTATGCATGTTAGATAGATTTGTTGATGCTTAGTGCTTTAGTTGTGTTAAGGATGAAGGAATGTTATACCTAACTCAGTGTTATGTGCTTGTTATCACTGAAATTTCGTCTGCACATGGCGACAAGAACTCCACATCATCAAAACAGCAATGAAGTCACTCATGGCACTGAATTAATTTCACAGCACTCCAGAAGGGCAAAAAAAAACTATACAAAGTAACCAAAAATTGAAGGGCGCTTTACAACAGTTTGATGCGTGCGTGCATGCGTGGGACAAAAACGTGTTATTAGCGCATGCACACTCGACGCGTGGCTGTCAACACAGAAACCCGCACATCTGCTAATACGGCGCATAATTGAATAGGTCGGCCTCCCAACCGCCTACGGACCGGCTCCCAAGATGATTTGACTCTCAAATCAGAGCCGGATCTGCAAAATCGACGGGTTAATGACCTAAATAAACCCTAAACGGGTCCCTATTCACACTTGGAGAAGGTTACGTGACCACCTGTGAAGCTGCTATAAAAGGCCATGAGGGTACACTGTTTTGGCAAGGAATTCTAAGCACCGTTATGCTGTTCAGATGGTTCAAGGCTCCTCCTTTGACAACAACCCATCAGCTGCATCACCCAGAGTTCTTTCACTGCTGTGCGCAGTTCATTTCATTTGTAAGGAAAGCATTGTGTTGAGGGCCCCGAAGAGCCTTCCGCTAGAGGGAGAAGGAACCCCTGGTCTCTTTCTTCAGCATGCCCTGGTTTCATTAATACACCAGCCTGAAACCATTGATGACCCCTGTGTCTTATGTTTGATGTTTTAGTTTATTTTCACAGTGTTATTTTCTTTCAGTTGATAGTTAGATTGCAGTTTGCTTTGTTTCCGTTAACCCTTTGCTCCACAGCTGTTCTGCCCTGCCAAGCCCAATAGGGTATGCAAGCGCTCTCCATTTGCTCACCTGGTGACCATTTGAACGCGAACAGACTGGCGACTCCACTGGGGACTTAGGTATCAAATCCTCCCTCAATTGGGTTTAATTCACTTTCCTTTTTGTTTTATTAACTTGCAGGGACACAAACCGGCCTCCGCCGACCTGCTAGCCAGTCGATTCACAGGAGAATCGAGAGAAATCCATTCGAAGTTTCTTTCTCAGTAATTTATCACAAGAGCGCGGGTATTCCACCCCACAGACGCACGCATTCGCTTTGGTTCTTAATACAGTCCACGCGCAGGCGCCAAACGCGCCTCTGTCTATGCTAACAGCCGCGCATTGGAACTAAATTTTTCATTGTAAGGTTTTTGATGTGGGGAAAGTCAGTTTCCTTCTCAAGAATGATGTTATGCATGCTCTAAATACTGCACCACTTAGACCCCTCAACTTATAAAGGGGATAGTCAAACAAACATAGGCACTTAGGTGGATAAAAATCATTTTTCCCTTATTTGCTTTTCGCCACGTGGATGGCTTGCTTTGATTCATAATCTAAGTTGAACATCAAATTGTAATCACATCTAAAATCACATTCGGGACTAGAAGTCGAAAGTAAACAATCTTGAGTATGCTCTTCTCTCGCGCCATTAAGCGACCTTGAGAATCAGAAAAAGATTGCGAAAACGATCTCATCTCCCTTTAACAAAAATTTCAAAACTTTTAGGAGAGGACAACGGCT
>ML784753.1:505386-543227 GCA_009831015.1 Picea engelmannii | reverse complement strand
TGTCAGAAGGTGGGTCTGTTGCAGATCATTTAAATGAATTTAATACGGTTACTAATCAACTAAGTTCTGTAAAAGTGGACTTTGATGATGAGGTCAAGGCTCTTCTAATCTTGTGCTCATTGCTAGAAAGTTGGAACAGCTTGGTCATGGCTGTAAGTAACTCTGTCTCTGGTTCAAATACTTTAAAATTTGATGATGTTGTTACTGTTATCCTTAGTGAGGAAATGTGACAAAAAAGCACAGGTGAGACATCAGGTAATGCTTTGAACATGGAGAATAGGGGAAGACAAAAGGATAGAGGAAAGGGATCAGGGAACCGTGAAAATTCTAGGAAGGGAAGATCCAAATCCAGACTTGGAAAGATAGAGTGCTGGAATTGTGGGAAGAAAGGACATCTAAAGAAATATTGCAGAGCTCCGAAGAAATAAAGAGATAGACAATGGGAGAGAAATCAAGAAGCAAATGTAACAAGTGATGTGTTACAAGATGCTTTGATTCTTTCTGTAGATAATATTTCTGAGTCTTGGGTAGTAGATTCAGGAGCTTCATTTCATGCCACACCCCATAGGAAACATTTTCTAGATTATGTTCAAGGTGATTTTGGACAGGTTCATTTGGGTGATGATGCACCATGAAAAATTGTTGGAATGGGAAAGGTAAAAATAAAGCAACGAAATGGAAACCAATGGTTGTTGAAAGAGGTAAGACATGTTCCAGATTTAAGGAAAAATATGATTTCAACAGGGCAGTTGGCAAGTGAAGGTTGTATATCCATATTTACAGATAAGATATGGAAGGTCATCAAAGGATCATTGGTGATAGTGAAAGGAGAGAAGGTAGGTACATTGTATTTATGTACTGGTAATACTGACTCTTCTATCTCTTTAGCTTCTACAGGAGTGGATACAACACTATGGCATCATAGGATGGTACGCATGAGTGAGAAGGGTATGCAAATCCTTCACAAAAGAAATTTGCTGCTAGATATTAAACAAATTGATTTGGACTTCTGTGAGCATTGTGTTTATGGAAAACAAAAGAGAGTTAGATTTCTCATAGTCAGAAAAGAAAAGAAGAATGAAAGGTTAGAGCTTCTGCATACATATGTATGGGGACTAGCTCAGGTATCATCTCTTGGTGGCTCTAATTATTATGTTACTTTTATTGATGATGCAACTAGAAAAACTTGGGTTTATTGCATTCGACAAAAATCTGATGTTTTTTATACTTATAAGAAAGGGAAAGCTTTGGTTGAGAATGAGACAGGAAAAAAGTTGAAGTGTCTCAGATCAGATAATGGAGGTGAATATTGTAGCAAGGAGTTTGATGATTATTGTTCATACCATGGGATTCGTAGAGAGAAGATAGTTCCAAGAACACCACAAGAAAATGGTGTGTCAGAAAGGATGAACAGGACAATCATGAAGCGTGCAAAGAGTATGAGATTGCATGCCGGTTTGCCCTTACAGTTTTGGGTAGATGTTGTAGATATTGTTGTTTACTTAATAAACAGAGGACCTTCAATCTCTTTGGATGGTAGAATTCCAGAGGAGGAATGGATAGGAAAAAAGGTAAACTATTCTTTTTTGAAAACTTTCAGTTGTGAAGCATTTGTCCATATTGACAAAGAAAATAGAAAAAAGATTGAGGCAAAATCCAAGAAGTGTACCTTTATTGGATATGGTGTTAATGATTTTGGTTATCACTTATGGGATTATGAAAATAACAAAATCATTAGGAGTAGAGATGTCATATTCAATGAGAAGTTCATGTACAAAGACCAGTTGCAGGGAAAGAAACAGGAAAAAGAAAAACAAGAATACACAGTGCGTGATGAGATCACTGAAAAAGAAATTCCAAAGGAACCAAAAAATCAAAATGTACAACAACAGGAGTAGCAGGTACCTCAAACACCTGCAAGTGTTGTTAGAAGATCTACCAGGTTAAGTATACCCCCTGAATGATACTCTCCTTCATTGTATTATTTATTGTTGACTGATTTTTGTGAACTAGAATATTATGAAGAGGCAATGCAGGTAGACACCAAAAAGAAGTGGGAGCAAGGCATGAAAGAGGAAATGGATTCCTTGGAAAATAAATAGACTTGGGACTTGGTTCAGTTGCCTACGGGAAAAAGAGCTTTGCAGAATAAATGGGTTTACAAGTTGAAGGAAAAAGATGGAGGAGAAAAGTAGTACAAGGATAGACTTGTTGTAAAGGGGTTTGCACAAAAGAAAGGTATAGATTTTGTTGAAATATTTTCTCCTGTTATTAAAATGACTTCAATTAAGACTATTTTAAGTCTTGTGGCAGTAGAAGATTTACATCTTGAACAGTTAGATGTAAAAATAGCTTTTCTCCATGGGGATATGGAGGAAGAGATTTATATGCAACAACCACAGGGGTATGAGGTCAAAGGGAAGGAGAATTTGGTATGCAGGTTGAAGAAGAGCTTGTATGGCCTAAATAAAGCTCCAAGGTAGTGGTATTTGAAGTTTGACAGGTTTATGATAGAGCAGGGTTATAGTAGATGTCATTCTGATTACTGTGTTTATTTTAAAAAGATAGAAAATGGAAGCTTTATTATCTTGCTATTGTATGTAGATGAAATGCTTGTTGCAGGGTCTAATATGCAGGATATAAATGTTCTCAAGAAGAAATTATCCAATTCATTTGCAATGAAGTATTTGGGTGTTGCAAAGAAAATCCTTGGCATAAGAATAACAAGAGACAAAAAACATCGCAAATTGACATTGTCTCAGGGTGAGTACACAAAGAAGGTGTTGGAGAGGTTTAGAATGCAGAATGCAAAACCAGTTAGTACACCTTTGGCTAGCCATTTCAAATTAACTAAGGAAATGTGTCCCAAGACACAGGAGGAGATAGAATACATGTCCAAGGTCTCTTATTCATCAGCAATTGGCAGATTGATGTATGCAATGGTTTGCACAAGACCAGATATTGCACATGCAGTGGGAGTTGTGAGTAGGTATATGAACAATCTCGGTAAAGAACATTGGGAGGTAGTAAAGTCGATTCTCAGGTATTTGAGAGGTACTACTACTCATGCATTATGTTTTGGAGGTTCATACACTTTTCTACAGGGATATGTTGATTCAGATATGGCAGGTGATAAAGATAGCAGGAGGAGCACCACAGGGTATGTTTTTACTATAGGTGGAACAACAGTAAGTTGGATTTAGAAACTGCAAAAGGTTTTTGCACTTTCAACAATAGAGGCAGAGTATGTTGCTGCTACATAGGCTAGTAAGGAGATGATTTGGTTACAGAGCTTTATGGAGAAATTGGGAAAGAAGCAGGAGAACAACAGGTTGTATTGTGACAGTCAGAGTGCCATTCACCTTGCAAAGAACTTAGCCTTCCATTCGAAGACTAAGCATATACAATTGAGGTACCACTTCATACGATCTGCCTTGGAAGATGGACATTTGAAGTTGGAAAAGATACACACTAACCAGAATCCTGCAGACATGTTAACAAAGGGAGTAACCAAGGAGAAACTGAGTTCCTTCTCAGTTTTAGTTGGTCTTCAAGAATGAATATGAAGATGAGAAACTTGCCAGGTTCAAGAAGGTTTATAGTCTAGCATATACAACAATGATGGAGTTGTTGAAATCAGTCTCCAAGTGGGAGATTGTTGGTTATGGAGCCTGATTATCTTCCTGATTCAGAGGTCCTTGCTTTCAACCATGTTTATACCCCATGAATTATTTACACCCCAGAAGTATGTACACTCTTCCACACAGGGGAGTGTAGAGGGGGGGTACCCCCTCTACGAGGTCTGGGGGCAAGTGGGCCCCCAGTGGGGGTTCAGGAGCGAAGCCCCCGAAGGAAAAATTGCCTTGTAAATGTATATTGTAATTTCATTGTAAATATGGACCGTTCATTATAAGGTCACAGATCTAACGGTAGAGATTATGTTAGGGTTTTTTCCCTAGAAGGAAACCCTCTTTTATGAGGGAAATGTATTGCGGCTATGGTTGATAGTGAATATTGTATTCTGAGATAGGAGACTGTGAGAGAAAGAAGAGGAAATTACAGTGGGTTTGTTGTAGGTTGTATCCCTTCATTTGTTGCATAATAATAAAGGAAGGACCTGGTAATTTCTCTGGTGGGCGTAGCCCAAACTGGGTGAACCACGTAAATCCGTGTCTCTCTTGTATTGTGTATATTCTGTGTTTTGTTTCCACATTTGTTTTATTTTATTGCTCCGCGGTCCTGTTTTTCTAACATGCCCCTGTGCCAAGAAATGGTTCTGTTGTTGGGACCTGAAACTGTGATTGTTGGGAACTAAAATAAAGAAAAGAGAATCTCTATGCGTATATTTGTTGCTGAAGTGCACAATACTCTACTTGTCTTGTGAAGCTCTATGATAAGAAAGAAACCTGATCTGAAGAAAAGAGGTAAGATCTTAAAAGAGGTAAAGATGTATGCTTTGATAAGAGTAAGATAAGTAGATTTTTTTTTTCGAAAGCATGAATTTAAGTATGTTTAATAGATTTTGTCCTAGTCTGAAAGCTATGGTGCGGTTGGAATAAATATTTGATCTAAGTAAAGATAATAGAAATGAAGAAAGATATGTTATTCCTATGCATAAAAAGAATTTTTGGACTAATAAGTGGATGCAGGAACCTAGAAAGAATTTTTGCAGATTGCAGGTCTAGCACTGTAATCCTAGTACGTAGTACATAAGAGGTTGGGGAACATATAAAATAAAAAGAGGATTGACAATATGTTATAACTGCAGAAGACCGGGGCATCTTGTTAAGGAATTCCCTGGTATAGGTCCTATTTGTTTTTGTTGTAAAATTGTTGATCATGAGGTTGAGGATTGTCCGAGGATGATTGCTAAAGTTGAAAGGATGAACATGAGACAAGAAAACTATGAATAAGTCAAGATACTAAGAGCATGTTAGGGAATCATAAAGAGAAAGAATCAGAGAAATCTTAGACTATGTTATCAAAGAAAGAATGAGTGATCACAAAGATGTTAGTTTACCAGAGATCATGAAAGAAAAACAAGTCATAAATGTAAGAATAGGAGACTTCGACATAGATTGTATCTTGGATGAAGAAACACAAGTGAATATTATGACAAAAGGCACTTGGGAAACTTTAGGAAAGCCTACTATGGTACCTTCATTGAGAAGGATAGACTTGTTTAAAGGTAAAATGATAACCCTATGTGGAAGAGTTACTAACGCACCTATTATTATCCATGGAACATTGACTGAAGAGGAATTTGAAGTCATTGAGTTTTTTGAGAACAATGCCCCTTTCCCACTTTTATTAGGAAAGAATTGGATTGAGAAAGATTAGATCGGAAGGAAATAAGAGGAAGAAGCTACAGAAAAGAAAAAGAAAGAACTAAGGGATTTCAGAGCTAGAAAAATAGACCGACTAATAGAAGAACGAGAAGATAAGTCGAAGCAACAAAAGGCAAGATAATTAGTTGTTGAAGTTGAAAGAATGAAAGAAGGTTTGAAGAACCTATCCATGCAATAAATAAGAATACCCACCCTGGAATTAATAAGAGAATGGATATTAACTTCGAACCCTTTGAAAGCACATCAACAGTGCGAAGTCACTACGCTAGGGGAAGATAAGAATAAGAATGGAAAGAGGAATCCAGAAATAGTTAGAGAAACTCAAACCATAGGAAAGAAGGAAAGGAAGATCAGTAAAAAGAAAGCCAGGTTAGAAAAGATACAGGAATCTACAGAGAACAGAGGGAAGACTTCACAGACTGGAACCTCGCAAGAAGCAAGTTCTCAGGATTTGAACCTCGCTGAAACAACGAGACCGTGCAGAATGGGACTTCACCTTGGCGAAGCTATATGATCGTTGGAGGCACCTTGCCCATTAGAACGATGCTCTGGAATGACTAGGAAACACATTTATGAGCGGATGGACCGCTTTTGGGATGTTGAGACCATGCCATAACGGATAGATTCACATTGATGGAATCATTCCTGCCCATTGGAAGAATCCATTACGAGGCCCCTCTTATTTAACCCATCAGACGATGCATCAGGACCACCTTTTTACCACCTGTGATTAGATGAGATAACAAAGAATTGATTGTGTGTTGAGCTATGTTATCAAAAACTAGATGTCGATGTCTGCTTGTCTACTTATCCGTTCGCCTACCCCAACCTGTCTGTTTAACAGTGAGAATGTCGGGTGAACCTACTGAATTAGAGAAGTCTGTAAAGGAGCTATTCAAGAAGCTGATGGATGATAAACCATTATTTGAAGGTGTACAAGCATCATTGACTAGGGGACTACAGGCTTCCCCTTTGACTGGACGAGGTTCAGACAGTGTCAACCCCGCGACTGAGCAACGAAGTAAGCATCATGACGATCTAGCTAATGCGAAGCAGATCCCATCGGTATTACTAGACTATATCCCACCTTTGGCTGGCATGGTTAACTACGAAAACATCCCACAAGACTATGAGTACACTTTGATAACCGCGTACATCCCAAAAGGAATACACGTATTCGGAAGCCAATTAGGACAGATCCCATTACTAAAGAACATCGACTTCAAACTAGGGGATAGAAAGAGCTATACTATGCTCGCACCCCACCAATAATTGAAAAAGACAACTGGGAAGAAGCCTCGCCTAGTCTCCCAACCATGGATTAAGGATTTGGCACAGTCCACTATGCTAAATGTGATGAAGATTCCCCGTTTCACCGTCACCAGGAGGTTAACGCTTGCGTTGAACTCCTCTTGTCATGCTACCATGGTGGATACCCATGGCTTGAACGACGAATTACTATGGATTCGGTGATGATCCACTTGATTATAGGATTAAGCGTGAAGGGACTCGACCCTCAACAATTTTACCCAGGGAAGGCCTCAGATCGCTCCTTGGCACAGCGTATCAAGGAGCCTTATGACGAATTGAAAAATGGAAAGAAAGGCTACAAGGTAGCTTTTATCCAAGATGGAACAGTGTGCCTCACTTGCCAACTCATAGATGGCAAGCTCGTAAGAAATAACCACCCCACACAAGTCACCGAGTTCGTGGTGGAACTCGTAGGAAAATGTGTGGAGGGAACGCAAATGAATTGGGCAAGTTACCTCGTCAATGAACTCAAGAAAGTCTATCGTGAAGCTCAGGATCAGGGGTACGAGTTCCATTTTAGTTAGTTGATCGTGTTGATTTCATTTTTCGCTTGGAAAATGCCTGAAGGAGCCACCTTTCTAGATATTGAACCATCGGAGCCATTGGCCGCTAGGTTCTCTACCTTGTGGTACACCAACAACATGTCGAATCAATGGTAGTAAAAAAATTTATTCCATGCATATTATCAGTAACTGAAGGTTTCCATTGAATCATTTATGCGCATGTCACCGCACACCTTGCACCAGTACAGACCGATAGCCAAGTTCTGCACAGATCAACATTTTATCTATACCAATGCACCCATAGATGAGAGAAAGGAAGAGTTACAGTCATATTGTAAGCTGGCAGATGAATACATGGAGCAGATCATGAAGGAATGGCCCAAGGAGTTCCTTGTACCTGTTGTCGATGCATAAATCTCTTACACTGACATCATAGGAATCCCCCTAGTCACCCTGGTCGATCATGTTGGATAGTCCAGTGGGACAAAGAAGAAGAAGAAAAAGGGGGAATTCCATATTATAGAGACTAATGAGGAGGACAAAGCCTCTGAAGAAAATGGATCTGGCTCACTAGAAGGAGGAGACGAAACAAATGGACAAGGAGGAGGGGATGAAGGAGAAAAGCAAGGAGAAGGTGAAGATACACCAGCTCAGGATCCCCATGATGAAACAATAACACCATAGAAGAGGAATGTTTCTCTGCACAAACCTTCAACAAGAAAGAAGGCGCGTTCCAGTAAGCCCTAGTTAGAGGCTAGGCTCATGGAGGACAATATCAGTTTGGTCCGCGAAGCCATGGAAGATGATTTCGAGAACATATTGCAGAGTTATGGAGAAAAGCAAGAGGATTTGTATGGAAGGATCGAGAAGAAACTAAAGGAGATATAACAATCCATTCACGCAGTATCTACTATTCCCCCCTCATCATAGATTGCAAAATTGGGGGATGAACTAGCCCAATTAAGAAGACTTGTAGATGCGACAAAGGCTCGACTTCAGAAAATCAAGGAAGAAAAGGAGAAGGCTACAGAAGCCTTGAAACAAGAAAAAGAGGAAGTCTTAGAGAATTTATGAGTAGCACGGTATTGTGTAACTGCCTATGAAAATGAGAAAGAAGAGTTTTTTGCGATGATCCAGGAGGAGAAAGTAGAGCTTCAGAGAGAAAAGGAGAAGTTGCTCGCAGAACAAGATACGATCAAAGAAGCAGTGAATAGATCATGTTGCTCTGTGTCAGGATTAGCACAGGAGGAACATGAGTTGCTCAAGGTTCATGTGGTGAAGCTTGTTGAGACCATCCAATAGCTTCAAGCGAGGATAACAGAGTTGGATATCCAACCAGTACCGAGCACCTCGCAGGAGGTGTGTGACCAGAGGGAGGAAGCTGCTAAGAACACAATAGTAAGGATCAGATCCCTCACCTCAGAATGAAAACAACTGAGAGATAGAAGCGCAGAGACTTATGGATGCCTCGCAGAAGATCCAGAGCTAAGGAAAATAAAAGCACAGTTATAGGAGGTGCAACAATAGGCATTGTCAGTACATGCACAGATGAAGCTGCTCACCGTAGTTGAAAGAATGAAGAGGTCCCAAGAATAGCATGCTGTGCAACAACAGATTACTTCCATCCAGGGCAGAGTAATAGATGTTGCGCAGAATCTACAACCTGTGTAGGACAAATATTGCAAGGTATTCGAAGAAATTGAAGGACAAGGCTTGCAACAGGACCAAGTGGTTGCAATAGCGAAACAACACCTGGAAGGGCCTGTTACAGAAAAAATGATCCAAGAGCTTGTTGAGCAGGAGGCTCAGGCGAAGTAGCAAGTCGAGGCAGCTCGAGTGAAGCTCGAGGCATTCAAAGAATCATTTCCTAGACCTGAGTGACTCGGGATGAGTCACAATTGAGTGTTGGGGGCCTTTTGTCCCTTGACCAAGTTTTGAGGAAACCTTGGTCAAGCTTGACCACTTTTTGGAATTTGACACAGAGATTGAGGAAGGAGTGCCCAGGCGGAGCTGAGATTGCATATCTCACTTATTTTGCGAGATATGTGGACCCAACAAGGGGTTCCTTAGGGTTTTTGTAAGGGGTTATGGGATATTGGCCCATGGGGTTTATCCATGATTAGGCATTATTGTAAAAGTATAAATAATTAAGAATGTAATGTAGAAAGAAGTCAATAGCTTGTGAGGCTAAGTGCAAGTAGTTCTGAGTTTCTTTTTGCAACATAATGTGTATGTAAGGCTCTGTGCTCAATAGAGAAGTTGGCTCTATGCCTTGACCTAGTTTTGGGAAGGAGGATATTACGCTTGGTTCGTAGATCTGCTATCTAGTGAGAAGCTCGACTTTGTGTCTTAGTGCACAGAAGCAACTGAATGTAAGATATTGAAGAATAATAAAGAAGACGAAGCAGTTGGTGGACGTAGCCCCACACTGGGGTGAACCATGTATATCTTGTGTATTTTTGGTTTCTTTGTACTGTGTTTCTTATGTTATGAAGAATGTTATACCTAACTCAGTGCTCTGTGATAAATGATCGAAGTGCTTAATATTTGTTATTACTGTGCCAATCCATCTTAGGGTTTGTTCTGCGATGTTAATGAAGCTAATGAACTAATGCATACCACCTTTTAAGTGTTGCTAGAATATTCTATGAAGTGTTATCATCATAGATCTGTGTCCCAACTTGGTTACAGATACCTGCTTTATGTAAACCCCCCTGCAGGTGTTGTCAAAAGGGCCTGTAGTTAGGGTTTTGTTGGTGCACTGTTAGAGTTGAACCTTGGGTCTGCCCCTGTGCCAACAAAGTTGTAGGAAATGGGTCATGTAGGCATGCATCATTCAGTTTCCTTAGATCTACATAGATTATGATTTCTCCTGACTTCTTATCTTGGACCACCATAGGGCTGATCCATTTAGATTCTTCATTTGGTTCTATGATTCCTGCTTCTAGCATTCTATCCAATTCGATTTTAAATTTCTTCTTGTACTTGGGATTTAGTATGTAAGGTCTCTTCTTGATAGGTCTGGCATATTATTTCAAAGGAATCTTCATTTCTCCCATGGGCCCTTTAATTCCTTTCATGTTTGTGAACTTGGTCAGAAACAAGTCCTGATACTCATGCAATAGTTCTGTAATTTTACTAATAGTAGCATCATCCCAATAGTCTCCAACATTTGCTAACTTAGGTGCTTTCTCTATTCCAATATTAACCTTCTTAATTTTAATGGGCTACCCAAAAAAAGGTAATTCAATCCCTATCCCTTCTATGTCTCTTTGTCCTTTAGTTTATAAAATGTTCACATCCCTCGGATCATCATCTTCATCAGCATTAATATTATAACAACCTTGTAACCGATGAAGAGGCACAATCCATTCTTCTTCTTCTTGTTCAAAAGGGGAGTTAGGTGCCTCCTCAAAGACCTTCTGTCTTACAATTTGTAAATCCTGATCTACTGTGGGGTACTGACTTTCAAATAATATGGTATCTATAAATTTTTTGGTCATATCATACCAATATGTAGCAACGAAGCACAATTCTGCTTGAAGATACCAGATGATAGTCTTAGTATCTAAGGTGTTAATGAACTTATCTACCCACTGTTCTTTTGGAATGTTGCTCCAGGCCTCCTCATAACTTCGCACATGGTCCTTAGGAAAAATCTAACCTATGTATCGAACTTCACAACCTTCTGCTTGATCTGAAAAGTGCATTGTTAATAAGGTGTGACATTGTACCCACTCCACGATGTTATTCTTATGTGTTCCCCACCATCTAGTTTGTGTTACTTTCAAAGATTCATCTAGTGCCAAAAATCTCTGTTGTACTGGTACAATTTTCTCAAATTCAACTAGAAATGTCTCTAAATGATTCAAGCCATCAAATGTAGGAATATTACTTACTTCTGTCCCAATCTAGTGAACTTCCTTGGTCAATCTAGCACACCTCCGCATGGAGACTTCATACATTCTATTTTGCAAATTTTCCAATGCTTCTTCTGAATCTAATGAGCATGCACTTTCACTTCGCCAACTTAGATTTCCATATGTTGTACGATTAATGTAATCTTGTTGTCTTTCTGTCAGTTTATAGATGTTCTCTAGCTCATAGGCGTGGTCTTCTTCTCTTATGGGTTCTGTGTATCTACGACCTTCATCAGAATCAAGAGGTGCAATGACCTTAAGGCCATTACCCTCAAATTTCATTCTTCTCTTTTTTAGGTCAACAACAGTCAGATTGTTGAAAGCCCAATCAATTCCTAACAATGTAGGATAGGAACATCTATCATCAACAATCTCAATCACTTCAAAGTCTGCAAATGTCCTTACCCTGTCGATGTCTACAGGGACATGCTCTAGTCTTCTAAAGGGGCTCACCGCCTGTTGACTAGGCATCATGAGCCTGATAAGAGAGTAAATCAAGTTAGTTTTTCCCATCAGTTCCCAAGTCTTCTTCGTCATAACATTTACTTCTGATCCCAGGTCAATAACCACATAGAACACATCATAGTCTCCAATATGAGCACTAAGGTGCAGTTCCTTGCTTGTGCTTCTTTTCCTAGATACTTGATTCACAAATCTACTCAGTAGAGGATCCATTCTTCTAATTTCATATTGTCTTATCAGGTATTGGAGTTCCTGCACAACTCTTTCATATTTAATCAAATTGATACAAGTATATAAGAAATCCATAAGCTTTCTTACCTCTTTTCCTTTCTTAAGTGGGACAGACTGATCGAATGTTGTATACATTTCACATTACTTTACTTATGAATGTTCCATTGATGAAGAAGTATGTTCTCCTACAAATTCTCTCCTTGCTTCTTCAAAAGTATTATTTTCTCTCCTTGGATCAAACAACTGTGCCTTCTCTATAACTCTTCTTATCTCTAATCCATCTGTAGTATTTCCTAGATTCACCCTATATTCTCCTATAATAACACCTCCTCTAGTAATAACAACGACTCTAGGATCCTCACCGTGACGTTCTGCTGATATTAATTGGACTTGTTGGTTTCCTCCTCGTCTTTCCTACAGTTTAGCTAACAATATTGGAAAATATTCAATGACATGATCAAATGAATTACAGTAGTTGCAAGTAATACAAGGGTTCTAATAGTCCCTTGCCAAATGACCTGGATATGCACAGTTATAATAAATAATCTGACCTTGACCTCGACCCATGCCTCCTGCTCATCCTCTTCCTCTGAATCCACCACGCGGGTTGAAGTTTCCTCTACCTGGAGAGTTGAACTATGTAGTATTTCCTTCTGACTGCATTTCTCCTTGAATTCGATATGTATCCCTTGATCTTTCATGCATGCGGTCATAATCCCTACAATTCTTCTCATCATGCCCCACAGATTTGCAGAATGTACAATACATATTGGTGGGTGCCTGGACATAGTTATGCATATAATAACATTCACCAGGGCGATGTCTAGTTCTACATACCTCATACTAGGGTACAATATCCTACTTCAAAGGGTGAGGGGCTCCAAAGACGAAGTATTCATTAAATAGGGGACAATGCACCTTGTCATGGGCCTCTGATTTACATCAGATACACCGGATGTATTCTCTTTTTTCTTTTCCTTTATCCCTATTCATGTCTTCGGCCTGTAAATATAAACTAGTTAATTGATTCAAAATCTGAGTCATACCTAGACTGGATTCTCCTACAGGGGTTGCTTCTAGCTCCATCACAATCTCCAATGCTTTAACCTGCGAGGCAACCTTCTGTTGCATCAGAGGAATTCTAATGTGTGGTAGGAGGTGTTGGAGCCGCCTTTGTTTTTTAGCCCGTTTTGAATTGCATATCTTAATGCTCGAAGTAAAAAAATGGTTTTCACATTTTCCTTCATTTGTTCCAAAGTCTCTGAAGTTTCATCACATGAGTGGCGATGGTTATCATACTCTCAAGGCTATTTCTACTTTTCTTTCAAATGATTTTCCCTTTTTTACTTCGAGATTTCGTGTGTCAGATATTATAAATCACATAGTTCACAAGTCCCGAAGAGCGAAACAGCGAGATCACTTTAAATTTTTACCTAGGTCAGTAGCGAGAGTAAAATTTTTGTAAACTATGGTTAAGCATCATCGGGGTTTCGCATCTTGGTGTTTACTAACTCAAAAAGTCTTACTGTTGCAACCCCGTTAGCTGAAACCACGAGATTCTTGTTTTTAGTAACCCACGTTAATGTTAAAGGTAAAAAGCTTAGCCACAGTTAAGCTCTGTTGAAAATTCGCAACTCGACGTATTTTCCTTTAAAAGCTACACTGTCAAATCTTTGAGTCGCGAAGTCGCGATAAAGATAGAAACATAATTAATTAAACACTTAATATGGTTTTTTAATTAAATCATATCATCGTGATCTCGCAATTTCGCAACTCGGCATACGAACTCCCCGGAAGCTATACCTTCGAAGCTCCGAGTCGCGAAGTTGCGATCTCACAATTTCGCAACTCGGCATACGAACTTCCCAGAAGCTATACCTTCGAAGCTCCAAGTTGCGAAGTTGCGATATAAATAATCACGCAATTAATTAAGAGGCTAATCATAATTACTTTTTTATTAACTAAAGATAATCATCGCAATCCCGGGTCTTAGAGGTTCGAAGGGTTAAAGCGAAAACTCCTGATGTAGCGAGTACCGAAAGATTAATTAACGTCAATAAAACCTAATTAATTGAGCTAATCCAGTATTTCTCGTGATTTGATGCATGCACAGTCTACGAGGCAGTCTTAATTTTTCCTTGTGCCAACTAACATTTCAAACTACCAAAATTTATGGCATTAATTAGAAACAAGGTGTATCGACAAGTAAGGATTATGTTTTTATTGCTAAATTTATATTTAAGCATGATTTGACCATTTTTTTCTTGAAAAGTACCGAGTTTTAAATGGTTGAATATATAGAGTTGTTGTTTGTTATCGCAAATTCATTTCTATATTACGCAGAGCAAACTTTTCTTAGTGAACTAATTTATGTATGTATACATATTTTTATCGCAGAAGAGCTAAAGCAGGATCCCCCGCCATGGCCCCACGAAAAGCGTCTAAAGCCAATGTTGAGGTTTTGGGACAAGGTTCAGACAATATCACTGATACTTCACCTCGAAGTGTCGACTCTGTCAAGACCTGGTCATTTGTTTCTAATGTTCTACAGTCCGAATTGGTAGATTATTCTGATGATTCCAGTGACAATGAAAAAGATGACTTGACCACCAAATATAAGATCATCCTCCAATCTAGAATGCATAAAGTAGCGGCCAGGCCATGACTACTCCCTTACTATGATATGGTCCCATGGGCATTAGACCATGTGGACATACCAACCAGAACCATCATCAATGAACAGAAAGTCACTATTGGGACTTTCAGACCCGAACAACTGTAGGCTATGTACAAGTTGCCTACTGTGTCAGACCTTACATACGATGACGAATTCTTGGAGAACTTCAAAGAGAAGGAATGTGTGCAATATGACAAGACTATGTCCAGTTTAATCAGAGATTGGGTTTCACATCCTGTGAAGTTCAGGGCAGACAGTAATGGTATATATTCAATAGCTTCCTTAGAACCATAGTTCAAATATGTAGCTATGATGACCTACAGATTATACGAGAGAGAGGACACCACACATTTCTTTCTTCAATGGGTGCCTCTAATACATCAAGTCACCGAAGGCTGTTCCTTCGACTAGGATAAAATGTTGTCTGATAGCTAGACCAGTCGAGTTACAGAGTATCGGGCGCAGAGGGAGAGTGGAAAGATTGATTCATTATTTATGTCCGCATACATTATGGACGTCGTGTGATTTATAATTCCCTTTCCCTTAATGAGCTGGAGTTGGACTCCATCAGAGGCCGAGCTCATCCACGTCTACCATTCAAAACTGTGGGAGAACAAAGCGACGAATTTTGTGTATGAAATTTTTAACTAGGTAATGGTACCGCTGCATGTCACTATTTTCGGCCACCTGCCACCGAGGATCTCGGACAGTATAGCAATGAATCTAAGCAATATAGCCGATTGGTATGTAGAAACAAAGTTCTCATATCTCAGAGTTTTCAGGGCTTCTGTTCCCCCGCATGCATTACCATTATTCATACCCAACAAGCTGGCTTGTCGTGAGGTTGCTAGGAAAACCTTAATCTGTGGCATAAGCAAGGAGCTTAAGGGGTATTCAAAGAAGGTATGGCCACCTTTTCCTGTTCATTTAAATTCATATTCTTTGTTAGATTTTTGGCATGCTAAAGCTAAGGCAGCAGCCCTGGAAGACCTAAAATTGGTTCATATTGAATTCAAGAAGCACGATCCGCATAGGGTCATAAGTAATCACTTGGCCAGTTGCGGACCCAAAAGGTTCGAACATGATAACTTGCCTTTGCATGAAATTTTCTGAGGCGCAAGATCTTATGCCGAGATTTTGGCTCAGATACAAGCCCTGGCACCCGAAGAGAGGGACGATGTTCTAAAATTCCAAGAACATCGACACAGTTGTCTTCCCGCAGTATTGCGGGGTGAGAATCCAAGTACAATATAGGTGAAACAAAAAGAGGCTGAAGGCTCCAAAGATGCGACACCTAGCAAAGAAAAACACCAAGACGGGGAAGAGCAAACTAGGAGTCTGAAAACAGAGATAAAGACTCTTGAGCCGTCGAAAAAACAGACTCCTTTTACTACTCCATGACAACCAGCTAAGAAAATAGGAGATCCCATCGCCTCCATTACTCCCTTGCATTCAACTCAGGGAAACATAGATGCAAGGTGGATTTTAAATGAAGAATTGAGACCTATAAGGATGGAAGAGCTCCCTGCAAATGAGTTATTTTTCGATAAGAAGAGAAAGGTTGTGGTAAAAAGAGAATTCTATCAGGAAGGGGGATCAAAAGCCAAGGAGTACAAAGTGTTGACCGATGGGAAATACAAGAAGAAAGATGAGTCCGCTACAGAGATAGTCAGGACATTAGGGGAATATGCTACAACAAACCAATTTTTAGTCGAGGTTTTGAAAAATCAGCTGAAGCAAAAAATCGCCTCATCAAAACCTTACAAGCTAGACTAGCCACAACAGAGGAGGCTGCCAAGGACCAGGTGAGTGTAGGAATAGAACAAGCAAGGTTGGCCGATAAAAAGGAGATAGAGCTGCTCAAAACTAAGCTTGAACAAGCAAAGATGGTGGTTTAGGACGGGCAGATACAAGTGGGCCAGCAAAAGGACTTGATTGAACAACTATAGGCTAGAGTGTAAATCACCGAAAGTAAAGTTATAGATATCGGGATCTTCCAGTCCTAGGCGATGGAGATTCGGAGCAGGGTTTCTGCAGCCCAACGAAGTTTACTCGCCAAGGTAGAGATAATTCGAGACAACTGCTTACTCGTTGATGAAGTATTGGAAAATTTATCTGTCAGAGAAAGAGAAGATGGAGCAACTCAGGTCTCTTTTCAAGAGGCTGTGATAGCTACAAACAACAGGGAATCATGAAGTACTCCCAGGTTTTCCATTTCGGAGCAGACCAAAGAAAATATTTTATTGAAAGAATGGGAGCACAGTATATCAGAAGGTAAACTACAAGCCAAGAAGGTAATGAAATCCTTTGAAGAGGCTTTTGGCTCTATAGATGGTAATCTGTTAGGTATTGATAGTGAAGACAATGTTGAGACATTGAGTCAAATGAATATAGCAAAAATCTATCTTGATATAAACGAAAAAGAAGAAAGAGATTCGGCCGAAATCTCACGAGTAACTATGGCATACATAGTTCAAATAGATAAATGTATGATTAAACCAAGTGTGCAATTATGCGCTATTGACATCATAGACCGTCAGATGGAGGAAAGGTTATCGCAATTAGCCCGAGATTGTTACTTTTTTGAGGCCAACTGTCAAGCGGAACCGTCAAGGTTGATATCTTCGCTGGTGGAAAGATGTGTCACTTCTACCAAGCATGCGAGAGGACAAGCTTCTGGTACCAAATAAAGGTAGAGATGAAGAAATGGAATGATTGTTCTCCTTCTTATCGTAACTGAAAATCTTGTAACGATTGAGATTCCATCTTATGTAAAACTATATAAATATGCCATAGAAAGAAAGAAAAGGGGCTGAACCTTTTTGTGTTGATTGTAATAGAGGTTTTCTATTTTGAGAGTTAATATAAAGAAAATCCGAAGATTCTCAATTCCGTCACGACTGTGTTATGAGTTTGTTTCCTTGTATCTCATATTTCATTTCATTTCATATTTGTATCTGATGGATGCTTCGCTATAATTTAGTACAACCTCTACTATAGTGAATGAATTTTGGTTTTCTATATTGTTTACTATTTTTCCTCTGTACCAGCTATCAGCGGGTATAAGACCAGTCAACACTTTAGAATTCTATATATATTTTATGCTTCATCGGGTTATTTCTTTACCTTTTTCTTCTTCTGTTTATATGTGAGATTATCCCTTGATAGGAGCCTTACGTGATAGACAGCTTAATGTTTTCCCCCACCTCATACATCTTTATTAAAATATAACTCAGTTACAGGAAAGGGCCTTTGGTTTGCACCCTATTTTCACTCCTGAAACTGTAAACTCTCCTTTATACGACTGAATTGAGACAGCACCTAAATTTCCCCCGATATTTTCTCATCATTCTATTCCTCCATGACTGTCCCTGTAACAAGACAACCTAATATCGAACCCGGACTATCAAACCAAACACATATTGCCTTAAATATTTTTGATACTATTCTTAAAACAACCACTACTTGGGTTGAACTCGAATGTTCATGGGCAGTGATTGAAAGGGATATAAACATCCAGGAACAGTTGGATGCTAGACAACCCGAACTCAAAAATCATCCCTAGTTTCCCTTACTGAAGGTTGACGTTTCTTCCTTCTCTACCCCTTACTCACTTTCGGATGCCTAGACACTGTACTTATAAGCCTTAAGTATAGACTCTGGAACAACATCTTTTTGGTGCCATTGCCGGGGAACGAAGTTACGAAATCTTTTTCCCCGGGAAAACGACATTTATTTCGTTAAAAGTGCCACCCTTTGATAGTGAACAAAGAGTGCACACCTTTTAAAGGATTTCCAATCTTTCACTTGGCAACTCCATAATTAATAATATGGCATCTGGATGAAGGAATACTAGGAAAAACCCAGATGGTAAACAGACCACACCCGTGACCGATCCTGAGAAGATTTTAAAGGCGAGAGGCTCTCTTAAGCCGACCCCTACAGTCTATCAGCCTAAATACTCACAACTGAAGACCAAGAGTTCTTCTGAACCTTCAACTTTACGCAGCCCTCTTTTTGACACTAAATATCTAACATCAAACTGCTCTGAAGTTAGAAGCGAAACCTGTCCGATAACCTCTGTAGTACACAAAGGAAAAATTCATGTAGAAAATTCATCTGTTGTCGATATATCGTTGACCCTTCAGTTAAATTCCGCGACCTCACCCAATCTCGAAGAATATTTCACACATCTAGTTTCCACACCCATTGGTTCCCCTAACTACATCTCTTGCAAGTTCGAAGAGCCAAGCCCTCACATCCCTTACCAGTCATCCTCAGATTTTTCACCCCATGAAGAAAGTAAAGATTCACTTTTAATATTCCAAAACCCCCTTTACAACTTTCCACTAATGACGATGGCAGTCATCGGAGGAGGAGGTGGAGGGGTTTTTGGAGGAGGAGGTGGAGGTGCTCCTGGAGGAGGAGATGGAGGCCAAGGGCCTACCCCCCCTCCCAGAGTGTTTGCAAAAGTTGCAGCAAGATACGCTCCCTTGGTATTGCCAGTTCCTCTGCACGATCTTCCCGAAAATTATATAAAAAATTTGCCAAAATTCACTGGGGAAGGAGATCTGACCGCAGCCGAACACATAAATTTCTTTGATCAATTCACAGACATCCTAGGTCTCGAACATGAAGACGTGTATTCAAGGCTTCTTGTCCAAACCTTCGAAGGTCAGGTCTGAACTTGGTTTTGGAGTCTACCTACATGATCTATCTTGTCCTATGACGCCTTGGAAAATGCTTTCCTTAGACAATGGGGCGAAAGAAAGGACCACCTATATTATTTAACCGAGTTTGGGTATTTAAGAAAAAAGAATTCAAAAACAGTTATGGATTTTATTCAAAGATTCAATAAGTTGTATAACAAAATCCTAGCCGAGGTTAAACCATCCCAACCCGCAGCCAAAGTAACTTTCGCAGGGGCTTTCGAACCAGATTTCACACTCCTTTTACGAGAAAGGAGGGGAGATACTCTAAACCAAATGCAAGATGAGGCTGTAGAAATTGAGTCAAATATGATGACTTCTGGTAAGTTAAAATTTAAAGTAGAAATAGGAAACCGAGAAACTAGACGCATTAGAGAACAAGCAGGGCCGTCAGGGTCTAATAGATAAACAGATGACAAAGTAGACGATATGGCCAGGGTAATTAAGGAACTGTCTAATAAGATATCCAGAATGGAGCTAGAACAGGCTAAAGACGATTCTTTCACCAAAAAGGATTTCAAGAGGAATCCCAACCCCCCAAACCAGCAAAGACAGATAAAAAACGAAGATCAAAAAATAGAAACTCCCCTAAAGAACGAAAATTTTATAGGAGCGAATGATCTCCAAGATTTCGAAGATTTAGATGATGATGTCACAAACTTCAGTGATGACTGCACACAACCATATCTAACTAGAGAAGATTATGAAAAATCTCTAAACACTCAACAATCGTCGGTTAAGGGTGAAGAAAGAGATCATACTGACCTTTGTATCTCTCAAGAAGAAACTGAAATGATAATGGCCGAGGTCCAACCTAAGTATAAATTGAGATCTAAGAGTAAGCCCATTTCAACTACTCAACCTAAGAAAATTCTCCCAAGAGGTCAAACTTATGAGCCTAATCTCGAAGAAACCATGTTGCCTAACAACAAAGCAAAAGTAGTAAACACATAAGAACCTGAAGTGGGAAGAGTTGAGACCCAAACACAAGGAACTGAAACAGCTAATACAATTACACCTTCAACCAAGATCATGAGTAATAAAGTAGTCCAGACAAATAAATCATAAAGGAAGGATTCGGAAGTCCCAACTAGAGAAACAAACAAGGTGAGCGGAGTTTTTAGTTTCGAAAATGAGATAAATAAAATTAAGATACCAATTCCTCTGGTAGAGTTAGCGAAAAACCCAGTTTATCGAAAGAAGATTACCAAAGTGATAGGTGTCTCAGAGATAGAAAGCCAATCTGACATTTTAAACCTGGAAAATAATAAACCCAACATCACTTTTGGTCCACATTTTGAAGGGACCAAAGACATGGTTGCTCCCTTTTATATCACCTTAAATGTATACGATCAACTGCTACATAATTGCATGCTAGACTCCGGAGCCTCCCATAACGTGATGCCTAAAATTATTATGGACAAATTGGGTCTCCATATCACCAGACCTTACGAAGATCTTTACTCTTTTGAATCAAGAAGAGTTAAGTGTATGGGAATGATAAAGGATTTAGTAGTTACCCTGGCATAGGTCCCAGTTAAGAGTATCTTGATGGATGTGGTTATTGTTGATATTCCCCCCAAGTATGGCTTACTGTTGTCTAGGTCATGGGGAGCCAAGATGGGGTGTTCTCTTCAACTGGATATGATGTTCACCACAATTCCTGTGTTTGGTGGGAAATTTACTCAGTTGTACAGGGAGACGAGGTTAGCATATACAGTAAGCGACCCTCAAAATATGAACAATTTCCCTATTTACATTGCAGATCAAGATTTAAGAAATTGTATCTTATCTTTCGATGATGGTTTAGATGGTTGCACAGAGGAAAATGATATAGAGCATGAAGAGTTAGGTTACATGACCAAAGATATGTGTAGCACCGATATCTGGAAAATGTTTTTTGACGGTGCCTCGTCTTGCGAAGGGGCTGGTGCAGGAGTGTGTTTAGTGGCTCCTAAAGAAAAGTTCGTTTTTCCTTTTTATTATAGACTGCAATGGGATATAGATTATACTAACAACATATGTGAATACGAAGCCTTGGTCTTAGGATTAGAGGCTACCAGGAAGCTAAAAATAAATAACCTAGAGGTATATGGAGATGTAGATTTAATAGTCAAACAAATAAATCGACAGTACCAAGCCAAGCATCCTAGATTAAGATCATACAGGAATTGTGCTTGGGATCTGATGGAAAAAAAAATTTCGTCTGTAAATGTCCACTTCATCCCATGCGCAGAAAACTTACACGCTGATGCATTAGCTAAAGAGGCTTCAACTTTCACTCCTCCTACAACCTTTAAATTGAAGTATCACATAGAGATAAGACACAGACCATCTATACCAGATAATATCCAGCACTGGCAGGTTTTTGAGGATGGTGAACAAATTAAGAAGCTTCTTGAAGCAGTAGGTGAATTTTTTGAAACTCACGCAGATCAAGAAAATCAGAATGACCAGATATGGATCATGCAAGAAGGGGAGGACCCTCAATCTTTCCAAGACAAAATCGCAAATCATCGTATGTTGGTTCTAAAAAATAACTAGATTCTGAAAGGACTGATCCCTCTGGAAAGACTGTTTGATCAAAACGACATACCTATAAAATCTACCTTACAACCCCAACCAGAAGAGGTGGAGGACTGTGACATAGGAACCAAAGAAGAATCTAGGATAGTTAAAATATCTAAACTCCTCCCCCCTGAAATAAAATACAAGTATAGGGACCTACTCAGACAATTTAAAGACGTTTTCGCCTGGTCTTACGACGAGTTAATAACCTATGACACATCCGTGATCGATCACAAGATACCTTTAAAGCCTGGGGTCAAACCTTTTAGACAAAAGCTTAGGCAGATTACCCCACTTTATTTCTTATGGTTGAGAGAGAAGTGAAGAAACTTTTGGAGGCGAAAATTATAGTACCTCTGAGATATTCTGAATGGGTGGCAAATCTGGTCCCGGTCAAAAAAAAGAGTGGAGAAATTAGACTGTGTGTGGATTTCAGAAATTTGAATAAGTCCTCTCTTAAAGACAACTATCCACTGCCTAAAATGGATCATGTGCTAGAAAGGGTAGTTGGGGCGAATAGGATGTCTATGATTGACGGTTTCTCTGGATATAATCAAATTGCCATGAATGAACAAGATAAAGAAAAAACAGCTTTTACTACCCGTTGGGGTACATTCATGTATGATAAAATGCCTTTCGGTTTGTTGAATGCAGGAGCCACGTTCCAACGCGCTATGGACATCGCTTTCATTGGAGAGAGGGATAAGTTCGTAGTCATCTATCTCGATGATTTAACAGTTTTCTCCAAATCCGACGAAGAGCATCTGGTACATCTTAAACAAACATTCGAAAAATGCCGCAGGTTTGGTCTATCCTTAAACCCCAAGAAATCACACTTCGCCATGCAAGAGGGTAAATTATTGGGTCATGTTGTATCTAAGGATGGAATTAAGATTGATCCTAAGAGGGTTGAAGTAATAGACACTATAAACATTCCTAGAAATGTAAAATAAATTCAATCTTTCTTAGGAAAAATAAATTTTGTATGAAGATTTATCCCAAATTTCGCTGAAATTGTAAAATTGATCACATATATGCTAAAAAAGAACAGTGAAGTAAAGTGGACAACAGAGGCCAAAGCGTCATTCGCACACATTAAGAAAGTCATAGCCGAGGCACCTATATTGGCAAGTCTCGATTATCTGAAAGACTTTCTTATTTTCTCATTTTCCTTCGAACACACGATTGCTGCGGTGCTTCTCCAAAAGAACGAAGAGGGTTTCGAATAGCCGATCGCTTTTTTCAGCAAGAGCCTCAGAGACACAGAACTTAAATATGATATAATAGAAAAACAAGCGTACGCCATGTTAAAAGCACTGAAGGCATTTAGAACATATGTATTACTTCAAGATCACTGCGTATGTATCGACCAGTTCTGTGAAAGATATTTTGGTACAACCAGATAGTGATGGGAAAAGAGGACGATGGCTTGCCAAGATCCAAGAATTTGACCTGGAAATCAAACCTACTAAAATGATAAAAGGACAAGGCCTGGCCAAACTTTTGGCTAAATCAAATCTCAGAGCTCTGGATATAAACTACCTACAGGGATATGAGGAAAATATGAATGTAAACAAGCTTGATGAACCAACAAGTGCAATTAAATCGAGGAGAAGTTTATATCATCATAATGGTACAGAAACATAGTATCCTACCTGCTGACTCTAAAATGCCTGAGTGAACTATCACCATCAAAAGCTAGGACTTTAAAGCTTCATGCAGTTAAGTATTATATCGCCAAAAATCAACTATATTGGAAAGGCCCGCTCGATTTCTTGTTAGTCTGTTTAGTCGAATCGGAAACAGAAAGGGTTATAAGTGAATTTCACGAAGGAGTTTGTGGAGGACATCATGCTTGGAGGGCCACATCTTACAAAATTTCGAGGGTTGGGTATTACTAGCCAAAACTCTTTTCAGACGTTAACGCCAAGGTCCAAGCCTGTAACCCTTGTCAGCTATTTGCAGGTAAATAGAAACTCCTGGCGCTACCTTTAGTTCCGGTCAAAACCAAAGCCCCCTTTCAACAATGGGGGCTAGATTTTACAGGAGAGATTAATCCACATTCTAGCGCCCAACACAAGTGGATTTTAATTGCCACAGACTACTTTACCATATGGGTGGAAGCTATTCCAACTAAAAGGGAAACTAACTCGGTGGTAATAGATTTCTTAGAAGACAATATCTTGTCGAGATTTGGCTGCCCCCGAAAGATAGTCATGGATAATGCCCAGGCTTTCAAATCTATGGCTATGATCAGCTTCTGCCAAAAGTATAATATCGTTCTTGGCCATTCTACAACGTACTACCCCCAAGGAAATGGACTGGCCGAGTCATCTCACAAGAGTCTGATCAATATAATTAAGAAAGTGTTGGATGAAAACAAAAATTCTTGGCATGTACATTTAAAGTACGCTTTGTGGGAAAATCGCATAGGCACCAAAAAGTCTATCGGCATGTCCCCTTTTTAGATGGTATATGGGACAGACACGGTGTTACCTATAAATTTAGCACTCCCCGTGATGAAATTATGGCAAGATCAGAAAGAAGAACCAAATGACGTCACCAGGAGGATAAATCAGCTAATCGAGGTTCAACAACATAGGGTTGAAATAGATGAACGGTTGCAGAAGTATCAAGACAACATGAAGACATTATTCGACCGTAGGGACAAGGACAGATATTTCCTCCCAGGTGATTTAGTATTAAGGTGGGATGCAAGGAGGGAAGAAGCAGCAAAACATGGTAAATTCAATCACCTCTGGTATGGGCCATTCAGAGTCTCAGCTCTCGATGGAAAAAGTTCTTTCCTACTGAAAAATCTTGACGATGAAATCCTCAACGCTCCTATCAACGAGCGTTATCTCAAGCATTATATGACATAAACAGTCGCCCAAAATAAATAAATAAATAAATAAATTTAATTTCAGATTTGTATATTCGTATATAGAGTTTTTACTTATGTATATATATTTTTCATTTTGCTTGTTATTCTGATTTTCTTTCATGAATTTTCGACACCTTTCAGATAGCCTCGATAACCTTCGTATTTTCCTTTTACAGGATTCCAGCTGCAAACAAAACAAGCAGGAGAAGTAAACCGAAAGTTGGGTGTCAGAAATAAATTGGCTTAAATAGATGATACCAAAGATTTTGATATTTTGCAAAGAAAATGAAACGATAAGGCAAAGGTGAGATTTCCTAAAAGACTTGTTCTGAAGAGCTATCAAAGGAAACCGAGATAACCACATTCAGACAACAACATCGTCTTAACTAATAAATAACAGAATGTTTCCATGTTTAATCGTTTACGAAAGAATAAGACAAAATAAACAAGTCACTCAAATTAAAGCAGTGAGTCAAAGTAAAGCACCCCTGAAAAAGATTTTTCAAGAGTCAATTTTGATTTTTTGACCTCTGTTTTTCAGTCCATAAATCTCTATTTGTCACCCTTTTCTGTTTTCAGGTGTACCCTTGAAAAGTCAACATCTTGCTGTTTTTGCATACGTAGGGAGAATAGATTATGTTTCAACCTCAAGAGCTTCAAAGAAGATGTGGAAAGAAAGCGGGTCTTCACAACTCCTCGGTCCCTTGCTAAGCAAAGGGACGCTTAAAGTGATCCTGACTTTCCTATGTTTTTCAACAGTTTCGGAGGATTGAGGCTTCCTCAAATAGAATACCCTAAAAAAGTTATTTTTCCATTTCTCCCTGTGAACGAAGGTGTTGTGAAAGTTAAGGGAAGGTTGGTACCGAGTAATCAAAGTAAGTTGACAGACTTATAATGAAAAATATTACACAGATATCAGCCCTGATACAAACTGATTGCCCCCATCTTCGCGCTCTAAAAAAGAAAATCATAAGACAGGTGGTGAAAGGAAATTCATAAATGATTGCCCCCATCTATTCCAAGAGACGATGAAAGGAAATTCAGAAATGATTGCCCTCGTCTCAGCATTTAAATGTAGAAATATATTACGAAGTGGTGAAAGGAAATTCAGTAAAACGGGCCAGATAACTTCATCGGGGTACTGAACAGGCTCGCTGGCAGTGAAGAAATATTTGAGATATCTGTAAGGATGTTATACATGAATATCACTCTACTCTGGTAACCAATTATTTTTAAAACCCAATCTACATCCCATGTTCAGACAGGGCTTCCTGATTAAAAACATATAATCTTCTTCTTTTGATGCAAGTTGATAGCCTCAAGATCTGTTGGGTCTCCTAGAACTGTTTTGATAGACTTAAGACAGACCTGAATTCAGTAAGGGGAAGGAGAAAGTCGTGAAAGGGACTACAACTAAGTTTAAAAAGTATCTGAGTTTTGAAAAGATTTTCAAAGGTAAAAAACGAAGTCCCTTTCCCCTTCGGCATCCTGTTCTCAGGAACTTTTTCGCTAGATTAAAGCCATTGACTCCATTTACCCAATATCGGCACGTGGTCTACTGTTCTTCCTGTCTTACAGGAAAATGGGATCCCTAGTTGGAGCATATGTTGGAGCTGCCTTTGTTTTTTAGCCTGTTTTGAATTTCATATCTTAATGCTCGAAGTTGAAAAATGGTTTTCATATTTTCCTTCATTTGTTCCAAAGTCTCTGAAGTCTCATCACGCAAGCGGCGATGGTTATCATACTCTCAAGGCCAGTTCTACTTTTCGTTCAAATGATTTTCCCTTTTTTACCTCGGGATTTCATGTGTCGGATATTATAAATCACATAGTTCACAAGTCCCGAAGAGAGAAATGGCGAGATCACTTTAAAGTTTTACCCAGGTCAGTAGTGAGAATAAAAATTTTGTAAACTATGGTTAAGCATCATCGGGGTTTCGCGTCCTGGTGTTTACTAACTCAAAAAGTCTTACTGTTGCAACCCCGTTAGCTGAAACCACAAGATTCTTGTTTTTAGTAACCCACGTTAATGTTAAAGGTAAAAAGCTTAGCCACAGTTAAGCTCTGTTGAAAATTCGCAACTCGACGTATTTTCCTTTAAAAGCTACACTGTCAAATCTCCGAGTCGCGAAGTGGCGATAAAGATAGAAACGTAATTAATTAAACACTTAATCCAGTTTTTTAATTAAATCATATCATCGTGATCTCGCAATTTCGCAACTCGGCATACGAACGTCCTGGAAGCTATACCTTCGAAGCTCCGAATCGCGAAGTTGCGATCTCACAATTTCACAACTCGGCATACGAACTTCCCAGAAGCTATACCTTCGAAGCTCCAAGTTGCGAAGTTGCGATATAAATAATCACGCAATTAATTAAGCACCTAATCATAATTACATTTTTATTAACTAAAGATAATCATCGCAATCCCGGGTCTTAGAGGTTCGAAGGGTTAAAGTGAAAACTCTCGATGTAGCGAGTACCGAAAGATTAGTTAACGTCAATAAAACCTGATTAATTGAGCTAAGCCAATATTTCTCATGATTTGATGCATGCACAGTCTACGAGGCAGTCTTAATTTTTCCTTGTGCCAACTGACATTTCGAACTACCAAAATTTATGGCATTAATTAGAAACAGGGCATATCGACGAGTAAGGATTGTGTTTTTATTGCTAAATTTCTATTTAAGCATGATTTGAACGTTCTGTTCTTGAAAAGTATCGAGTTTTAAATGGTTGAATATATATAGTTGTTGTTTGTTATCGCAAATTCATTTCTATATTACGTAGAGCAAACTTTTCTCAGCAGACTAATTTCTGTATGTATACATATTTTTATCGCAGAAGAGCTAAAGTAGGATCCCCCACCATGGCCCCGCGAAAAGCGTCTAAAGGCAACGTTGAGGTTTCGAGACAAGGTTTAGACAACGTCACTGATACTTCACCTCGAAGTGTCGACTCTGTCAAGACCTGTTCGTTTGTTTCTGATGTTCTAGAGTCTGAATTGGTAGATTATTCTAATGATTCCAGTGACAATGAAAAAGATGACCTGACCACCAAATATAAGATCGTCATCCAATCTGGAATGCATAAAGTAGCGGCCAGGCCACGACTTCTCCCTTACTATGATATGGTCCGTTGGGCATTAGACCATGTGGACATACCAACCAGAACCATCATCAATGAATAGAAAGTCACTATTGGGACTTTCAGACCCGAACAACTTAGGCTATGTACAAGTTTCCTATCGTGTTGGACCTTACATACGATGCCAAATTCTTGGAGAACATCAAACAGAAGGAATGTGTGCAATATGACAAGACTATGTCCAGTTTAATTAGAGATTGGGTTTCACACCTTGCGAAGTTCAAGGCAGACAGTAATGGTATATATTCAATAGCTTCCTTGGAACCACAGTTCAAATATGTAGCTATGATGACTTGTAGATTATACGGGAGAGAGGACACCACACATTTCTTTCTTCAGTGGGTGCCTCTAATACATCAAGACATTGAAGGTTGTTCCTTTGACTGGGCTAAAATGTTGTATGATAGCTTGACCAGTCGAGTTACAGAGTATCGGGTGCAGAGGGAGAGAGAAAAGATTGCTTCCTTCTTTATGTCCGCATACATTATCAACGCCATGTGTTTTCTAACACCCTTTCCCTTAATGAGATGGAGTTGGAATCCATCAGAGGCCGAGCCCATCCATGTCTACCATTCAAAACTGTGGGAGAACAAAGTGGTAGATTTTGTGTATGAAATTTTTAACTGGGTAATGGTACCACTGCATGTCACTATTTTCGGCCACCCACCACCCAGGATCTCAGACAGTATAGCGATGAATCTGAGAAATATAGTCGATTGGTATGTAGAAGTAGAGTTCTCATATCTCAGAGTTTTGGGGGCTTCTGTTCCCCTGCATGCATTACCATTCTTCATACCTGATAAGATGGCTTGTCATGAGGTTGCTAGGCAAACTGTAATCGATGGCATAAGCAAGGAGCTTAAGGGATATTCAAAGAAAGTATGGCCACCTTTTCCTGTTCATTTAAATTCATATTCTTTGTTAGATTTTGGGCATGCTAAAGATGAGGCAGCAGCCCTAGAAGACCTAAAATTGGTTCATATTGAATTCAAGAAGCACGATCCGCAAAGGGTCGTAAGTAATCACTTGGCCAGTTGCGGAATCAAAAGGTTCAAACATGAGAACTTGCCTTCGGATGAAATTTTCTGAGGTTCAAGATCTTATGCCGATATTTTGGCTCGGATACAAGCCCTGGCACCCGAAGAGAGGGATGATGTTCTAAAATTCGAAGAACATCGACGCAGTTGTCTTCCCGCAGTATTGCAGGGTGAGAATCCAACTACAGTAGAGGTGAAACAAAAAGAGGTTGAAGGCTCCAAAGATGCGACACCTAGCCAAGAAAAACACCAGGACAGGCAAGAGAAAACTAGGAGTCCGAAAACAGAGATAAAGACTCCCGAGCCGCCGAAAAAATAGACTCCTGTTACTACTCCAGGACAGCCAAATAAGAAAATCAGAGATCCCATCGCCTCCATTACTCCCTTGCAGTCAACTCAGGGAAACATAGACACAGGGTGTATTTTAAATGAATAATTGAGACCTATAAGGATGGAAGAGCTCCCTCCAAATGAGTTATTTTTCGATAAGAAGAGAAAGGCTATGGTAAAAAGAGAATTCTATCAGGAAGGGGGATCAACAGCCAAGAAGTACAAAGTGTTGACCGATGGGAAAGACAAGAAGAAATATGAGTTTGCTACTGAGATAGCTGGGACATTAGGGGCATATGCTACAGCAAACCAATATTCAGTCGGGGTTTTGAAAAATCAGCTGAAGTGAAAAAATTGCCTCATCAAAGCCTTAGTAGCTAGACTAACCACAGCAGAGGAGGCTGCCAAGGACCAGGCAAGCACAGGAATAGAACAAGCAAGGTTGGACGATAAAAAGGAGATAGAGCTGCTCAAAACTAAGCTTGAGAAAGAAGAGCTAGTGGTTCAGGACGGTCATATACAAGCGGGCCAGCAAAAGGACTTGACTGAATAGCTATAGGCTAGAGTGGAAATCACCAAAAGTAAAGTTATAGATATCAGGATGTTCCATTCCTAGGAGATGGAGATTTGGAGCAGGGTTTCTGCAACCCAACGAAGTTTACTCGCCAAGGTAGAGATAATTCAGGACAACTGCTTACTCATTGATGAAGTATTGGAAAATTTATCTGTCAGAGAAAGAGAAGCTGGAGCAGCTCGAGTTTCTTTTCAAGAGGCTGTGATAGCTACAAACAATAGGGAATCGGGAAGTACTCCCAGGTTTTCCATTTCGGAGCAGACCAGAGGAAATATTTTATTGAAAGAATGGGAGCACAGTATATCAGAAGGTAAACTACAAGCCAAGAAGGTAATCAAATCCTTTGAAGAGGCTTTTGGCTCTATAGATGGTAATCTATTAGGTATTGATAGTGAAGGCAGTGCTGAGACATTGAGTCAAATGAATATAGCAAAAATCTCTCTTGATATAAATGAAAAAGAAGAAAGAGATTTGGCCAAAATCTCACAAGTAACTATGGTAGATATAGTTCAAATAGATAAATGTATGATTAAACCAAGTGTGCAATTATGCGCTATTGACATCGTAGACTGTCAGATGGAAGAAAGGTTACCACAACTAGCCCGATATTGTTACTCTTTTGAGGCCAACTGTCAAGCGGAACCATCAAGGTTGATATCTCAGTTGGTGGAAAAATGTGTCACTTGTAGCGAGCATGTGAGAGGACAAGCTTCTGGTACCAAATAAAGACAGAGATGAAGAAATGGAATGATTGTTCTCCTTCTTATCATAACTGAAAATCTTGTAACGATTGAGATTCCATCTTATGTAAAACTATATAAATATATCATAGAAAGAAAGAAAAGGGGCTAGACCTTTTTGTGTCAATTGTAATAGAGGTTTTCTATTTTGAGAGTTAATATAAAGCAAATCCGAAGATTCTCAATTCCGTCATGACTATGTTATGAGTTTGTTTCCTTGTATCTCATATTTCATTTCATTTCATATTTGTATCTGATGAATGCTTCGCTATAATTTAGTACAACCTCTACTATAGTGAATGAATTTTGGTTTTCTATATTGTTTACTGTTTTTCCTCTGTACCAACTATCAACGGGTATAAGACCAGTCAACACTTTAGAATTCTATATATATTTTATGCTTCATCGGGTTATTTATTTACCTTTTTCTTCTTCTGTTTATAAGTGAGATTCTCCCTTGATAGGAGCCTTACATCATAGACAGCGTAATGTTTTCCCCCACCTCATACATCTTTATTAAAATATAACTCAGTTACGGGAAAGGGCCTTTAGTTTGCACCCTATTTTCACTCCTGGAACTGTAAACTCTCCTTTATACGACTGAATTGAGACAGCACCTAAATTTCCCCCAATATTTTCTCATCATTTTGTTCCTCCATGACTATCCCTGTAACAAGACAACCTAATATCGAACTCAGACTATCAGACCAAACACATATTGCCTTAAATCTTTTTGATACTATTCTTAAAACAACCACTACCCGGGTTGAACTCGAACGTTCATGGGCAGTGATTGAAAGGGATATAAACATCTAGGAACAATTGGAAGCTAGACAACCCCAACTCAGAAATTAGCCCTAGTTTCCCTTACCAAAGGTTGACGTTTCTTCCTTCTCTACCCCTTACTCACTTCGGATGCCTAGACATTGTACTTCTAAGCCTTAAGTACAGACTTTGGAACAACAGGAGGGTGATGATGAACCATTTTGTATGTTTTTCATCTAGAATATGAAAACTTAAATGGCATGTCAGAGTCTTAAACCTATGATCAAATTCCCAAACAGGTTCAATCACCTTCAGATTAATTTATTTCAACTCTGTAATGCACTGCGACTCCAACTTAGGTTTCTTGAACTCCGCACTCAAAACAATATTGATGTCATTTAGTGGCTTAGGTTGTGAAGATCCCGAAACAAACTTCATGTACCAACTCAGTGCGTGATCCCTCAAGGTAGTTCTAAACTGAGCTCTCTTAACAACTTCATTAGTGACTTGCTTAATTCTCCATCCAACTTTGTATAGGAACCAGTGTTGTTTAGGATCCTAAGATCCATCTCCTCTAAATATAGGTAGCCTCATCTCATATTCCATTGATATTCCTAGGTTTCTTGACCGAGTATGTACTAAAATACTTGTAATAGTGCTCTAAGTGATCTGATTACTCTGGTTACTTTGGTTACTCTGATTACTTAAGGCTACTAAAACAACAGGAAGAGTAATAATACTTACTTCGACAACAGGCGCAGTTCCTAAAGTTTTTGGTTCTCCTCGATGAAGTTCCTCAGTGTCTATTTCCTTTGCCCTTGCGAACTCTGAATACTCTTCGTATGATCTCCCTGCTTCTTCTCCATTGTAGAAATCTTCTTCATCTGCCAATGGCCCGTAACTCTATTTAAACAGGTTCGTAAGTGGAACCTCTCTAAAGGGTCTCCCACTACGCATGTATCCATCTTCTGTGTCACTATCGTTGTCTAAATTTTTGAACTTTAGCTTTACTGTGTCTTCAATATATTCTTCTCATGCAACAACATCTTAATCTCCAGCTTTAAAAAGTGTAAAAACTTTCCTTTAGGTCCCTTAAATAAATGTCTCTCTGCTTGACTATACGATTCCACTCTGTTAATAGAAAACTCAATAATGTATCCTCCAATAGTTCTATCAAACCAGAGATCCACTGATCTTGACACAACGTTATCAACTCTCTTGACTTTCTTGATCAACGTCAACATCCAAACCACAGGTGGTCTAGATCTGATCTCAAACTAGGTACTTCTAATCTAGCTAACCACTCATACAAATCCTTATGAACTCCTCCAAAGAAAATCTCGTGCTCGTCAGTATAGATTTACCTTCCTAACCAGTCTTATGTACTAATGCTAGGGTTCTTATTCTGAGCTTCGACAAAGTCCCTTTCTTGTTCTTCTATCCACTTCTGAATCTTTGTCTTTGATGGAAACCACCTTGACATTCCCTCAAGAATATCTCGGTCTCGACAATGGAACCATTTGTTAGCATAGGGGAAGACCTATGTTTCAACTCCAACATCGCACGGACAAACCCTGACTACTGGCTCTTTCGGAAACACCTACGAAGCAGATGAAGTCTCACCCGAAGTAGCAATAGGGGGTTGCAGGACACAGGTGTTGAAAACCAGAGGAAATGAAGGATGATTTTAGAACAACAACACAAGATAACCTAGATGTTATTTACCACTATTAATCTTACTTGATGAAGTTAGTTATATCTCTCATCTCTAACAGGAAAAAAAACCATGCATTAATAGTATAACAGATAGAAAATAACACAACATTGGCCACAAAGAACAACACGATTTACATGGTTCACCCTCTCCCTAGGGCTACATCCATAGAATTGTGTTTCTTGATATATTAAATGAAAACATACAGTTCTATTTTCACACTTAGTTGTAGATCCTCTCTCTCTCTTCCTCTCCTTCTCCCCTCCCTTCGCACCCAGTTGTAGAGTGATCTTCACACCCAGCTGAAGATCTCACAATACAAGAATTCACGCTTATAGCTCAATCTCTCTATGTCACAACAACCAATGACGAACCCCTCACAACTCTTCTAAATTTTATACATTTCATGACTCTTTGACAACCCTAGGTCGAAGCCTGGGTGACAAAACCCTAGGTCTAAAACCCTAGCTACCAAAACCCTAGGTCCACAGAACCCGCCTTCTCAGGACTTCGTTGACTTGTTCTTCCTTCTTCTCCGCGAGGTACTCCAAAGCACCCATTGATGTATTCTTCCACTTGCTAACCTGTCCATGATTCAACTTCCTTCCTACTTTGTCTTCCTTGATCTTATCCTTTAACAAATTGATTTTCCTTTACTTTTCTCCTTTTTTTCTGCTTCCATAACCACTTCGACCCTTCCTCGGTTTGTGTGCCTTTCGCACACTTCATTATTTGTATTTATTATGCTTTAATATTTTCTTTATTCCTTAATACATAACCAAAGAACATCTCTTGAGGTTTGACAATGGAGGACAGTACACCTCAGATGATCTCAAGACATTTTGCAGAAAGGACGAGATTAGGAGGAAGATCATCACTTCCTACAATCCTCAACATAATGGTGTGGAATAAAGAAAGAATTGATCAATTATGGAAGCAGTAAAAGCCTTACCAATGCATATGTGGGCTGAAGTAGCCAAGACTATGATGAGGTCCATGATAAAGATCCTGTAGATCCCAAGATTGCAGATGTAGAGAGAGGTAAGAATGTTGTATCAGACATGGTAGAACTACAGAGATTTGAAGACCTGCACCAAGATAAGACTAGGAAGGCAAGAACAAATTGTTCTCTTGACATCATTCAAGATGCAAATAAGTATGGTGCTCCATATAGAACTTTCAGATAAATCAAGAAGTGAAAACCATATTCCAGTTTCAAAACCTTCCACCTTTGAGGAAGAAGTCAAGAAGAAACAATGCAAGGAGGCTATGATGGAAGAATATCAATCCATCATGAAAATTTTTGTATGGGAAATTGTTCCTATATGATCTTACAAGATAAAGAATGTATTGAATGAAAGTATCGATAAATGCAAGGCACAATTTGTGGCTAGAGGGTTCTCCCAGTAGGAGGGAGAATACTATGATGAGACGGTTTCTCTAGTTGCCAGATACACCTCTACTAGAGCCATCATATCTCTAGTTGCATCCATGGGTTGGAGTTTACATCAAATGGATGTAAAGGATGTCTTTATCAATGGAGTAATTGAGGAAGAGGCATATATAGAGCAACCTCAATGTTTTGAGGTACACCAGAGAGAGGCCCATGTATCCATATTAAGGAAGACCTTGTATGGACTCAAGAAATATCCAAGAGCTTAGTGCAGAGCCTATCATTATTTAGTGTAAGATGAAGTTATCCTATGAATTTTATATGAAGGATATTGGTCTCATGCATTATTATTTAGGAGTAGAAGTATAGTAGAAGCGTGGTGAAATCTTCCTGTGGAAACATAAGTATGTCATAAATATCCTTCATAATTTTGGGATGATGGATTGAAAATCCATGGAAACTCCCATGATAATAGATTTTAGGAAATTGAGAGACTTTGATTCTGATCCAGTATACTCATCCCTGTACCGACATTTGATTGGCTCCTTGATTTATTTGGTGAATACTAGGTCAAATATTTACTTTGTTGCGAACATGTTGAGCTAGTTCCAGGTGGAACCCAAACATGAGCATTGGATAGTTGTAAAGAATATCTTGAGATATATTTGTGGGATGATAACTTATGGTTTAAGATATACGTCAAACAATGATGTACAATTGCGTGGATTTACTGATTCAGATTGGGAAGGGAGAGAAGATGACAGAAAGAGTACTTATGGTATATGTTTCAGTATGGTATCTGCTATGATATCATGGGATAACATGAAACATAAGTCTGTTGCACTTGTTACAATAGAAGCAGAGTATATTGCAGCATATGATGCTTGTATGAAAGCAGTGTGGCTCTATAATCTAGTTTATGGACTGTTTGATAATGTGTTGGATTCAATCGTGATATATTTTGATACCCATAGATGTGTGAATCTCTCAGAACCTCTTGTTCCATGATAGGTCGAAGGACATTGATATCAAGTACCATAGTCTAGAGGGGAGAAGTGGTTCTCCAATATATCTCCACTGATGAGAAGACTACAAATATTTTTACGAATCCTTTGTCCAAGATAAAGTTTTCATACTTGAGGGACAGGCTGGGGATTCTGGAGATTGCTCCCTTAGTTGAAAGTTAGGAGATGACTTCCACGGTTGGGAGGGAGAACTAATATGTGGCATCATGGATTGTGAGTGAGCTGCAGATCTGTATCATGCTAATAAAACTTAGAGATGATCATTGTTGGCCCTTGACCAGGTTTTGAGGAAACATTGGTCATGTTTGACCATTTTTTGGACTTTGACATGCTGGTCGAAGATGGAGCACCCAAGCGAAGTGGAGATCGCAGGATCTCACTTATTTTGTGGGATTGTGGACCAAGAAAAGGGTTATTAGGGTTTATGTAATCGGTATGGGATGTCGGCCCATGGGCTTACCCATGTTTAGGCCTTTTTGTAAATGTATAAATAGGTAGCTAAGAGATGTAAGAACAACTAGAATCGGCTTAGTGCATAACTACTAGTGGTTATGTGCATAATAGGTTAATATTGGCTTAGTACAAGAAGTTGTAAGTTCTTTGTGCAGACATACCGTGTAAGGCTTGCTGCTATTAAGGAGTTGGCTATGTGCCTTGACCTGATTTTGAGGAAGGTGGCTCTAATGCATTGTGTGCAAATCACTTGTCCAGTGTGAAGCTGAGCTCTGTGGCTTTGTGCACAAGAGAAGACGAATGTAAGAAGTTCAAAGACTCATAAAGAAGAATAAGAGTTGGTGGACGTAGCCCCACACTGGGGTGAACCACGTATATCCTGTGTCTTGATATGCTTTGTGAGATGTTGTTTATTTGATTATTTTCTTAGTGTTTTTGATGTTATGTATAATGAATGCATCTGATGTTGTAGCTTAGTGCTTAATGATGTAAATGAATGATAGATCTGAGCTAATGTATGTGATAAATGATGAAAATCACTTGATCTATATTGTTACTACACTGATTTGTAATAAGGGTTTAACCTACGATGTGAATAAGGTTCAAGAACTAATGCATGTTATCGGCTAAGTGTTGTAGTCACAGATCTATGTCCCATATTGGTTGTATACACTTGAGTTTTGCAAGCCCCCTTGCCTCAACCACGGGTGAGGCTTCATCTGCTTCAAAGGTGTTACCGAAAGGGCCAGTAGTTTGTTGGGTATGTGTTATGTTCTTTGCACGAGTAGTAGTGTTTGAGCGCCTGTGCCGGGCGCGCAGGGAGGCTAGAGGGGGGCGGAGCCCCCCGTGCAGGGGTTTGGGGGCAGCGCCCCCGAATTTTTTTTTTCGGGCCGACATATTTCCAGGACGACATATTTTCGGGATGAAATATTACCGGGACGGCATATTTCTAGGAACACATGATATTAGGTGGTTTTTCGGCACATGGTGTTTTGCCGATGGTTTTCTATTTCCGGTTAAGGAATTAGGGTTTTGGGCTAATCCATGTCATTGGGTTAGGGTTTTGGATGTCGCTGGCTCCTATATGTATATTGTATTGTAAACAATGTAACACAATGTATCAATATAATATATGCTGGTTTTCCCGGTTTGAGTTTCCAGGTGAAAAATCTCTGTGTAATGTTTGTATTTGCCATTGTATCTTTTCTGTTCTTTTTTGAATACCAGTTTGCAGTAGATATTGTATAAGGTTAGAATTTACATTTGGTATCAGAGCTTTATTGGCTTCAGGGGGACACCTTTGTCATCAAGGGTTTGGCTCGGGACGGTGATAAGCCTTGTTACAGTGGGAGATCTGCGGTATTGTTTCTCAGGTGAAAAGTAATGGAAAGCAATTCGAAGATGGAGATCGAGAAGTTTAATGGGAAAAGATTTGAGCTGTGGAAGCTCAAGATGGAAGATCTTTTGGTGGATAGAGATCAGTGGATCGCGGTAGATCCAGGTATGGCACCTACAGGAACTTTTGTATATGACTGGAAAAAGACGGATCGGAAGGCAAAGAGCACAATTAGACTGTGTCTTTCCGATTCAGTATTACTAAATGTGTCAGAGGAAGCTATAGCCAAGGATTTATGGGAAAAGTTGGGGAAGTTGTATCAGTCTAAGTCCCTGGTAAATAAACTATTCTTTAGAAAGAAGCTGTATAACTTGAGGATGAGAGATGGAGACTCGGTGGCAGAGCATTTGAACACCTTCAATATTGTGGTTAGTTAGTTAGTATCTATTGATATTAAAATTTCAGATGAAGATAAATGTATCAGTTTGTTGTGTTCTTTACCAGACTCGTGGGATAGTCTAGTTGTGGCCATAGGTAGTAATACAAATTCTTTGAAGTTTGAAGAAGTGGTATCGTCCTTGTTGTCGGAGGAGATGAGACGAAAGAATATGGAAGGACATAGCACAGATGCATTATTTGCAAGAGGACGTTCCCAGGAAAGAAATAAATCTAATTTCTCAAGTGGGAGATCTAAGTCTAAGGGTAGATCTAAATC
>ML784753.1:490457-502389 GCA_009831015.1 Picea engelmannii | reverse complement strand
CTGTAAGGATAGAGTGTGACAGTCAGAGTGCAATTTTCTTGGCGAAGAACCCTGCTTATCATTCAAAGACAAAGCACATTGATGTTCAATATCACTTTGTGAGAGACATGATTGAAGAAAAGAAAGTATCACTGATGAAGGTGTACACTTTGAAGAATGTTGCAAATTCATTAATAAAATCTGTGAGCACTGAGAAGTTCTCTTGGTGTAGAGTATCCATGGGCATTGTTGCCCTGGATTGTTGACTATGTAACCCTGTAACCCCCTATGTGCAAAGAAAACAACAAGTGGGAGAATGTTGGGTATGTGTTATATTCTTTGCATATTTTCGCCGGGCTGAGCCGACATATTTTCGCCGGGCCTACATATTTCCAGGACGACATATTTTCGGGACGACATATTACCGGGATGACATATTTTCGGGACCACATGATATTAGGTGGTTTTTTGGCACATGGTTTTTTGCCGATGGTTTTCTATTTCCGGTTAAGGAATTAGGGTTTTGGGCTAATCCATGTCATTGGGTTAGGGTTATGGATGCCACTGGCTCCTATATGTATATTGTATATTAAACAATGTAACACAATGTATCAATATAATATATGCTGGTTTTCCCGGTTTGGGTTTCCAGGTGAAAAATCTCTGTGTAATGTTTGTATTTGCCATTGTGTCTTTTCTGTTCTTTTTTTAATATTAGTTTGTAGTAGATATTGTACAAGGTTACAATTTACATAGTTAAGGTTTTGTTGGTGAGTTGTTGAAGCGTTGAACCCTGGGTCTGCCCCTATGTCAACAAATGGTTCCATTTCCGAGACCTGAAATTGTGATTGATGGGAACTGAAGAAAAGAGAAATCTCTGTGCGTAGATCTGTTGTTGTTGTGCGCAATATTCTACTTGACTTGTGAAGCCCTATGCTAAGAAAGGAATCGGATCTAAAGAAAAGAGGTAAGATCTTAAAGCTTTTTTCTCTGGTAAAGGTAAGATAAGTGGAAAATTTTTCTTTGAAAGTATGAATCTGTGTATGTTTAATAGATTTTGTCTTATTCTGAAAGCTAGGGCATAGTTAGAAGAAATATTTAATCTGATTGATTTTAATAGAAATAGAGAAAGATATGTTATTCCTATGCATAGAAGAATTTTTGGACTAATAAGTGGATGTAGGAACCTAGAAAGAATTTTTGCAGATTGCAGGTCCAACACTATGATCTCAGTGCATAGGAAAAGAGAGGCTGGGGATAATTTAAAAGAAAGAGAGGATTGAAATTGTGTTATAATTGTAGGAGACCAAGACATCTTGCTAAGGAATGCCCTGGTATAGGTCCTATTTACTTTTGTTGTAAAGTTATTGGTCATGAGGTTGAGGATTGTCCAAGAATGATTGCTAAAGTTGAAAAGATGAACATGAGACAAGAAAACTATAAAGAAGGTCAAGAGTCTAAGGATATGTTAAAGAATCATAAAGAAAAAGAATCAGAGACTATGTTAATACAGTTAAAAGAAGTAATGGATGATCATACAGATCAGTTTACTAGAGATCCTAAAAGAAAAACAATGCATAGTTACAATAATAGAAGACTTCGACATAGACTGTGTATTGGATGAGGAAACACATGTGAATATTATGCCAGAAAGCACTTGGAAATTTTTTGGAAATCCTGCTATGATACCTTCATTGGGAAGGATAGGCTTGTTTAAAGGAAATATGATAACCCTATGTGGGAGAGTTACTAATATACCTATGATTTTTCATGAAACATCGACCGAAGAAGAATTTGATTTCATCAAACTTATTGATAACAACACCCCTTTTCATCTTTTACTAGGAAAGACTTGGATTGAGAAGGATCATATCAGAAGGAAAGCAGAGGAGGAAGCCACAGAAAAGAAAAAGCAATAACTAAGGGATCTCATAGCTAAAATAATAGAATAACTGATAGAAAAATGAGAAGTTGTGTTGAAGCAACAGAAGGAAAGAGAATTAGCTATCGAAGTTGGAAGAGCACAAGAAGGTTTGAAGGACCTATCCATGCAAGACGAAAGTATGTCCACCTAGGACCTAGTAAGCAAAGAGGTATTATATATGAACCCTTTGAAAGAACATCAACAACGTGAAGTCACTATGCTAAGAACATATAAGGATAATAATGGAAAGAGGAATCCAAAAACTCAGATCACAGGAAAGAAGGTAAGGAATCTTAGTAAGAAGAAAGCCAAGTTAGAAAAACTACAACAAGTTCTAGAAAAGACTTCACAGGAGACAAATTTATAGAACTTGAACTTCACTAGAATAACAAAACAACATAGAATGGGACTTCGCCACGACGAAGCTATATGACCATTGGAGGTGCCCCAACCATTAGTATAACACTCTAGAACGACTAGAAACACAGCTATTGATCGAAAGATCATCATTGGCCTGTTAAGACCGTGCCATAATGGATGGATTCATATTGATTGAGGCATTCCTACCCATTGCAGGAATCCATTACGATGTTGCTTATTTAACCCGTCAGATGTTGTTCCGAGACCATTTTTTGCAAACTGTGATATCCGAGCTAATAGAGAACCCACTGTATCATGCTGTGATTTCTAGACCTCACTATCCATTTGAGTACCTTGCTTGTCCGTTCGCCTATCCGATTTCTTTTATTACGAGTGTGAATGTCGAGCGAACATAGCGCATTAGAAAAGTCTGTGGAGGAAATACTTGTAGACCTCATGACTAATAGATTCATGTCTATGGGAATACATGCATCGTCGATTGGCAGATTGCAAGCATCCCCATCGATTGGATGATGTTTTGTCCGCACTACTGAGAAGGGAAGCATGCACCACGACGATCTGGATAATGCGAAGCAGATCCCATCAGTCTTTCCTGAATACATCCTGCCTCTGGCTGGCACGGTAAACCGTGACAACATCCCATGGGATTTTGAGTACATGTTGATCACTGCGTACATCCCGAAAGGGATACATGTAGTTGGACCCTAGTTAGGACATATCCCAGTGTTGAATAACAACGAATTCAACCTTGGAGACAGGAAGAACTATATTGTGATCCTCGCACCACATAGGTATTTGATGAAGATGAATGGGAAGAAGCCGTGCATAGTCTCCCATATTTGGATAAAGGAGCTCGCGAAATCAACAATATTGAATGTAATGAAGATCCCCCACTTCGGCCCACATCAGGAGGTTAACGCTTGTGTTAAAATCCTCCCATGGTGCTACCATGGAGGGTATTTGTGGCTTGACAGGTGCGTCACTATGGATCCGGTGCTGATCCACCTCATCATAGGACTGAGCATGTAGGGACTGGACCCTCAAAAATTCTACCCAGGGAAGGTGGTAGATCGCTCCCTGGCATAGCGCATAAAGGAAGACTATGGCGATGTAGAGAAGGGAAAGTGAGGCTGCAAGGTAGCCTCCATCTAGGATGGCGCAGTGTGCCTATCTTGTCAGCTTATAGTTGGTGTTGTGAGTGGGAAATCCCTCTACGAACTAGCACTTAGGGTTAGATTATCCATGCAGAAAAGACCTAAAGATCTCTACTTTCTACCATCGTCCCAGATCTAATCCCCATTATTCTTAAGCAAATACATAGTTAAATGAGCATACCTTATTACGGGCGTTTGATGTAGATCCCTCCTTATGCTTGATCATTTTTCGAGTGCAACTCTCCTCCCAAGGCTGACCTGCATTCACATAAAACAAACAACAAACTCCACATGCATTTGATATATAGATTAATGGGTTAGAGATTTCAATAAACAAGTATACAATAAATCATAAAAACCTCATATGGTGGGATGGGAAAAGTATCTCTTTATTATTAACTTCAACAAATCAACTTACAATGATGAAGTCGACCACTGCTCCATGAACCTGGTCCTGGGCTCCTCTTCTACTGTCCTCCAACTTCTTTGCTCTATCTCTCTCTTTTCACAAGGAAGGCTAAAGGGTTGGGACAAAGGGAATACGCAATTGGGTATAGTTTATTTACTATGATTCTCCTCTTCCAAATGGGACCCCTAACCCTTATTTTATAGGCTAGAAGAAGCTAGGTATTTGGGTGAACCCTCGGCCATGCATGGTCGGAAGGTTCAGTTAACTCACCTAACGTTGTGTGTTCCGTCGACAACTTTCCTTTTTTCATGATTTTGTAGGTACACGTGGGCTGTTTTGGGTCAGCGAGCATGTACACGCATTTAGTAATAGAGCAAGGTGCATGGGCCTTTATAAAAAGTGTTTTTAAGAAGAGTTGTTCAACAGTGTTTTGGCAAAGAAGGAATTTGAGATGGCCTGATGCCAGGTAAGCTTGTATGGTGCAAATTAGGGTTATAACAGATGCCCCCTAATGTGTGAGGTCATAAGAGCATCTAATCGCCGAAATACATTACCAATCTTTACTGATGTACTGAACAAGTGAGCCCAAGAACCAGAAATCGGGAGGCATCATCTACAAAAATAACAATTGTCTCACCGAGGTGGGCATACCCATGCTCGGGATAGAATAAACACATGGCTACCAATCAAATACACTGTAGATCCATGTCATATAAGTATATAAAGTGTAGCCGCAAACATTACACAACAGAGCTACATCTCGAAATCAAAAAGATATACATGTTGAGTATCCATCTTCTTAGAAGATGATAAGGCCCAATGGCTAGAGATGAGGTCTTTAGAGCTCGAGCAACAACTTCAAAATATTCAAAACTTGGGTAGGAGTGTAATATGAGTGTACAAATTCACTACCTAGAGGTCTTCGACGGCTCGTCAGTCATGGACTAAAGAATCTTGATGATCAGACTGAAAGCTTCATTGATTTCGAACAAAGACTTGATTGGACGTTCAGGATGGTCGGGTATGAGGGCAAGAGACATACTTTAGAGGGGATGACTCAGGCTTGGTAAAAACTTCCCTTGGAAAATAGCACAACAAAATGATGAGACTCAGGCAACATGGCATTAATCATAAGTTCACGAGGCAGGAGGCAACGCAAACTGTCCATATGTTTGGAAGAATAACCAAACAAAGGAGGACACAACTCTATGTAGCGAGAACATCTTCCTAAGGTCGTATTAAATCCCAGAGTTTGAAGAACAAAAATACAGATGAGCTTTATCCAAGGGCGATGTATTATGCTGCCAATAAAGAAAATACTTTTCCCTTCCTCTTTTTGGGGTCTATTTGATTTTTTTTTTGTCTTTTTCAATGATTTTGGAAAAAAGAATAAAGGAATGTTACGTTACAATGGAGGAATGAGTGTTAAAAACATACAAGTTCAAGGCACAAGGACAAGACTAATGTTCAGAATAATGATACTCGGGAAAAATCCTCCGGGCGCCAAGGGTGTTAAGACGCAGAGGAAAAGTGCTACAAGGCTTGCGTATAAGGTATGCTTCAGATGGTTCAGTTGGGAGCAACATGGAGCTAACATTTGGACCAAAGATGCAGGTATGCAAACGTGGTTAACAAAACACACAATGGTAACATCCTTCGATGTAAGTTTAATGAGCCTAGAGAAGGTAAGCTCGGTGGTTTTCATATTTAGAGAGTCTAAAAAAATGTAAAAGGAGACTCCATTGGGGTACCTTTTTTAGAAGATAGTCTAGTCGGTTCGAAAAATGGGTAAACTAACACCGAAAAGACGTCTATTCAAAACCATTTTAACGAGTGTGAGAAAGACAAGATCACTCAGCCATTTTTTCATTTTTAAAGAGTCTAAAAAAATCTTAACTATGGATTCCGTAGGAATGTTCTTCTGGACCAGTTTAACGAGTGTGAAAGAATAAGGTCACTCAGCGATCTTTTCAATTTTAGGGAGTCTGAAAAGAGCTTAACTATGGACTCCGTGGGGGTTCCTTTTTCGTAAATTTAGTCCTCCAGGCCCGAAAAAGGGTTAAAATGATACCTGGGAGTACTCTTCTAGAGAACTGAAGTTCCATAGAGTATACCTTTGTTCGTACATTTGACTGTCTGGACCGAAAAAGGGGTAAACTACCGCCAGACAGATGTGACTTCAAATTTTAGTTTAATGAGTGTGAAAGGCCACAATCTTTTCATGTTTAGAGGGTCTGAAAAGGGCTTAAAATAAGACCCGTGTAAGGAACGTTCTTCTGGACCAATTTAATGAGTGTGAAGAAACAAGGTCACTCGAAAATCTTTTCATCTTTAGGGAGTCTGAAAAGGGCTTAAAGAAGACTCCATGGGGGCTACAACTCATGTATGAAACTAGTTCAGGTAGAGCCCGCTGCTAGGCTCAGACTAGGAGTCTCTTCAATAATCAACTTGGGAAGTCTCCCAAAAGGGAAGAAAACACAAACCACAGTGTAAGTCCTCCTGCGGTATAGAAACCATAGTCATGGCTTCAAGGATAGCCTCATCTAAAGGCAATTCAAAATTCGAGAAATCATGCAAACAAGGGTCGAAAGTCCCAAAGGGTTAAGTAAACTGGCCATACTCCATATGACGATGGAGGTTCTGGCTAGGACTTGCAGATTCTATCAGCGAAGAATCACAAGCATGAGGGCTTGAGGATCTACAAACAATGACATCAAACTCGGAAGGATACTCAAGCCTACTTGGACCAAGAGGGGGAAACAAGGGCTCCCATGCCCCCATTGGATAAACCAATGGATAAATTGTTGAGACTAAGTCTCGGGAAGGCCAACATGATTGCACAGGTTCCTACTCAGAAGCAATTGAACATCGAGGATAAGATGCCACATAATTAACCCGTGGCGGGGTAGAGTCTATACGAACGCTAGGAACATATAAAGGGGTAGTCTGAAATAATGTCGAATTAGGATGGTGATTATCAGATGCCAGTTGGTCAATAGTGACAATGCTTCCATTGTGAGGGAAATGCATCACTCGAAAGAGCGTAGATACCACAATGTTCATAGCATATACATAATCACACCCAGGAAGCATATTAAAATCTAACGGGCCTTGCACCACTATAACATCGACACAGACAATCTTCCCTCCTAACGAGATAGGCAACTGAGGAAGAATCCCCAAACATTCACTAGAACGTCTGTCAAAAACCAACAACTCATGTGAAGCAGACACAAGCTTGGGAGATCCCAAGACTTTCCAAACCGAGGAGGATAAAATACTTGCAGAGGCTCCTTCATCCACAATACATCGATAAATGTTTGTTGAATTAACTTCAACCTTTATTTGAAAGGGTGCGGAGGAAGGAAGACGTGGCTCAACAAGTTCATTCCAATCGAAGGAAATCATCCTAGGGATTGGAGGGGGTGTGCTCGGAACGAACAGAATGCCCCATTGTTCTAAAAGTACTGAACTGAAAATGCTAAAAACATAGTCGACAGACACATCAATCCCCAAAAGAGGAGTGGGATCAGCTGATGACTACATCGGCATGACCACTTTCTCAACCACTAGTTGAATAGGTTGCAAGACTACATGGTTTAAAGTCACCTCACCCCTCAAAAGAGGAGTGGGATCAATCGATGACTACATCGGCATGATGACTTTCTCAACCAATGGTTGAATATGATGAGAGACTACAAGGTCTAAAGGCACCTCACCCCTCAAAAGAGGAGTGGGATCAGCCGATGACTGCATCGACATGACCACTTTATCAACCAATGGTTGCATAGACTACGAAGAAACCTCAAAAGACTTAGAATTAGAAGAGATTGTAGACAGGGACCACAATATTTGTACCTATGGAATGCCAGGGCACAAATGAGTAAGGTGATCTCCCTTGCAAAGCTTACAAGGGAACTTAGGCTTACGTCCTATCCATCTAGATTTCTCAATAGAATTAATTCCCCCAGTATGAATAGCAGTGGTTGGTTTCACATCTCCAACATGACTTGCAGAGGCTGGTGATGGGTCAATAACTTGATTTGCAGAGGCTACAGACCTATTACCATTATGACTAGCAGTGACTGGACTCTTTCCCCCAACATGACTTGTAGAGGGTGGGTGTGTGCCCCTAGCATGACTTGCAGAGGCTAGGTGTTGGTCTTCAACGTGACTTGCAGAGGTTGTTGACCTATCTCCAACATGACTCGCAACGGTTGGTGATTTCTTCTTCCTATTCTTCCTCTTTCTATTTCATTTAGAGTTTCAGTTACTAGTAACTGTACTTTCACAAGAGGCGGGAGAAGGAGGAGGAGAAGACTTTGCTGATGAAGAAACATCAACATGGTGCTCATGAATTAAGGTGCTTAACTGAGAAGTGTCAAGAGCATTTTGGACATTTGGAATGGTACCCAACCAAACCGGTAATCCCACATTCAACCCAAGAATGTACAAAGTGGCCATCAAAGGGACACCAACATTTCTGAAGAAGGGAAAAGCATAAGAATCCCCTTGTGAAGGGGCTCCTTGGTTGGTATCACTGGGAACTTTAGCCATGAAGATCTTATGCATAGGTTCTCCCCTTGCGGGATCATTCAAATCTATAAAAGTCTCACACACTGACTCTGAAGAACCAGTGGTATCAAAACCACGCCTATAAAAATGCAGCTCCGTGTTTCTAAGAGGAAGACCAGAAAGTCCTCACGACTGGCAGAGTGGGCGGTCTACCACCCTAGGTCAGAGACCTAAAGCCACGACTGACTAACTCACTATGGAAAACTAGGGAGCATAAAGCACACACTAAAAGTTCCTAAAGGCAAATCAAGCAAACGACTAACTAGTTGGAAGAACAGTTACACCAACCAACACTAGAGCAACTTACCGGTGCAAGTGCAACTCGAAAATGGAAGCACCCTCCGAGTATACTCTGCAAAGCATGGCCCGATGCCTGTCCTAGGTACCGCGGTATACCCACACAGTCACCTGTGTATGTCACTAGGTAGGCAACTAGGTTGCCAGCGCGTGAACAGTCACCAGGCGGGTACAGTCGACAGTCGGGTAGACCACAATGAGCAGGGTATCAAGCCTGAAACCTTCCAAGGGTATCGAAAGAAAGTGGTCTGGAAGACAAATGAGGACCTCGAAGGGATTCAAGACCCATGAAGCTCTATGGCAAATGAAATCAACAGAATCCCAAGACAGGCCCTCTATATGTGTTCTCTACTACGATTGGTCCGGCTTTGGAGGGGTTATCTCTGCTACCTTTCCACACGCGACCTTGTGTTTATCCCCTGTGTTAGAGGGGGTCCCGGATAATTTTCACGATACTGGACTTCTACACTCCTTAGCACATGCTCGTATGTTTGTTTTATAGCCTTGAATATTTTCCTCTCCAACCTAAATCAAGGCTCTAGCCTAATCTAGTTGATGGACCCTACAAACAAAAAGTCTACTAACTTTTAATTAGTGTTCTTTTTACTGGCCTGATTTACTCAAAAAGGGGTACGATAGTGCAACTAATGTTGTTAAGACTCTTGCGAAAAAATGATGAAACTTATATGAACACTGGCAAAGAATGATTATAATTCATATTTTATTTTTTGAAATGCTTTTTAGAATTAGAAGAAAACACAACACTATGCTAATTTCTTTTTCTTTTTCAAATAACAATGCAAAGAAAATGCCACGAAAGAAAGAGATCTAACAAACTAAGTTTTTTTCTTATATTTTCTTCCAATCAAAGCAGAAATAACAAAATATTCTAAAAGAAAATGATGAGTGCACGATTCATGCCCCCCGGGCCATGAGGGGGAATTTGTTTTTAAAATGCACCTCATTTTTCTTAAAATTTCAAGCTAAAAATAAGTTAAAAAAACTAGGAAACACAAAAAATGTTCTAAATGAAAAAAGAAAGCTATAATAGAGTCCAAACCTAGGTTAAGATGCTATGACAGAGACCAAGAACCCTGAGAGATATAACTCTTGACAAGGAAAATGATGACAACCTCTCCTTAAAGAAAAAATTTCTCAACAAGTACGCTGCTGACAGTTCAACAGCCAGCGTGTGCACGTGAGCTGTGTAAGGTCAGAGCGTGTGTACACTCATGCAGACCATGTGTACCTCTGCAAATCTTCAAAAATGAAAAGAAAAGAAATCAAGCACTGGCAGATACTACTGGTATTGAGAACCATAATCTCTTGAAGACTCAGAAACTTACTTTGATAGAAAAAGAAAACAATTGAATGAAAATTTCATAGAACAAAACCAATCTGAGTTGAAACCTAAGCTATAGACTGCAAACAGTAAAGACTAGAATGAGTTCCAGAAAACCCCTCAGAAAGATTATTTCTGATAGGGGAGAGGATCACTGCCTCTCTAAAATAAATTTTCTGAAATCATATACGTGACTAACACTTCCTCAACTAGTGTGTACACGTGGGCTGTGGGAAGGTAGGGCGCGGGTACACGCATGCATTCCTTATATAGGCCGTGTGTACCTCTGTGGGTCTTGAAAAAAAAATGCAGTCAAGAAAAGAAACAGAGATAACTGGTATGGAAGACCATAATCTATGTTAGCTCAGACGTTTGCAGAAACTTTAAAAACAAGGAATGGAACCAGTTCTTAAAAATACCCAAGAAGAAACATTACCAGAAACCCTAGAGATCCCCAGTATGGTCGCCAATTCTGTTGTCAGTGGGAAATCCCTCTACAGACTAGCACTTAGGGTTAGATTATGCATGCATAAAAGACCTAAAGATCTCTACTTTCTACTGTCGTCCCAGACCTAATCCCCATTATTCTTAAGCAAATACATAGTTAAATGAGCATACCTTATTACAGGCGTTTGATGTAGATCCCTCCTTACACTTGATCATTTTTTGAGTGCATCCCTCCTCCCAAGGATGACCTACATTCACATAAAAAAAACAACAAACTCCACATGCATTTGATATATATATTAATGTGTTAGAGATTTCAATAAAAAAGTATACAATAAATCATAAAAACCTCATATGGTGGGACGGGAAAAGTATCTCTTTATTATTAACTTCAACAAATCAACTTACAATGATGAAGTCAGTCATTTCTCCATGAACCTAGTCTTGGGATCCTCTTCTACTGTCCTCCAACTTATTTTCTCTATCTCTCTCTTTGCACAAGGAAGACAAAAGGGTTGGGACAAAGGGAATACACAATTGGGTATAGTTTCTTTACTATGATTCTCCTCTTCCAAATGGGACCCCTAACCCTTCTTTTATAGGCTAGAAGAAGCTAGGTATTTGGGTGAACCGTCGGCCATGCATGGCCGAAAGGTTCATTTAACTCACCCAAAGCTATGTGGTCCGTCGACAACTTTCCTTTTTTCATGCTTTTGTAGGTACACGTGGGTTGTTTTGGGTCAGCAAGCATGTACACATGTGCAGTAATAGAGCAGGGCGCGTGGACCTTTATAAAAAGTGTTTTTAAGCAGAGTTGTTCAGTACTATTTTGGCAAAGAAGGAATCTTAGATGGCCTAATGCCAGGTAAGCTTGTATGGTGCAAATTAGGGTTATAATAACTAGTAAGCTCGCCGAAAAGAACCGTCCGACACAGGGTAGTGGATTTGTAGTAGACCTCGTAAGAAAGTGCATAGAAGGCATGCAAATGAACTGGGCGAGTTACCTCATCAACGAGTTGGAGAAAGACTATCATAAAGCGCAAGATCAGGGATATGAGTTTCATTTTAGTTGGATACTGGTATTGATCTAATTTGTCACTTGGAAAATGCCGGAAGGAGCAACCTTCCTGAAAATTGAGCCAACGAAGTCGTTGGCTGCAAGGTTCTCCACCTTGTGGTATACAAATGATATGGTGAAGTAGTGGAAATCGAATGCGGTGTTCCATGCTTACTACCTAAAGCTGAAGAATGCTATTGAATCATTCCCACAGATGTGTTGGATTACTGAGAGGGGGGGTGAATCAGTAATAGAGAAATATAACCATATAATCCAAGTGTTATATCAATGAATCATTATTATCCAATAACTACAGAGTAAATAAGCAATGAACAAATGAACAATCATACACATACACAGTACACCA
>ML784753.1:465362-488723 GCA_009831015.1 Picea engelmannii | reverse complement strand
GACAACTCATTGATCCATCTTCATCTATGCATTCTCATCAAGGAAAATACATATTATATTACATCAATCATCAATCAATCAATCCTTTGACATCAATAAATTACTTGACATCAATCAATGAAGTCAATCAATCAAACCATTGGCATCAATGACAACATGATCCAACAAGATGACACCCAACACTTTGCATCAGTACAGGCCGCTAGCAAAGTTTTGTGCAAATCGACACTTTATCTACATCACTACGCGCAAGGATGAAAGTAAGGAGGAGTTGCAGTCGTATTACAAGATGACTGATGAAGACATGGAGGAGATCACCAAAGAATGGCCAGAAGAGTTCCTTGTACTAGTGGAAGATGTAGAACTCTCCAACCTCGACATCATAGGCAGTCCATTGGTCATCTGGGTCGAGCATGATGGACCAACTAGCGCAAAGAAAAATAAGAAAAAGGAAGAAGTGCATAACATAGAAACTGATGAGGAGGACAACACATCAGATGAAACTAGGACTGACTCACTCGCAGAAGGAGGAGGAGATGAAGTGAACCAAGAAGAAGGAAGGGAAGAAGAATACAAAGATTGCCGAGCGATCTTGTTCTCTTCACGCTCGTTAAAGTATTTGAAGAAAACACTTATTGTGCAATAGTTTATCTCTTTTTCGGTCTCATCAAACTACTTTACGAAAAAGGAACTAAGAGAATTCTCTTTGAAGTGTTTTTCCAGACTCTATAATCATGAAAAAGCTTCGAGTTTTCTATCTTTGGACTCGTTAAACAAACATCGACAAGCCCATACGGGACCAAACTCTTACTTCTTCTAGTTTGTTAAAAAGGTAGAGGGACTTACCGAAGGTGAGTCATATCGAGCATGTTTTTCCCTCCTCAAGCTCTCTTTAAATTAAAAAGAGGTACTCATCTATCTGGATGGGGGGAAAAATGAAAGAAGCAAGCCAAGCTATTTTTTGAGAACATTACCAAGTAACTCTTAGAGTCTCCCTTGAACACAACACTTTGTCTTTGCGCACATCTTAATCCACTGAACCTATGCACTGAACTAATCCTCTGAGTTTTTCTAACTCCTTTGGGTCACTCGACAAAAATCACAGTATCCATTGCATCATCGTGTTTTGGTCCATGTCATGTTTCTGTTGTTGTGCCTCAGTGTTCAAGGGAAGTATCTACCTCGAGAGTTAGCCATCACAAATATCTTGTCTCAATACCCGTGTCATTCCATGTTCATTTGATATACCAATTACATCTCTATGTCTGTTTCGTGTCGTTGATGGGGGATACATCAAGGCCCTCCTTCGACGATTCTATTCCTGTCAACTTCAACACATTATCCAGGAACTAGACTTAGAAACCAATTATTACTTTGGGACTTGCATGCCTCAATGGCAGGCCTCCTCACGTTCGACAATGGGTTTACATCATTGACCTCTAATGGGATGATTCCATGGATGTTCGACTTCATCTCATCCATTCACATTTGTTGGAATGTACTAGATTACCTTGGGAATCATTGACATTAATGGTGATCTCCCTCGCACATGTTAACAGTTTACATCATTGATTGGTAATCAAGTGGTTTCTACCATGTTCGACATCAGGACATATATTCACATGGTTAGATTCATACTACATCAGAATCGGTAAGAAGACCCCAGGTTGAGTGATCACTCCAATATGTACTTTGCCCAGGTTGCGATGGAGTTTCTCTTGAACAATGACACATATATTGTTACATAGATCCACTTTGTATTGGTCGTGGCTATGTCTTATCATCTCATAGATCCATTGTGTATTCTTCATGGCTACAATCATTTCAGGTCATAAGAGTATAGATCCACACTGTATCCTCGGTGGCTATACCTTTTATCAATACAATTATGGATCCGTAGTGTATTTTATGGCGGCCATATCTTGCAAGTCTTGATCACCCAAGCATAGGTATGCCTGCCTTGGGTTTGAAACATGTCATAATATTTGTTGGAGGTTTGTGTGAAGCTTCTGTCAGGTTCTCTGCATCTATACCCTTTCTTGAAAGTCTACAAAGCATTTCAGTTATCATTTCCTGTCTTCTAACTTCATACTTTGGGGGGCAATCTGTTACACATCGAAATTACTCACTTCGATAGTGTCGCAAGTGTCGTCATTACAAGTGTCGCAAGTGTCACATTTTGCTCACAAGTGTCGCAAGTGTCAAGGAAAGCATACTGCCATGATGCCTATGTCGTGCCTATAATGACATGAGAAGGACACTTGACACACATCAAACACTTGATTTGGAAGAGGAGGAATGGTTAACTGGTCTTATGAACCTCTTGCCATCTGAAAGAACCCAAAAAACTGAGTTTTTGGAGGAGAGCGCTTCCCTATACCTCTCGCAGGAGTGTTGGCGCCCCCCTATACACTATATGGGAGTGTTATAACACTACCTCTGCCCTTTTGGAGGAGCGCTACTGCTTTTGGGAGTGCTGGCACCCCCCTAAACCTTGCTAGGGAGCATTATAATGCTCTGACACTCCTTTTGAGGGAGCGCTACCTATTCTGGGTAGCAGTTGGTTTGCTGAGAAGAATGGGGGAAAGATCTTTTCAATCTTGGAAGGCAGTTGGATTCGAATCCCTAGTCCAGCCATGATCTTAGGGAATATCCCTAACTCAAGGAGGACTCAAACTACTCCAAAGATATCTCAAGTAGTTGGGCCTCTCCAAGGCTATATAAGCAAGCTTTCTCATGGTGAAAGGGGGATCTGGATAGAGAATCATACCAAAATTATGATCTCATAAGTGATATTTGGAGAAGGGATGAGAAGCATGAAACCTATGATCTCATAGGAAACACACAGTGAAGTGGAGGCTAATCAACGAAGCTATCGTCATTCCGATCGTGGAGCTTTTGAGAAAGGGTTAGGCAAGGAGAACTTGACGAAACTGCTACATTCCATCTATGGTTGTAAGTAACGTTTTGTCCTCATTAATGTAATATGCTTGACCTGTTTATTTCTAATTTGTGTTTGAAATTACATGAATTTGTCTCTAAGTAGATAGGTCTGCCTCAAACTAATCTCAATAGAATAGGAAGTGGTTGTACTTTGTTTGTCTACAAGGCTTATCGAGGAGCTCAAGATTGGAGTTCAACTCAGAGCGTGCAGGGACAAACACCGGTAAAAGGTACCTCTTTCCTCCTTCCTCTTCATGCATTAGTTTGTGTAGGCCTAAAAGGAAGTCAGTGACCATGATAAGCACTTTATGTCTTAGAGTTAAGAGTCTATCTATTTGAGGAGATCTACCTGTCCGCAGGAAGATTTTCCTTCAACAGAAACTGGCGACTCCACTAGGGATATGAATCAAAACTTTTCCATTTTGGTTTTCCTCATAGACCTTGTCTTACCCTTTGTTTTTTTCAGACCTTGTTCACCCCATATGTTTGATTTCATACATTGATTGACTCCTTACCCCATTACATGCATCTTGATTGACAAAATTTGACTGAAATTTTGGGTTTTTGGGCAATTTTCTGAGTTTTTGAAGCCTGGCGCCCCTGTGCCTATGTTAGCCCAGTGCCAACACTCCCTGGAAGTCTTAGACAGAGATTTATAACACTCTGGTGTCCCTTACACCAGAGTGCCAACCTCTCCTTTGCAAAAATACCTTACAAAATTGCATTTTTTGAGGTCCAGACCCTATTTTTTCACTTGATGAAGTTCTTTGTGATTCAATGCTTCTCCCCATTGGCCTTTGACATCCTTCCTTCTAAGGAATAAGCACCTTGATGTTCATATTTTGTGGCCTTCTTTATCTTTGAGTTTTTCTGCTGTTGAGAGCTTGAAATCAATCCATTGCTTTCTTCTCTCCTTTTCGACTGAGAAGGAACTCTAGTGAAGGGCATCAGGAATCTGTGAACCATCTTATCTAGTTCTTTGAGGTCATCGTTCTTAAACACCTCTCTTTTGTGTGAATTTTTTTATTTTTCTTTGTTATTTTTTTGTTTTATGATTGCTTCTTGTTTCAATCATAGCAAGAGGGTGTGTGTTGTTTGTGCTAAATTTGCTCATACTTGTCCGAATCTCCTTGATCTAAAAGGGCAGTTAGTAAGAGAAGTTTTTTGCATTGAATCATCATTTGCATACAAACGACAAAGATACAGATTGGTTTTCATATTAGAAGGCGTTTTTGAAAATGTTTTAGCATTGCATTGGATTTGATTGAGAACCAATTGATTGAGGACATTTCATATTAGTGTTTGAAAGTGAAAACAACTCTTTCTCTTTCCCTTAAATAGGCGTTCATTGAAAAGAAACGATTGCTTATCATCTTTCATGCATCTTTTTTGGAATTGAGTCCTCATTCCATTAGTTTCACTTTCGTACACCCTTTGAGTAAAGAACAGCTGTAAAATGAACGCTAATTAAAAATTATCTAGAACATTTTTGTTTTTAGGATCTTCCACCAACAGTAGACTAGGGTTAGCACTTTGGATTAGACTGTGAGTACAACTCTCCAAAGTTTTCAAAAAAAACATTAGCATCTTGAGCTAGGGAGAGTCAAATCCAATTGTCGTATTGGTTTTCTAGGATTCCCCCTCTCACACAAGGGTTACGCATGAGGTCGCATTCGGGCGAATTATGGAGATTATCCCTCCGTGGTTCAACTGTTTGTAGTGGTTGGATCGTATATTGGGGTTCGCTTGGAGGTATACCCACGATTATGTGTGGGAGCCTCTCAGGTTGATTTCGGACTTGTTATACTTCCCATACGTTTTGGATCGGACGGTCGACTATACCCGCCCAAGGACTCACTGCGAATTGGTGTCTTTAGTTGCCATAATCTTTAGGTACTTACACAAGGTGACGGTGAAGGGAAGTCTCACTGTACTTGGAACAGACATTGGTCAAACTCACTCGGGCTCCTTGGAGGGTAAATCCACAATTACTGTGTGGAAGCTTGCACCAAGGTGAAAGTTCGTTAAGCAGGTCGCCATTGTAGTTGTTCCACCATATCCTAGTCCCTTCTTGACTTGATCATGCGACGTTGGATTTCATCACCAACTAGTACGATCATCGAGAGAAGTTTTGTCTACTTGGTTGATTCCTAGATTTTATTAGCGCATGCTGTTTCTTTTTGTTAGTTGGCCCTAGATTTTCAGTGTGTTTTGTTTTTCTCCACAATTGATCCCATAGATGATAAAGGTCTTCACCGATCACGTAGGATGCAAGGGATGCCTCCGGAAGGTTATCAACCCTTACCTCCTAACCCTCCAGAAGACAACTACCATAGAGAGGTAGAAAATCAATCTAATGTTGGAAGTGCTATTGCTCCTCATTTATATAACTCAGAAGGTGCTTTGGTCACGGTTGAAAATCCCACTACATATGTGTCAGTAACCCCTCTCGAACCACTTTTGGTTCATTTAGACTCCCTTGGGAACGTCATAGATGAAGAGATCCCACGATTACTGGAGAGGATATTTACCGAAACATATATGGGATCCACAGAACTAATCTTTGGTGACAAGTGTAGGACTCCTATTCGTCCTAGCACTGCAATAGAAACCAATCCTACACCTGCTTGTTCTGTATGGAGGACTTCATCGGGACACGATCTCTATGAACATTTTGAATCCTTTCGACAACCCTTTCAACCTCATGACCCTCCTATTGAAACAAGACAATCCAGTCAAACCATGAATCACCCAGTCGATCAGGTTATTCACTCTACTGCTACACCAGCACAACTCCATCCTAATTCTGGACTCATCACCTCTACTCATCCCCAAAGCACTTCAATCTCTACCCCCGTTTCTACAACCTTTTACTCTACAGCTCTACATGTTCCACATGATCCTGCTGGGACATCTTCTCACCCGAGAACGCAGACCCGAGAACGCAGACCCCTGCTGGCCAAACACAACTAGATGGAGGGCAGCCACCATCCAATTAACCTTTCCCTCCTAGAGGACTATCGTTCCATGGCAGGCCTACCCCTCCCGGGGGACAGCCCACTTTTCATGCTCCTCTTGGAGGGAAACCACCATTTTCCAGTCACATCCCGGTCGTAAATCCACCGCTGGTAGGGGGGCAACCCTCATTTGTTGCAAACCCTTCACAATATTGGGGAGTATCTTCAAGAGGCATTTTTACCCAACCCCACATTGGGGTGCACTTGTATAATAACCCATTAGGAGGAGTATCCAATCCTATCCCTTCCGGAACATCTTACGAGCAATCTTATCTGGGCGGCATCCCAAACACCACCTAGAGTTCTCCGAGACCACAGTCTTATCCTCCTCATGGGCCTCATGTGTATCCGCCCCCGGGATCTACTCCTTACCATTCTCAAGGGAAAAATGTTTATCCTCCTCATGGGAAAATAAATCACCTGGCCTATAATGTTCAGAACCCACCGAGTTATGCCAATGTTTCTCATGCACCATTGAATCCTTCTTATCCTGGCCAGCACCAACCATATGTAGGAGGACCTACTGGTTACAACTATCCACCTAACCCAGTCTATGGTCCGACTGGTGTTCCTATGCCGCACCAGTATCATTCGCAAATTAACAAACAACTACCTTTCCTTGCGACTCTGGATCTTCTAGACTTGTCTCGGTTAACTAATGATCCTATTTCTCATTCACTGGTTTGGCTATTCATTCCAGCTAAACTTCCTTCTGATATTCCAAAATTTGACGGAAACCCTGGAGAAGATCCGAACAACCATGTGATGACTTTCCATTTGTGGTGTTCATCAAACTCCCTCATGGATGATTCTATACATTTGCATCTTTTCCAGCAAACACTTATCAGTTCAACATCAAAGTGGTATATTGAACTACCACATGCTTCTTTTCATGATTTCAATTCCCTTGCCATGTCTTTCCTCACGCACTTTCAACTTCCTATTCGCTACGAGATAGGTACTGAACTCTTGACCTCCCTTCGTCAAACTAACTCTGCGCATATCTCTGACCATATTCATGAGGGGAGGTGATGACGAAGGATGATCAAGGCAGTCATTCCTGACATACTATTGGCAGAATGGTTTACTAAATCACTATTACCCCCGATCGCTCGCGATGTCACTATGGGTGGTGCGGTCACAGAGGAACAAGCCATCGCTCGGGATCAGTACTTAGATTTGGTTTATTCCCAATCTGGTACTTTGTATGATTTGCTTCCGAATGTTGCTCGAGCTAATACTGATCCTTCTAAGCCATCATCCTCATCTCATGTGGATGGTGTTATCGATTCTGTCAAAACTCAATCTTTTTCCAAATCAACTACACCCTCCTCTACCTCCCCCCAAAATCAGATCTCTAAGGTGAATGCAGTTCAATCTGCCCCTTCACAACAATCCAGAGGTAAGAATAAGACAAAGAATAAATCAAAAAATAATAATGAACAACCCAAAAATCAAACACCTGCTACCGAAAAGAAACCACGACAGAAACTAAAATTCCCATGTATCATTTGTGGTAACGATCGCTACACTCGAGATTGTCCACTTCACAATGAAGTGGCCAAAATTTTCCAAGGGAAGTCACAACCCACTGTGCTTACTCAAACTTTTCCACAGCAGCAATCAATGGTTGCTCAAACCCCCTCTCCTGGGAGCAGTTCTAGCGATCCTCATGATGAGGCCTCGTCGAGTGCACATATTTATATGTTTAATGGGATCAATTTGACCACTCGATCTAAGACATACGACACACCAGGTAACCCTAACAAAGGAAAAGACACTAACGGTACCAGTACTTTACCGGATCCATCATCATCCTCCGTTAGTCTTCCATCGGTTAATCCTCCATCTAGACCACTTCAGATTGAGAAACCCATGTTCGAATCTATCTTACGCCCTCCTAAGAGCACTATACGTAAAGCTACCTTTAATCCTAGTTCACGTGCCACCCAAAACTACAACATTGTTGAAGATTTGGCTCAAGCACCATGTGCTATGTCTGCGTTAGAAGTTCTACAACACTGCCCCAGTCAAATTAGAACGCTCTTGGTTTCTCTTGGTGTTGTTGATCCTGAGTCGTCCAATCAGATCATGTTTAACCTGGACAATTATGCGTCTCGACTCTCCCACCAACTTGCTTTCCAAGTTGATGTTGTTGTTCACAATCAACAAATCCACTGAACTATTCTGGATGAGGGAACCTCTACTTGTGTCATGTCTTTAGTGTGTTGGAAAGGTTTAAAATCACTAGCACTCAACAAATCCCCAACGATGTTACGCACCTTCGACGGGCGAGGTTTTCATCCCCATGGGATTTTATAGTCCCTACCCATCCAATTGGGTGGCAAAACTGTTACTGTTGATGTCGAGGTGGTCAATGCTCCCCTCGATTACAACTTGTTACATGGAAGAAGTTGGTTTTATGCTATGACTGTTGTTGCCTCATTAGTTTTTCGATGTGTCCAATTTCCTCATCAAGGTAAAATTGTCATTGTTGATCAGTTGGATTTCTGCACGACCGATGCTCGCGTTCCCGCTACCAACAATATTCCTTTCTTGGGAGACCACAAGATCACGTATGAAAGTGTTGGTGTTGGCCTACTGAAAGATTCTAGCCTCATGGGTACCTTCCCTACACCACTTCCACCTACTACACATCATATTGCCACCATCGATATGATTTCGACCGTGGCTTATCAATCTTTGGAATCATCTGACTCTTGGATTGTACCTTGTCCGATGGAATTCGATGCACTAAGTGACACCATGCCACTTAGTCTAGCCGAAACATCATACATTTCTACCCAATCCACTTCTCCCTCGTTAGATGGCCAACATCTATTGGCACCCGATAGTTCCTCGATGGAATCACGGTTGAGTTCCTTGTCATCTGCGATCGACTACATTTCCCCAACTTTTCCTTTGGATGAATCTATTTCGGAAATGTTTCTCATTGACAAGTTACCTCAGGATAATAACCATCACCAATCCTCTTTTCTTCCCCCTCGTGAAGAAATTCGGGAAGATATACACTCTATCTCCCCTCCTGGTGTTGATTTTTCATCATCTCCCATGATTTCAACTTCCGACGATTTGGATCCGATAGTGGACATAGTGATTTCTTCGGTAGGAGTATTGGAGCTTGATCTCCTTACTCCTATCACGACCCTCGACATGTGGTCCTTCTTGAGTGATTCTCTTCCATCCATAGAAGATCTCCTGGAGGCCATGACTGAGTTTTGTCCCTTGACATGGTATCCTTCTAGAGCGTTATCCTCTCGGAAGCCATGATCAGGACGAAACCATGAGCATAGTTTCTCTTCTCTGTGGCAAGCTCGATAAAAAATGAAACAGATGCCTTGAGCATAATTCTTTTTCTTGTGTCAAGCTCGTTAAAAAATGAAACAGTCACCTCTCTTGAACCTTCTTTTCATCCACCCTTCTCCTTTTTCTCATCTACTAGAGAAATTGGTGACGACCTCAAAGCCAGTGAATGAATTGAAGCTTGGAGGGCATGTCTCCAGCCTTTGATGATATTTCTGGAGTTAAGCCACTAGCTTTCAAGATGGGGGCATACTGAGCTTAGTCTTTGTTCTTTCTCGTGCTCGTAAATACATGAGAATGCATCTGGGTAGACTTTTATCTCTTTTTTAGACCTATATGGATACACAAAAAAGGAAGCCCCTGGAGTCTCCTTTAAGCTCTTTTCAGACTCTCTAAACATGAAAAGATTGTCGAGTGATCTTACTTCCTTTCCCACTCATTAAAAGGTTTGAAAGGGCATCTTTCGAGTGATAATTTATCTCTTTTTTGGCCTCGCGAGACTAACATTACTAAAAAGGACAACATTGGAGTCATCTTTAAGTTCTTTTCAGACTCTCTAAACATGAAAAGATTGCCGAGCGATCTTGTTCTCTTCACGCTCGTTAAAGTATTTGAAGAAAACATTTGTTGAGCGATAGTTTATCTCTTTTTTGGTCTCATCATTCTACTTTATGAAAAAGGAACTGAGAGATTTCTCTTTTAAGTGTTTTTCCATACTCTATAATCATGAAAAAGCTTCAAGTTTTCTGTCTTTGGACTCGTTAAACAAACATCGACAGGCCCATACGGGACCGAACTCTTACTTCTTCTAGTTCATTAAAAAGGAAGAGGGACTTACCGAAGGTGAGTCATATCGAGCATGTGTTACCCTCCTCGAGCTCGTTAAATTAAAAAGAGGTACTCGTCTATCTGGATGAGGGGGGGGGATTGAAAGAAGCAAGCCAAGCATTTTTTTGAGAACATTACCAAGTAACTCTTAAAGTTTCCCTTGAACATGACACTTTGTCTTTGCACACATCTTAATCCGCTGAACCTCTACACTGAACCAATCCTCTGAGTTTTTCATACTCCTTTGGGTCACCCAAAGAAAATCACATTAACCATTGCATCATCATGTTTTGGTCCATGTCATGTTTCTGCTATTGTGCCTCAGTGTTCAAGGGAAGTATCCACCTCGAGAGTTAGCCATCACAAATATCTTGTCTCAATACCCGTGTCAATCCATGTTCATTTGATATACCAATTACATCTCTGTGTCTGTTTCGTGTCATTGATGGGGTATACATCAAGGCCCTCCTTCGACGAGTCTATTCCTGTCGACTTCAACACATTATCCAGGAACTAGACTTAGAAACCAATTAGTACTTTGGGACCTGCATGCCTCAATGACAGGCCTCCTCATGTTCGACAGTGGGTTTACATCATTGACCCCTGATCGGAAGATTCCACGTATGTTCGACTTCATCTCATCCATTCACATTCCTTGGAATGTACTAGAGTACCTTGGGAATCATTGACATTAATGGTGATCTCCCTCACGCTTGTTAACTGTTTACATCATTGACTGGTAATCAAGTGGTTTCTACCATGTTCGACATCAGGACATCTATTCACATGGTTAGATTCGTACTACATCAGGATCAGTAAGAAGACCCCGGGTTGAGTGATCACTCTGATATGTACTTTGCCCAGGTTGCGATGGAGTTTCTCTTGAACAATGACACATATATTGTTACATAGATCCACTTTGTATTGGTCGTGGCTATGTCTTATCATCTCGTAGATCCACTATGTATTCTTCATGGCTACGATCAGTTCAGGTCATAAGAGTATAGATCCACACTGTATCCTCGGTGGCTATACCTTTTATCAATACAATTATGGATCCGCAGTGTATTTTATGGCTGCCATATCTTGCAAGTCTTGATCACCCAAGCATAGGTATGTCTGCCTTGGGTTTGAAACATGTCATAATATTTGTTGGATGTTTGTGTGCAGCTTCTGTCAGGGTCTCTGCGTCTATAACCTTGCTTGAAAGTCTACAAAGCATTTCAGTTATCAGTTCCTATCTTCTAACTTCATACTTTCGGGGGCAATCTGTTACACATCGAAATTACTCACTTCAATAGTGTCGCAAGTGTCGTCATTACAAGTGTCGCAAGTGTTTCATTTTGCTCACAAGTGTCGCAAGTGTCAAGGAAAGCATACTACCATGATGCCTATGTCGTGCCTATAACGACATGAGAAGGACACTTCACACACATCAAACACTTGATTTGGAAGAGTAGGAATGGTTAACTGGGCTTATGAACCTCTTGCCATCTGAAAGAACCCAAAAAACTAATTTTTTGGAGGAGAGCGCTCCCCTATACCTCTCTCAAGAGTGCTCGCGCCCCCCTATACACTATATGGGAGCGTTATAACACTACCTCTACCCTTTTGGAGGAGCGCTACTACTTTTGGGAGTGTTGGCACCCCCCTAAACCTTGCTAGGGAGCGTTATAATGCTCTGACACTCCTTTTGAGGGAGCGCTACCTATTCTCGGCAGTAGTTGGTTTATTGAGAAGAATCGGGGAAAGATCTTTTCAATCTTGGAAGGTAATTGGATTTAAATCCGTAGTCCAACCATGATCTTAGGGAAGATCCCTAACTCAAGGAGGAAAATCCTCAACCTACACCAAAGATATCTCAAGTAGTTGGGCCTCTCCAAGGCTATATAAGCAAGCTTTCTCATGGTGAAAGGGGGATCTGGATAGAGAATCATACCAAACTTATGATCTCATAAGTGATATTTGGAGAAGGGATGAGAAACATGAAACCTATGATCTCATAGGAAACACACAGTGAAGTGGAGGCTAATCAGCGAAGCTATTGTCATTCCAATCGTGGAGCTTTTGAGCAAGGGTTAGGCAAGGAGAACTTGACGAAACTGTTACATTCCATCTATGGCTGTAAGTAACGTTTTGTCCTCATTAATGTAATATGCTTGGCCTGTTTCTTTCTAATTTGTGTTTGACATTACATGAATTTGTCTCTAAGTAGATAGGTCTACTTCAAACTAATCTCAATAGAATAGGAAGTGGTTGTACTTTGTTTGTCTACAGGGCTTATCGAGGAGCTCAAGATTGGAGTTCAACTCAGAGCATGCAGGGACAAACACCGATAAAAGGTACATATTTCCTCCTTCCTCTTCATGCATTAGTTTGTGTAGGCCTAAAAGGAAGTCAGTGACCATGATAAGCACTTTCTGTCTTAGAGTTAAGAGTCTAGCTCTTTCAGGAGATCTACCTGTCTGCAGGAAGATTTTCCTTCAACAGAAAGAATCAAGGCACTCATCTCAAGGTGTAAGAAACTAAGTGATCGGAGTGCACAGACCTATGAGTGCCTTGCAGAAGATCCAGAGCTGAAGAAACTGGAAGCACATCTCCAGGAGGTGAAGCAACATGCCTCCACCGTGCAAGCGTAGATGAAGCTCCTTATGCAGTTGAGAAAATGAAGCGATCACAGGAAAAATGTGCAATACAACAACAGGTTACTGCCATCCAAAGCAAAGTCATGGAGATGACACAGAGACTCCAGCTAGTGTAGGGAAAAGCCTGCATGATTTTTGAAGAGATCGAAGGCCAAGGCTCGCAACTAGACCAAGTAGTTGCGACGATGGAAAAATGCCTGAAAGGGCCTGTTACAGAACAAGTAATTCAAGAGTTCGTCGAGAAAGAGGCTCTGGCGAAGCAGCAAGTCGAGGCAGCTCGAGCTAAGCTCGAGGCCTTCGAAGCAACACTGTTGAGATCTGAGTGACTGGAGATGAGTCACAGGTGAGTATTGGGGGCATGTTGGCCCTTGACCATTTTTTGGACTTCGACAGGCTAGTCAAAGATGGAGCACCCAGGTGAAGCAAAGATCGCAGGATCTCACTTATTTTGAGGCCTTGTGGACCAAGAAAAGGGTTATTAGGGTTTATGTAAAAGGTATGGGATGTCGGTCCATAGGTTTACCCATGTTTAGGCCTTTTTGTAAATGTATAAATAGGTAGCTAAGTGATGTAAGAACAACTAGAATCGTCTTAGTACATAACTACTAGTGGCTATGTGCATAGTAGGTTAATATTGGCTCAACACAATAAGTTGTAAGTGTTTTGTGTAGACAGGCCGTGTAAGGCTTGTTGTTATTAAGGAGATGGCTCTGTTCCTTGCCCTGATTATGAGGAAGGTGGATCTAGTGCGTTGTGCACAAATCACCTATCCAGTGTGAAGCTGAGCTCTGTGGCTTTGTACACATGAGTAGGTGAATGCAAGAAGTTCAAAGACTAATAAAGAAGAAGAAGAGTTGGTGGACATAGCCCCACACTAGGGTGAACCACGTATATCCTATGTCTTGAAATGCTTTGTGTGATGTTGTTTATTTGATTATTTTCTTAGTGTTGTTGATGTTATGTATAATGAATGCATCTGATGTTGTAGCTTAATGCTTAATGATGTAAATGAATGCTAGATCTGAGATAATGTTATGTGCTAAATGCTGAAAAGTACTTGATCTATATTGTTACTGCGTTGATCTGTAATAAGGGTTTGACCTGCGATGTGAATAAGGTTCAACAACTAATGCATGTTATTGGCTAAGTGCTCTGTTAAGTGTTGTAGTCAAAGATTTGTGTCCCATCTTGGTTCTAGACACCTGAGTCCTACAACCCCCCTACCTCTACCTCGGATGAGACTTCATCTACTTCACAGGTGTTGCCAAAAGGGCCAGTAGTTAGGGTTTTGTTGGTGTGTTGTTGAAGCATTGAACCCTGGGTCTTCCCATGTGCTAACAATCATACAACTTAGAGATGATGCTTGAATCATGCTAGATATGATCATGCTAGTACAACTCAGATATGCTATAGATGGTTGGATTTGTTGATACAATGGCCTAGGGAGCATCATGCTAGTACAACTTAGAGGTGGACTTACATCTTAGAGATGATTCTTGCGTCATGCTAGTTATGTTCATTCTAGTACAACTTAGAGACGATGCTAGTGAGATGCATCATGCTAGATATGGCCATGTGAGTACAACTTAGATATGACATAAATCTTAGATATGATGTATTAACATCACGCTATATATGTAATGCTAGTATGACTTAGAGGTGACCATACAACATAGATGTGATGCATGGGTGCTCATGTCATGATAGATATGATCATGCAAATACAACTTAGAGGTAGCATACAACTTATATATGATGTATTGACATCATGCTAGATATGTCATGATAGTATGGCTTATAGATGATCATACAAATTAGAGATGACACAGTGAAGCATTGATCTACATCGTGCGAGTACAACTTAGATATGATGCATTGGCATCATGACAGTTAAGTCATGCTAGTACGACTTAGAAATGATGTATATGATACTCTAGATCACACCAGTACAATTTAGATATGATGCATTCACATCATGCTAGTACGACTTAGAGGTGATGTAGTTGATGAAATTGTTGATGCATGATGATATCATTTGATATGATTTGATTGTTGTGGATACTGTATGTATCTAGAGAGTAGTTTTATGTTGTTGTGGTGGATGTCATCCACTAGTAGTGACTGTGTGTCACTGGTTAGTAGTTGTATGCTACTAGGAGTGGTTGTGTACCACTAGGTAGTAGTTGTGTACTACTATGGATGTACATAGTTGTGTTCTACTAGATGGCATTGTAGCAGTTGTATGCTACTATCTAATTTCTATGGAGACTACCACTAGTGCTGGAAATGATTTCCAACTATATGGATAGTCAGTGTGTTGGTGGATAGACATTCTCTAGGCAGAGAATGGCCCAGGAGGAACATATTGCTCGTGGATAGACATTCTTCCTATGGAGAATGGTCTAGGTTGACATATTGTTGACATATCATGGATTGGTATTTTCCTAAGGCATAGATTGTGGCCCGATTAGGAAAATGGTTCAGGAATGATATTATCCCGAGGCACAATGATTGGCCCAATCAGGTTGAATAGTCCTCCCCCTAAGGACATGACGTCTCTATTATGGTGGTTGATACGGGACCAATATTTTCTAAGGAATATGGGTAGAGATTGATCTCTATGGTACATATGACCCGATTAGAAAATAGTTCGAGACTGATATTCCTATAGGAATGGTCTCTGTAGCCCATGTTATTGGATAAATCGATACGTACGAACACTAACTGATCTCCCTAGATCCACCTGGATCTAGAACTAAATAGGACAGGACATGACTATTTCTCTAAGTTGCAGTCATTGAATCTACTACCAAAAAGGAATGAGTGACATACCTTTATATCGCTTCCTTAGGTCTCTGTTGTTCCTACTTCACTCCGGTGCTCTTGCGAAATCAGGTCCAAGACAACACAAACCAACCAAAGTGAAGATAACAAAATATATTCAATGTCAACCTATGCATATGATCAAGGAGTTATGCAATAAAATAAGAGTGATTTTATGGGAAAGAGACATGTTGTTGTATTATATTAAATGAAAGTAGAATATACAACCAGATGGCCTTTATGTCGCAATATTCCTTTCATTGATCCTTGGTTCCCACACACACACTTTCTCTACACTTGCATGATGAAGATCTAGTACAACTTGATAGACTAATAGAGTCTTCAAGCTTCAATCCAAACAGAGTTCTTCACACAATTCTTTCATTAATTCTTCATTCAATCTTGCTTAACCTCTTCCTTGAGAAACCTTTCATTATATAGGAGAAGGTGAGATGGTTAAAGGGATGAGGATGATCCCACTAAATCTGAGAAGTCAGTAGGATGCCAACCATGCGAATGCCAACTCATTTTCTAGAAGATACTCTTCTAGAACCTTCTTAACTTCCTCTTCCTTTCATGCTTCAAAATAGGTTCGCACCCTACCTATAGAGAAGACCACGAGCACCTCGTAGGCTAGGTATAGGGCTGCATACGAGAATAAAGATTCTCGCACCCTGTAACATAGTCAACTTGTGAACTCATATTAAAAATATGTTATGTGGAAGAAGATAGCAGTCACTTTTCTCAGGCAAAAAGTCCTTATGAGAGCCTGAACACATAACTATAGAGACATCACCAGAGTGACCAAAATAATGTGTAATAGAATGCCCCCCAAAGTATGAGGCTGGAACTCATCACAGTCGAAATACTTTGTAAAATGCGTGTGTGTTTCATAAACAAGGAGCGCACCTAATCGGAAACCTGTAAACAACCAAGCATCTTTAGAATATGATACCAGTTTTGAGGTAGGCATTCCCATGCTCAGATCACAAATGAATGAAATCATAAATGTAGGCCATGGCCACCAATCTTACACCATGGATCCATGTCTCCAAAATGCTACATAGCCACCAGGAATACACTGTGGATCTATTTTAGAAGACTCGAATTAAGACATAGCCACATGACATACAAAGTGGATCTATGTGTCGATACAAATCATACATACTCCATCACAAACTGGATCAAAAAGATGAGACCCAGGGTCTTCAATCCCGTCACCTGAAAGTATGAATCTAGCCATGTGATTACATGTGTTGAAGTTGAACATGGTAGAAACCACTCGATTACCGGTCATTGATGAAAACCGTTAACAAGTGCGAGGGAAATCATCATTGATGTCAATGACTCCCAAGGTACCAAAGTACAATCTGAACAAATGTGAATGAATGAGTTGAATTCGAACACTCAATGGAATCTCTCAATCAGGGACCAATGATGTGAAACCCCTATCTAAAGCGAAGAGACCTGCCATTAAGGCATGCAGGTTCCAAGATACTAAATGATTTCTAAGTCTTATTCCCGAATAATGAGTTGGAGTCGAGGAAAAAAGACTCGCCAGAGGAGGGCCTTGATGTATCCCCCATCAATGACATGAAATAAGTAACAGATTTTGAGGGTGAATCAAAGTATGTATATGAGTTGAAACAGACACATGAAAGGCCGACATAGTAAGAATGGACAACTGTAGATGGCCGACTCAATGGAGGGCTCGATTGAACTTCTCTTGAACATATGAATGAAACGACAAAGGACTTGGCATCACTGACTCAAAGACAACCCAAGATATGACCTTGTAGCAAGTCGAACAAGAGACAAATAGATTTCCCAACCCGGATTCAAATGACGAATAGGGGGTGTCATGTTCAAGAGTGACGCTTACTGCCATTAATATGAATACAAAAACACATCCCTTTCTCAAAATTTCCCCCACCATTTCTGGCGAGTACCTCTTTGTTTTTACACAAGCTTGAGGAGGATAACATATGTTTGTTGATGTAAGCTCATCCTTCAAACGAGTCACTCGAAGTACATTTAACGAACCCTAAGAAGGAGTGGTTTGGTCCCGTAAGGGCCTTTCAATGTTTGTTTAACGAGTCCAAAGATAGAAAACTCAGGGGTTTTTCATGTTTTGAGAGTCTGAAAAACACTTAAAGAGAATTCTCATAGTTCCTTTTTCATAAATGAGTTCGACGAGATCGAAAAAGTGATAAAATATCACCCGTTGAACGTTTTCTTCAAATACTTTAACGAGCATGAAAAGAACAAGATCGCTCGGCAATATTTTTTTTTATGGAGTGTGAAAAGAGCTTAAAGGACTCCCTTGCATTCGTCATTTTCGTGTTACCATGATGATTATAAAAAGATGAAAAAAAGTATACTTAGTTGCGTTCTCATGTATTTTCAAGCGTGAGAATGAACGAAGATTGAGCTCGAGGTTTTTCCTATAAAAACCCTAAAAAAGTAGTCGTACATGTGACAAAAAAAGAAAAAATACTCGTACACCATCGTTCGGACTTGGAAGTCACTATATCTGTGAAAAACCATACTCACAAGGCTATTAGGGTATTAGGTTTTTAAGCAAAGCAATAAAAATAATATTAAAAATCAACAAGAAATAGTAAAAAGTGAATAAATATGGGTGAAAAAGCCTTTTTTACCATTTCATTGTTACTTTGACAAAAACTTGTCCAACATACCTCATTTTTCCCCAAATTTCTTCGCTCGATTGCGAGAGGTACAAGCGATCATTCGGCAAACAGTTTCAGCCAACAAGGTAATCTCCTGATTTTCAACTTTTCCATGCTTTACTTTTGATTTTTATTGGCAATTTTAGAGTTTTGAGTCCATTTTAGGGTCGGTAGATGCGCTCAAGCATTCTCGCAAGTGGGCCATTCGGGACCTATGAGAATATAGGATTTTGTAGGTGGGCTTCAATGCACCTGCGAGAATCTCACAATGTGCAAAAGCTTCACCTGCGAGGGTCGAAAAATAGATTTTTGTGTGTGGTTTTGCTCAGTAAAAAAATTATGCAAGAGGTTAAAACAATTTGTTGACTTCCTTCTCATGGATCCATTGCAGGTGTTGACCATCACGATGTTTGAATGGAGGGAAATAGAACACGAGGAGGATGATGCCATTGCCAGAAATGATCCCGGTACAATCATTGCCCTCAGGGAATGTGGGCTCTTAAAAAAATTTAGGATCCCGGGCATGAGAGCCCAACTCAGATTGTTAGAGTACCTGGTCCACATGTGGGATGTGGATCAATAGTTATTTCAAGTAGGGGTCCACATGTTGACACTAGAAATCAAGGATATCTATTTTTTGACGGGGTTGTCATGACGTGGATACCATGCTACTTTGACCGGAGGTAGAGGCGACGAACTTCCTATGAGCGAGTATGTTCATCGATATTGTGTTCCCAAGGCATAGAGAAGAAAGGGTAAGGTTGCCATTTGGGGGGTCCAAGATTTGACCCTACGGACTATCTTGTTTACCATTGCACGCATGGTTGGGAGCGCAGCTCTACACATGGCTCTCCAGAGCTATTTCCAATATGTAATGGAGTGCACAGAGCCTCAAGTTTTCAACTGGATGGACGTGGTTCTCCGCAGTATGAAGAGCCAACTGACAAAGTGTAGAAGGGGTGACCTGAAGCAGTCCGGGTATCACTTTTAGTGCCATTCTTCTTAGAGAGGGTCCCACTACTGTGACTACAGGTAGATTGGGGTTGATCGGCCCCACAAGATCTGAGGATGCTGAGGTGGTGTAACCTCATGGCTTGACACGTAGCAGGGCCTATAATCAAGTATAATGATTCATGTTTTGATTGGTTGAGGCCTCAGATGCTGATGATCGATGACTACGCATATGTCGGTTTAGATTTTCGGGGAGATCTAGATTTGGTCCTTTCTGAGGATGCTCAGTGGGGTGACTTGGGTGAGAAGTGCACGTTTTGTTTTTTTTTAATGTTTTTGCAAATTTTATTATATAAAATGTTTTTATGTTTATCCAAGGACTAATCAAAAAAATTCTTTTGATGACACAAATGTGGGGCCGTATCGACCTCCAGGAACGTCTCCTATTCAGAGGCGAGGAGAAGTGGCTCCAGTGGCAAGATGGGATGTCGAGGACTACGAGGCAATGGAACAAAACTTAGAGGGGTTGACTGCGGATGTCCCGGACATCGCTATTAGGGAGATCCCGAGACGTTATCAGCACCATACTGTGGGAATGTCCGAGTCTCTCAGTCAACTGCTCCTTAGGGTAGCTCAAGCAGTTGTATGTTATCGTGAGTGTCATCCATGATGCTATTTTGTGGAAGCTATGGGCTTCATATTTTGAGGTTTTGATCTTTGGACATAAACTTTTTGTAAAAACTTTTGATCGTTATATACATATATACAACTTCTACCAGCTTATTTTGTGTTGTATAATACATGTGATGTGTGATTGGTTCATGAATGTCCCAAATGTCTGTCTAACACATAATTAGCTAAAGCATCAATCAATATATTTAGATATCTAGGAATGTGTTGATATTCAATATAATCAAAATAACGTTCTAAGAGGTGAATTCATAAATATACCCGTAATAAAGTAGGACTTTAGATAGCATAGAAATTACTTGACTGTATTACTACTACTTGTGAATCAAATCGTATAATCAGGTGGCGGATATCAAATGAAATCAACAATTCGATGACGGCGCTATATTCTGCGATATTATTGGTCGCACGACCGAGGCACACACCTCGTAGATTGATAAGTTCGTTTGTCGGTGTGTAAATTGCCCATGCAACAGAAGCAAGGTTCTGAGTACTATGACTAGTGCCATTAGCAAAGCCAATATGGGGTAGCGAAGAATGAAACATCTGGAAACTAAGCACAATGAAAGATAAGCGGTCGAGGGAAGAGACCAAATAATGAGAAAGCATACTAAAGTAACACACAAAAAGTATGATACAATAAAATACAAGCACTCATGCACAGGTGATCTTAAGCATAGTACTTCTTTAAGTACAACCCATTTCTAGGTTCACTCAAAGGGATATCGTTGTAGTCCACCAACTTGTAAGCTCCTTTCTCCAACACTCGTCTGACGATATAAGGACCTCGCCACATAGCTTCAAATTTTTTGGCTCCTAGCATATCTCGATCTTGTTCATAAAGGAGAACCAGATCTCCTTCAGAGAAACGTGTGGCTTGACATGTTTGTCATATTGGGCTTTGAAGCATTTCTTCTGGACTTCTATAACTAGGGTGGCATCGCAACGAGTTTCGTTTAGTTGCATGAGATACAACAAACACTCTTCTTAGGCAAAAGTGTTTGGGAGATGTTCGATGACTAGTTTTAGAGAAGGTATCTCACATTCAATAGGCAAGATGGCTTCTAGACCATAAACTAACTGGAAAAGTGTAAACCCGATAGCAGACTTAATGGATGTCTGGTAAGCCCACAATGTTGAAAACAACATCGTGTGCCAAATCATTTTGTTAATTCCTATCATTCGTCAAAGCATGGTAATGAGGACTTTGTTTATTGCTTCAACTTGGTCATTGGCTTGTGGGTAATAGGGTGTTGAGTTTTCATAGCGAAGACCCAAATTTTTGGTGAGTTCAGACATCATGAAGTTTCTAAAGTGGCTACCGTGATCGATAACGATAGCTTGAGGATGATCCAAAATCGGATCCAGAAGCCTGATAGGGCTTGAAAAATGCTCAAAAATGAAAGTGCTCAAAATGCAACGAAACCTATGCCATTGCGTCCGTCTCGTCTTCTTGATTCCGGTGGTATATTTACTTTGTCAAACAGGCTCCGTATGGAGAAGATATCGCATTATGTCCGAAAAGTCAAACAGGCAAAAAAAATTGCTGACTGTGCAGTCCGTACAGTGTGTACGGACGTTGACGTGGCAGGTCTGTATAGTGACATGTGTCATGTCTGTACAGCAACATGTGGCAGGTCTGTACAACGACATGTGGCAGCTCCAGGGAGTGACATGTGGCATGTAGTTTTGGTCGATTTGGCGTACGGTTGGACGTATCTGAAAGTGACACGTGTCACCACTGAAAGGGTGACACGTGGCAAGGTGACGTCAGTAGCTGACGTGGCAGGCTGACAGAGCATACGGCAGGGCTGACAAGGCAGGTTGATGTGGCAGTATGACAGGGTTGACGTGGCATGCACGTGGGCCAATCAGCGTATGACGTGTGTCGTGTTTTGGTTGGTGGTTACGGTGCCATGTGGCCTAGTCATGGGCTGCCACGTGGCACCCCGTCATTGGTTTAATGGTTTCTATGTAAAATTGTTTTTGGTATGTCGCCAGGGTTCTAACCCGTGACCTCCGGTGGGCGAAAGGACTGGGAAAGCCGGCTAGCCAGCCCGCCGGCGGGTGGTGCTTGTAAAGCATTCGATGAAAAGTTTATTTATTTTCGTTTTAATGTTTGAACCAGCGGGAAAAGGGCCCAGGCTTAGCCCTAGCCCTCGGCGTAAAAAAATACGACCCTTCAACCATGAACCGGGAGTGCGGCACATAAAATGCGGGGTTTGTATAAACAGTTGGCCCATGGTTCCGTTACATGCCACATGACCTGGGACTGGACCGAGAACAAAGGGGCTAGCGCGTAGCCTATGGGCTAGCGCTCGGCCCAAAATAGCTCATACGACCATGCAAAGGGGCGCGCACATGGAATAAATGGGATTGTGTCCAATTTGGCCCAATAAAACTTTATAAAGTGGGTTTGTTAAACAAAATTTGGTTTTTAATGATTAATATGCCTATTATTAGCAAATTCTCTCCATTTTTGGGGGATATTGGGCATTTTTGGAGTCCAAATTCTTGAAGGAAGTTGGAGCTGAGAAACCAACTTCAAGGCTATATAAACCAGGCCTGTTTGAGGCCATGGGTAGTCATTCAAAGCAGAGTTATGCTGGAGAAAAGCCAAGCCAAAGTCAGGTTGATGCAGAGAAGCTTTTGAGGAGGAGACGTTGTCGGACCATTTCTGGGAGCTCCGAATGTCCTTTTTGCGTGTCGTTTTCTTTGCAGGGTTCTAAAGATCTAGGATAAAAAGACCAGATTAGTATTGTATCCATTTGGCATTGCAATGATTTAATTTTGAGCATTTGAACAGAAATAAAGAAGCCTCCCCCATAGAGAAAAGGCCCAGAGACGTAGGCAAAAGTTGTGCCAAACTCCGTTATCAATCTGCGTGTTTATGGTTTGTTGTCTATTATTCATTTCAGATATACATATGTGTATATGGATGTTATAATTCCTCTTCTTTCCTCATTCTTTCACTAAGTTTCTCAAATGGTTAATTAAAGCATGCAAAATTAAAACTCAACCATAGTCATTTAAAAGATCCTACGGATCAAGTGGTATCAGAGCTAGTTGACGTTTGGATTTGAGTTTTGCATGTTAACCAAGGAAAAGCTAAAGGTGGTGAAGGAAAGCTTGTTGCAGAGAATCCATTAATTGGATTGAGAAAGAGAGCTTCTCACAGTGAGAAGATGGCATCAGAAGAAGGGATTTCTCAAGATGAGAAAGAGTTCCGGAAAATATTCCATGCTATGTCGGAGATGGTGACAGTATTGTACGAAGATTGAACGGAAGTGACCAGTTTTGGGTAATCCTTCAAAAGGCAAAAGTGAAGAGGAAGAGGACCATCCTCACATTCCTCCTTCACCTCCATCAACACCTCCTTCTTCTCCTTCTTCTTCAAGTTCAAGTTCTAAATCTAATGAGAAGAAAAATGTTCATAAGAATAAACATGAA
>ML784753.1:427339-464223 GCA_009831015.1 Picea engelmannii | reverse complement strand
ATTGGTTAAGAAAATGGGATTAAAAACACAAACTCATCATAAGCCTTACACACTTAAATGGATAAGTAATCATCATCAGATGCACATAACAAAGCAGTGCACAATCAAATTTGCAATTTCATCTAAGTATGTGGATGAAGTAAATTGTGATGTTGTGTCGTTAAAAGAATGTGGAATGGTCTTAGGTAGTCTGTACTTGTATGATCGTAAGGAAATCTTCTACAGAACAAAGAATCAATATCAATTCACTAAAGCAGGTCATGATTATGTGGTTCATGCTCATCATGTTAAAGCAAGTAAAACACTTCAAACAATGGAACAATTAACGAAGGCAGTGCAAGTAAGAAACAAACCAATAATTGTTTCAAATNGTGCAGATATTTCAAGTATATCAGTTCATTTGCAGTCGTCTTTTTGATGCTGTCATTAGCAATGTTTTCTACATGGATGATAGTGGCTTCAGTAAGATGTAACAGGGTTCAAATGGCTAACAATATACTATCAGTTTTAATGATTGTGTTACAGTTGATCTTGATGAGACAGGTGCACAAGACAGAGTTCAGAGACAGAGAGCAAGCCGGGTGGACTATCCCGAGCTTGTTGACTGGTCAGTAACCTTTTGGGGACCAAAAGTTCTTTTTGTGGGGAGGTGTGATCCAAAATCGGATCCAGAAGCCTGATAGGGATTGAAAAATGCTCAAAAATGAAAGTTCTCAGAATGCGACGAAACCTATGCCATTGCTTCCGTCTCGTCTTCTTGATTTCGGTGGTATATTTACTTTGTCAAACAGGCTCCGTATGGAGAAGATATCGCGTTCAGTCCGAAAAGTCAAACAGGCAAAAAAAATTGTTGACTGTGCAGTCCGTACAGTGTGTACGGATGCTGACATGGCAGGTCCGTACAGCGACACGTGGCACGTCTGTATAGTGACACGTGGCAGGTTCGTACAATGACACGTGGTGGCTCCAGGGAGTGACATGTGGCATGCAGTTTTGGTCGATTTGGCGTACGGTTGGACATATCCGAAAGTGACACGTGTCACCACTGAAAGGGTGACACATGGCAGGGTGACGTCAGCAGCTGACGTGGCAGGCTAACAGAGCGTACGGAAGGGCTGACGCGGTAGGTTGATGTGTCAGTACGACAGGGTTGACGTGGCATGCACGTGGGCCAATCAATGTATGACGTGTGTCGTGTTTTGGTTGGTGGTTACGGTGCCACGTGGCCCAGTCATGGGCTGCCACGTGGCACCCCGTCATTGGTTTAATGGTTTCTATGTAAAATTGTTTTTGGTATGTCGCCGGGGGTCGAGCCTGTGACCTCCGGTGGGCGAAAGGACTGGGAAAGCCGGCTAGCCAGCCCGCCGGTAGGTGGTGCTTGTAAAGCATTCGGTGAAAAATTTATTTATTTTCGTTTTAAATGTTTGAACTGGCGGGAAAAGGATCGGGGCTTAGCCCCAGCCCTCGGCGTAAAACAATACGATCGTTCAACCGTGAACCGGGAGTGTGGCACATAAAACGCGGGGTTTGTATAAACGGTTGGCTTGTGGTTCTGTTACATGCCACATGACCCAGGACTGGACCGAGAACAAAGGGGCTAACGCGTAGCCTATGGGCTAGCGCTCGGCCCAAAATAGCTCATACGACCATGCAAAGGGGCGCATGCATGGAATAAAGGGTCTTGCACCCGATTTGGCCCAGTAAAACTTTATAAAGTGGTTTTGTTAAATAGAATTTGGTTTTTAATGATTAATATGCCTATTATTAGCAGATTCTCTCCATTTTTGGGGGATATTGGGCATTTTTGGAGGCCAAATTCTTGGAGGAAGTTGGAGCTGAGCAACCAACTTCAAGGCTATATAAACCAGGCCTGTTTGAGGCCATGGGAAGTCAGTCAGAGCAGAGTTATGCTGGAGAAAAGCCAAGCCAAAGTCAGGTTGATGCAGAGAAGCTTTTGAGGAGGAGACGCTGTCGGACCATTTCTGGGAGCTCCGGATGTCCGTTTTGTGTGTCGTTTTCTTTGTAGGGTTCTAGAGATCTGGGAGAACAAGACCAGATTAGTCTTGTATCCATTTGGCATTGCACTGATGTACTTTTTAGCATTTGAACATAAATAAAGAAGCCTCCCCCACAGAGAAAAGGTCCAGAGACGTAGGCAAAATTTGTGCCGAACTCCGTTATCAATCTGCGTGTTTATGGTTTACTGTCTATTATTAATTTCAGATCTACATATGTGTATATGTTTGTTATAATTCCTCTTCTTTCCTCATTCTTTCACTAAGTTTCTCAAATGGTTAATTAAAGCATGCAAAATTAAAAATCAACCATAGTCATTTAAAAGATCCTACGGATCAGAGGAACACCAAACCGAGAAATGATGTGATTGAATATGAATAATGCTGCAGTCTTTCTGGTATTGTCAAATGTTGGCATCACCTCAGCCCATTTCGTAAAATAATCTACAGCTACAATAATGTATCTATGCCCCCCGATAGAGTGAGGGTGACATATCATGAAATCGATACCCCATTTCATAAAAGGACCAATAGAGACCACAAGGTGTAGAGGAGTAGGGTGTGATCGTATTTTTTTGTTGTAGGTTTGGCAAGCGTGGCATTTTTGGACAGTGATTATACAATCGTTGAATAAAGAAGGCCAAAAATGCCCCGCTCATAAGATTTTCTGGGCAGTAGCATACCCAAACATGTGACCACCACATGCTCCAGAATGGCATTCATTCAGGGATTTCTCGGCTTCATCAAATGTGAGCCAGCTTCAAAAAATAGATTCAATCCCACGACGATAAAGAGTATCACCGAGGATAATATACTGATGGGCTTGGTAGCATATTCGACGGCGGTCAATGCTAGAAAAATCGGGCCAGAAATTCTGAGTCTGGAGATATTTGATGATATCTCCATACCAAAGGTCATCATAATTGATCAGAAAAAGGGATTCATTGGGTCATGAATCCTCTGCTACATTTTTATTCTCAGAACAGGGAAGGTCGCATATCATCTCAACAAACACCAGGGATTTCTTGGACTTAGCGCGTTCGAATTCTAAGTCAAACTACTGGAGTATTACTATCCATTTGGAGTATTTTCCCCCTAGCAATTGGCATGTAAGAATGTGTTGCATAGGATTGCAGTTGGAAATCACAGTAGTCTTGCGTAAAATGATATAGTGCCAGAAACGTTGAACAACTTGGATGGCAGCCAAGGCTAGTTTTTCAACATGTAAATACTTGGTTTCGGTAGTCATGAGACTCTAACTCAAATAATAAATGACACGTTCATCATGAGAATCATCCTCCTGAACGAGAACCATAGCAATGGTAGAGTCTGAGGCTGCTAGATACAGGAAATAATCTTGACTATAATCGGGAGGGAAAAGTAGTGGGGTACGGGTTAAGGTCAGTTTTAAAGTGTTGAAAGATTTGTTGGCAGTGGTATCCCATACAAATTCATAACCTTTCTTGAGCAGTCGAGTAAAACCAAGAGTTAACTCAACATAGTTTGGGATGAAACGACGTAGAAAGTTTGCCTTCCCTTGCAAAATTTGTAGTTGGAGAAGTGAGGAAGGAGGAGGGAGATTGAGAATCGCCTCGACCTTCAAAGGATCTACCCTGATCCCTTGATGTGAAACAATAAAGCCTAGAAGTCGCTCGGATTCTACACAAAAAAACATATTTGTGGGGATTCAAGCGTATATGGTAAAACCGACAGTGAAGGAAAATGGCGCAAAGGTGTGTTGGATGATCTACACGGTGCATGGAATGAGCTGGTAAGTCATCAAGATATGGCTACACAATGTTCTTTATATCATGAAAGGCATAAGACATAGCACGTTGAAAAGTTGTGCCGACATTCTTTAAACCGAATGGAATTTTCTGGTAGGCAAAAGTGCCCCAAGGACAAATAAAAGCGGTCTTGTGTTGGTTTGTGGGTACGATATTGATTTGATTATATCTGGAGAAACCATCCATCAGAGAGAATATTTCACTTTCGGCACAATCGTCGACGATCTGGTCAACGAAGGGGGTAGGAAAGTTGTCTTTAGGACAAGCTTTATTAATGTCTCTATAATCAACGCACATGCAGATCATACCTTGTTTCTTGTTAATCGAAACAAGATTGGAAACCCAGTCAGTTAGAGACACAGGGTAAATAAAGCCATCTTTGAGAAGTTTCTCAACTTCAAGCTTGATAGCGGCTGCTTTATGTGGGTGGATCGGACAAAGTCGTTGCCAGGTGGGATTAGTGCTCGGGTATGTCTTAATATGGTGTACAACAATGTCAGGGTCAATACCCGACATTTCTTCATAGCTCTGTGCAAAGACGTCTCGAAATTCTTGGAAAAGAGACTTATAGGTGACAACTTCATCATGGGAACATGAAGCTACGATATGCACATTTTCGACAACTCTAGGTTTTATGGATATGTCGAGGGGGATGGTGGGTGAGATATTACTTAAGTTCCCCTCGTAGACCATATTGTGTGTAGACTTGGGAACGGTAGAAATGACGATAACGGTCTATGGGGTTGAGATCAGTTGGTAACTCTCGATGGTGTGTTTTTTCAGGAAGAGAATGGAATGATGATGTCCATCATCCCAAGGGGTTTCTTCCATGGACATAACAAACATAATCATTTCATCGGTAGGAAAAATGACACGGAATGGATCTGGAGATAAGTCACCAAGAGAGGGGTAGAAGGGGTTGTCAATTGAATGGCTTGATAAGCGGATTCGACCGGACTCAAACGAATTTGGTCACCATAACGAAGATGATCACCGAGGTTGGGTACTATCCATGGGTCATAAGACACAGGGGTTTCACGAATAGAGGTGGATATCATGTTGATCAAGGTGACAAACGGATGTGGAACATCGGGTGGTGGAATGGGGAAAGTGCCCATCAAAGAGGGATTTTTAAGAAGACCCACACCAACGTTCTCATGTCTAGGGGGGATTTTTGCAATGAAAGGGATGTTTCCAGTACATGTATCAGAGTTGAAGAAGGCCAATTGGTCCACCGTAATGAATTTTCCTTGATGTGGGAAACGTACGACACGGAAAAGAGTGAACACAACTGCACGCATGGAATCGATCCAGCTACGACCAAGTAGAAGGTTGTAATCAAGAGGAGCATCAAAGACCTCCACTTCAACGTTGACTATTTTGCCTTCTAACGTAATAGGAAATGAAGGGAGGACACCATAAGGATTAAAACTAGAGCCATTGAAGGCTTTGAGCGTGTTGTGGGATTCAATTAAAGGAGGAGATCCGATGGTTTTCCAGTAGGTAATAGACATGACACACATCGAGGCACCCTCATCAATAACTGTTCTACAAATGTTATTGTTGGAGACAATAACTTGTATTTGGAATGCGAGTTGAGGGGGTAACCGTGAAATGTGATCTTCCAAGTCAAAAATTATTAAATTTGTATCGGTAGGGTCGATTCCACCAATAGCTTTCAACAGTGCCTTCCATTGTATAGGACAACTCAGAAGGACTTCGAGGGTTGACATCGTGGATGGTGCTTGGGCTAGATCTTCGACAATACTGTAGTTATGGGCATCATGTGTATGAGGATTGAAAGTAGATTTTCGGAAAACACCCTTTGGGGGAGGGCAAAAAACTGTATCTAGGCTTGGTTGTTTGAGATGAAGAGCACTGTTGGTAGGTGGAGTCATGGGAGATAGTTGGACCAATGAAGGAGGTATTTCATCAACCTTCTCTTTGGAGGAAGAATAATCTTTGGCTCGAGTGGTAAGTATGATGTCATTTTTCTTTGAATCACCTGTACACATTAAGACATAGGATGTAGTGAAGGGGGAAGGTTGGACATGAATGACCAATTGGGCCTATTGTTGAGAAGGGAAGGGTTGTGACAACACGGCCAGACTAGGCAGTTTCGGGGTCCCTTGAAGGAACTTAGTAACCTTGGCTCGTCTTGGAAAATCCTTAGTGTAGTGATCATCACCACAGATAAGACAAGGGTATCAGGGTTTGCGATTATACTTATCATCAACAGGTTGTGTTTTGGTCTTTTCAAATTGTGGATTATTTTTATCCTCCTTGTTCTTACCCTTCCCTTTTTTGGATTTATTTTTTCGGGCGGGGATAGATTGAACAGAGTTCACCTAAGAAGTCTTGCTGGTGGGAGGGGTAGGAGCAAAGCATTTTGAACATTAGAAGCAACGTATTTCGGGTTGTTTCTAGAGGCTTGGACAAAATGGGGTTGGGCATGGAAAGTGCCAATCACACCATCATCTGCATGAGAAGCAGCAGGAGTAGTTGAAGTAGCAGAAGTAGAAGGACGAGGTGCGTCAGGGAGTAAGTCATAAAGAGCACCCATTTGTGAGTAAACGAGCTCGAGGTATTGAGCACGACTGATTGCCTGTTCTTCTGTGACAACTCCACCCATGGCGATGTCATGATCGATGTCATTCATGAATGATTTTGTGAACCACTCTGCCAGCAACTGACTGGGAAGTTCGATTTTGATGAGATGTCGTCTCCGTCGCCACTCATGAATGTGATCAGAGATATGAGTGGCTTTGGTTTGTTTGAAAGAACTCAAAATTTCGGATCCCATTTCATAGAGGATTGATAACTGGTAGTGGGTGAGGAAAGCCATATCGAGGGTGTTGAAGTCGGTGAAGAATCCTCATGGTAATTCTATATACCACTTCGCGGCGGAACCTGTGAGAGTTCACTGAAAAAGGTGTAAACGAATAGAGTCATCCATCAAAGAGTTGGATGAACACCAAAGGTGAAAAGTCATTACATGATTGTTCGGGTCCTCTCCTGGTTTACCATCGAATTTAGGGATATCGGATGGTAGTTTGGTCGATATCGTGGGCCATTGAGGAGAGTGACGGATCGGATCATTTAAAATTCTCAACAGATCAGGGAGATCCAGGGTGGCTAAGAAGGGTAATTGTCTATTCACATGTAGGTACTGGTGACTTTGGGGAGGGAGCCTCATAGGTATATCAGTAGGAACATAAGCAGTTTGCATATAATGCGAATATCCAGGTAGATTCGGTTGTTGGTGTGGAGGCAGGTAATTTATAGGGTTGTATTGGTTGGGGTTGTTCCCTTGAACAGGGGCGTGGGGTTGAGCGTTCGAGCCCCAAATAGGATTGGACGTACCTGGATATGGTTGGCATGTACTAGGGGTTATGAAAGAGATAGCTTGAGGTTGGTGCCCCCCTAGTCGAGTGAGTATTATTTTGGATAATATAGTTCCAATACTTGGCCAAGGATGGAGGTATGTTTTTTCCATAGGGTGGGGTGGGTGGGGGTCACCCTCCGATTGGGGGTTGTGTCCCAATTGGGATTTGTCCTGCAAAAGGGGATTGGGTTTGGCCTCCTTGGTGAAATTGTCCACCGACAGGAATCTAGTAATTAGGTGTGAAAGATGGGATGGTGCCACTAGGGTCGGTGCCTCCAATAGAGGATGGAAGAGGTCCTCTGAAAGGGGGTCGAGGAAGTGTCGAAATGAAACCAGGAATGAGATGGTGCCCAAAAGGAGTGGAGATTCCAGGAGTCCCGGATGGGATTTGTGTAGGAGCGGGAATAGAAGCATTCAACGCATGATATCTCGGGGGAAGTGTTGGGGTGAATCTAGGTGAAAGCAGCATGCCAATGGGAGCCTGGCTAGTCACCGTAATCTCAGTGTGAGGACATGTAGTATCTGGGACCATTATGTTATGGATCGTTTGTAGGGGGATAGTCAAGATGTGGTCAGCTAGTGGAGCATCTAAACCAGGAAAATAATAGGCAATAGTAAAAGGTATTGTGTCTAGATCAGATGTTTCAGGAAGCTCAGGTGTGACAGTGATATCAACGCCTGCTCCTGAGCCAAAGAGATCCCGTCTAAAAATGCTAGTAGTCCAAAAAGGATCTTGACCCTCGGGTCCTATGAAAGGTCTGGTTGGTAATCTAGAAGACTCAACAACTATTTCTCTGAAATAATTCACTCAAACAATATGTCTCACAGAGTCGAGAGGAAGTTGGAAGTCCTCTCGAGAATTGGTAATTCAGAACCGTTCTAAAGAGTTATTTCTTTCCACTTGTGGAGTGGCAACATATTGGACTTCACTCTATTGAGGAGAGCTCTCCGGTGAGTTGGTAGGCAAGGTTTGAGAACCTTCCATATATTCTAGGGGTAGGCCTTGCATTCTACGTGAATAGCATGGATGGTCAATTGTGATCGAGTTAAAATCTTACGAAATAAATTCTATGGCCAACTTGGGTAAACAAACAACAGGCGCTAGTAAAATCTAGGAATCAAAACTAGGAAAACAAGACCTTCCAATTCCGAAGTCACTAGTTGGTGATGAAATCCAACGTCCTGACGATGAGACAAGAAGGGGTTGGGCGAGGGTGGAAAATTTATGTTGACGACTTGATTAATGGACTTACACACTGGTGCAAGCTCCCACACATAATCGTGGGTATACCCTCCAATGAGCCCGAGTGAGTTTGGCCAACATCGATTCCAGGTACCATGAAGACTTACCCCTTCACAGTCACCTTGTGTAAGACCCTAAGAAGATAGGCTGCTAAGTTTACCACAAACAACAATGATGCCTGGGGAAACAATTGACAGTCTGATCCACATGCAAGGGCAGGGTATCTAGCCTGAAATCAACTTGAGAGTCTTCCACTCATCATTGTGGGTATACCTTCAAGTGACCCCCGTATTACGTGCAATCTCTACACTGAGATCAACAAAGCAGGGTGAGTAACTCTGTCAATCTCAATGCGACCTTAGGTTTGACCCTTGTGTGAGAAGGGCTTCCCAGGACAAAATGTTGCAAATGGAATTTGACACTCCTTATCACAAGATACTACTGTGCGTTTTGTGCTTTGGAGAGTGTGTCTCACTACCTATTCCAAAGCTCTAGCCTAGCTAATGTTGGTGCAAAAGAGCCCTAGAAAAGTTGCTAGTTGAATTTTAAAGTTGCACAATATTATTAAAGGTTGTTGTTACGCAAAAAGGAGATGTAAATGAAACCAATGTTGTGTAATACTCTCACCCAACAATGCGTAAATAGGGATGAATGATACAAATTTTTGTTCAATGAATTCTATCTACAGGAGGGAAAGAGGAGTTTTATGGAATAATGTGAACTACAATGTACGATCTTTGTTGAAATGTAATATCAAACAATCATGAACAATGCAAATTCCCTATTCGTTCTCTTTCAATATTTGAATGCCAATATTTTTCGAATACATGATTGCTTAAAAAAATAAAATTTATTAGAAACCAAGCAATAGGGATGGAACTAAGACAAGATAAGAAACCAATGAAAATGAAATACTCAACAAACACCCAAATTGATCTTTCAATGAAGATAAAAATAACAAACTGACAAGACCAATATCTTCAAATGCACATGGACAACAATTTTCCAAGTAGTAAGCAATCGAAAAGGACAATTAATCCCAATTTTTAATCCAATCAAAGGCTCTCGACCAAACAAGCATTCATATTTCAGAATCAGAGATTATACCCTTGTTAAGAAAAGGTCAAGAAGTAAAAATTGAGAAAAAATGACCAAGAAGAGTTTTCGATTTCCGAAAACTAATCATTTGCAAGATTTGAAGTCAAGAAATAGTCAATCACTAGAAAAAGAATTTCTCCTAGATAAACAAACAAATATGGGCATCTAAAGACACAAAAAGACCTAATCCAAAGTTTTTACAAGTGAGTTCGCAGTCTGGTAGTGGGGTACAGTGCGAGAATTAGGGATTCTTGTAGCCTAGAGACAGGCAGAGCGCGAGAAGTTCGCATTGAACTGAACACTAGGGTGCGAACTTCAATGATTCTCACAGGCCACAGAAAGGTACAGTGCGAGAAGGTTTGTAATCAAGCAAAATTTGGAAAAAGGACAAAACGTTTGAGTGAACTTCTGGATCCAAAGAGTCTGTAAGGATCCCCTAAAGTCTCAGAGATTGATTGGGAATGAAAAAGGGTAGGTCAAGAGAAAATGGCCAAGAAAAAACCATAAAATGGGTTGTCTCCCTAGTGGAGTCGCTAATTTTGTTATTGGATAAATCGGTAGGTGCAGACACTAATTGATCTCCCTAGATCCACTTGGATCTAGAACAAAACATGACATGACATGATTCTTTCTCTAAGTTGCAGTCATTGAAGCTACTACCAAGAAGGAATGAGTGACATACCTTTATATCACTTCCTTAGATCTCTGTTGCTCCTACATCGCTCCAGTGCTCTTGTGAAATCAGGTCCAAGACAACACAAACCAACCAAAGTGAAGATAACAAAATATATTCAATGTCAACCTATGCATATGATCAAGGAGTTATGCAATAAAATAAGAGTGATTTTATGGGAAAAGGACATGTCGTTGTATTATATTAAATGAAAGTAGAAGATACAACCAGATCGCCTTGATGTCGCAAGCTTCCTTTCAGTGATCCTTGGTTCCAACACACACACTTTCTCTACACTTGCATGAAGAAGATCCAGTACAACTTGATAGACTAATAGAGTCTTCAAGCTTCAATCCAAACAGAGTGCTTCACACAATTCTTTCATCAATTCTTCATTCAATCTTGCTTAATCTCTTCCTTGAGAAACCTTTCATTATATAGGAGAAGGAGAGATGGTTAAAGGGGTGAGGATGATCCCACTAAATCTGAGAAGTTAGTAGGATGCCAACCATGTGTATGCCAACTCATTTTCTAGAAGATACTCTTCTAGAACCTTTGTAACTTCCTCCTCCTTTCAAGCTTCAAAACAGGTTCGCACCCTGCCTATAGTGCAGACTGCGAACACCTTGCAAGCTAGGTATAGGGTTGCATGTGAGAATCAAGACTCTCACACCCTATAACATAGTCAACCTGCAAACCCATCTTAAAAATATGTTATGTGGAAGAAGACAACAGTCACTTTTCTCAGGCAAAAAGTCCTTATGAGAGCCTAAACACATAACTGTAAAGACATCACCAGAGTGACTAAAATAATGTGTAACAGCCCATGGCATGGATTTCAACATATGGGAGGAATTAAATTCTTCTAGGACATACATCCATATTAGAATAATGGTCCTTATAGCCCATTGTGGGGCTTCCAACATTTGTTGGGACATCTATATTCTTCTAAGATGTATGTCCAGAATATAATAATGGTCCTTGTATCACTCTATCGAGTGATTGACTTATTCAACATCATGCTTGATTACTCAGATGGAGTATGGCCTCGAGAGATGATGCATTTGATTCTATCAGATGATACTAATAGTGGTGATGTTGCTCCTGAGTTGATCTACATGATCATGAGATAGCTTGTGTGGCTATGATGATGCTACCAACATAATGGTTTGTTTGTGCTCAAGACCATTACCATTAAATACCTCCCTAGCTAGGAGGGAGTGTTGATGTTACGATAGTTGCGAGAGGTATTAACCTCCATGTGTAATGTTTGACTATATTAGAATGTTTTGGAAGCTAGAGAAACCCTAAACAGATGTGTAGAAACCCTAGAAGACATGTCGTCTCAATCAAAGAGTTAATATTTAAGTATTAGCCTCTAAAATAAGAATTCAGCCTAGACATGTGACAAAGGGAACTATAAATACAGGGCACTTGAGCTCATTTGGTCATTCAGTCACTCACAACTCACACAAGTCAAGTGGTGCAAAATTTTGGAGGAGTGCAGTTGTAGCTACTGCAACTCGGTTTTTGGTCTTGGTTTTTGGTTTGTGGTCTCTCTGTTTGGTGCGCTATTCTTGGAGAGAGAGAGATACACTATCTCTTGTTTATTTGTAGGGTATGAAACTGCTTCCAGAACTATTCTATCTATCAAGGTTACGGTGCTTGGGGGTGGTTGCGTTCCTATGGTTAGGTGAAAATAATGAGATATTTTCTATGGAAAAACAAGCACATCGAATATTTTAACATAATTCTCATTGAAAAGGATGAGAGATGGTCGACTAATAGGAGTCCATTGTCAACACATTTTTTCCTAAATTAAATAAGGGATCTCCCATATCCTACAAAAGTTGACAATTATATTTCGTTCCCTTTCGCTTATCATCCTTGGTATTTTTCTTTGGCGGCTTTAGCTTATTGGTGTGAACACCCAGCTCTTGGTTGAAGCTTATGGGGTGTCCAAGCCCAAGGGGATATTTTCTCTTGGAAAGGGCTTGATGTAGATTGTTTATTTGTTCAACTGGGATTGAATGTATGTCAATGTTCCTTTGGCATGATTCCATGATCTGTTGTAGATCAATTCCTTCCAAATCCATATATTTGTTTTATGTATCGAAGCCATCTTTAGTATCAACTTCAATAACATCAGAAAATGAATATTGGGGAGGAGAGAGATAAATGTATAACTTTGAACTTTGGGATCCTCTATAATTCGCATGGGGACGAGAGATCCCTAGGACATTTGATTTTCTAATTAGTTTGTCGAGGGATGGTCCTTGAGTGGTTATGTTAGAGTTTCATTGAGAATTTCAAAACTATTTTTAGAGATGGGGGTTTTCCCCAGGTCTACATCAGGTGGATTCCTACTCACTCTTCATTTGGATGGAACCTTGACAAATCACTCATTCAAAGCAACTTCCATTTTTTTATGGCTTGGGGAGGTTAACTAGAGGGAAATGCCTGAAAAGATGGCCATGTTCATGACATCTGTGAAAATGAAAGGGTATAAATTCATCGTCGAGTGTCTGAGCCCACTTAACTTCCCAATAGCCAAGGAAAATTAACTCAGGAATGGGTATTGATAGATTCACATAGATACGTATTCCAGTGTAGGATGTGTACCTACCTTGTTTGGTGGCTTCCGTTGTTTTATTAAAATTACCAAGTGTATTGCCAATTCCTGCCAGGATTTCTTCATCCCAATATTGATGGGAAAGGGATTACAAATGCACACAAATTGGGGCATAAGATAAGTCTTCCTTCTATGGATTAATTTTTTCAGTCCAGTACTAAGATGCAACCCACTGGATTGGAAGAAATACGACCCATTTTCAAATATCTTGTCTTTTTCGTCGTGATTGAAGAAGACAGATGTGAAAAACCCTTTAGAGTCGAGTTTGAGATCCATCTACCCCTTGGGTTTCCATTGGGCATTCATAAACCATATCTCTTTCAATGGCCCAAATCCCCCAAAAATTTCCAATGACAGTGTGATCCTTCATGAATTGAACATAGTTTTCATGTAATAAAGGTCAATATTAATAATGCCTAGCAATAAGGAAGATTAAGTCAAATGTCTTCTTAATATAAGTTTCTTCTTCTAGAAGGATCTTCCTCTATATTGTTCTTCTAGATAGACATATTTAGTATAAATAGGAGTAGAGGGCATGAGAATTTTTTTTCTAGGATATTATTGTAATTGAAGAGGCAAGTGAACATTGATCTCAATAATCAAAGTGCTCTTTCTAGTGTTATTATGGTGTTATTATGGTGTTATTTTGGTATTGCTCTGGTTATATCATTGTTATCTGTCAGTTCTAACTAAATATTTATGCTCTGCATATTATTTTATATCTAGAATATTACACTTAGGGATGCATTCCTTAGGCTTCCATTTGTTGGGCCCTTTGACATGTTTTGGTTGTTTTGTCAAATGTATGTTGTTGGATGTAGGTTCTACATGAGGGTCCATGCTTTCTATGCTAGAGAGATTTGGTTGCCAATTGCTTGAGCCCGAGGGCTCCTTATGTAGTCGATTGCTCGAGAAGTGATTTGTAAGACAACTGGTTCGTTCCCCCTACAAGCCCTGTGACAAACCCTAAGTTGATTTAGGGGTTCTTCAAAGCTCTCCATAAAAAAACTTCACATGTGTGTTCAACCATCTTATTTATTCAACCAAATTTATTATTATAAATGCTTATTTTTAATAAATATTATTTAAAAAAAATAAAATTAAAAGTGTTTACATTATTTAAAAGGAAAATTACATCATAATCATTAATGAAAATTTGAATGTAAATTGTGGGCATAAAAACAAGTCACTGTCAATATTGGATTTAGCTTGGGTAGTTGGGAGGAATGATTGTTATCCTCTCCATCAAGGCTGTAAATTTTGTTGTATATGTGTAAAAAATGGTATTTAACATGTCTTTAACTTAACCAAATTTATTATAATAAAATTTTCTTTTTTCATAAATTTTTTTAAGGAGATTAAAATTTAATTTATTTACATTATTTAAAAGACAATTTTACATTATATATATATATATATATATATATATATATATATATATATATATATATATATAAATGAAAATTTAAATATAAATTATTGTTATAAAAAAACATTATTATCAATTAAGTTTAATTTGAGTGGTTGAAATGACTCATTGTTATTCTTCCCATTTAAATACAATTTTATAAATAACATATTTAAAAGTTATAATTATTATATTGTTAACTTTTAACCATTAATTAACATGATTTCATAATTTTACCATTAATACTATCCTCTACCTAAATACTCCAAAAACCAATTCCATACACATTTAATAATTTTTTGTTACAAATTCAATGATTTTAATAAAAAAATATGATTTCTTAATTTTGCCCTAAATACTGTCCTCTACATAAAAGAAATATCCAAAAACCAACGCCATACTCATTTCAATAGTTTTTTTATCACAAATTCAATGATTTTAATAAAAAAAATCAGGGTAGCAAAAGATGCTCACGATGCTCGTGTTGGAACTGGGCCGACTGATTCACGATGCTCATGTTGGAACTGGGCCGACTGATTAGAGGGAAATTTTACACGATATGATATAAAATATTATAACCAGTGGGAAAGATCGTTCTACGGAAAGACTGAGCAAGCGGGTCATATTCTACCCGAGTTACAGATTTTTTAACGAAAGAACAGATTCGAAGTTTATAGACGTGGAACAGTTGACAGATTGTTTATAACGGAAGCAGAGGCAGATTCCAGTAGCATGGCTGTTAAAACAAGTACGCATGAGCAGTTATCGATGGTTGAATCTGAGCTCGACTATGAAGATAATAAGAAACTTTCAGATATTGAACCTGGCTCGGAAGATTCTGAGAAAGGTTTAAATATAGCCGATTGTATCGACGATGGGAATGTATTCCCTTCAACTTTGGCAGACACGCCCTTTGAATCATGTACAGAGGAAAAATCATGGATTCTAGAGGCTGACTTCGTCTCGAAAGACACTGAAAACGTTTCAGATATTAAACAATATGAGTCAGAAGATACTAAGAAAGGCGAATGTGGAAATATGGTGGATTGTGTTGAGAATGGGAATGAATTACCTTCTACATGGGTAGATATGGCCATTGTGGGCGTGGACGAAAATCTTCTAACAATTTCTTTAGCAATTGTTAATCTGGTGGACGGAGAGTGGAGTGTTGAAGTGGGTAAGGGCGATTTTTCTATTGTTCGGCATATTATTCAGGGAAGCACAGACTCAGCACTGGTGGCTAAAGTAGGAGAGCATTTGCGTTGGCCTATTTCCAAGGACGTGTGTGCGTTTAAACTCGATAAATTGCGCTATTTATTCTTGATTCCGACTCCAGGTGTAGAGGCCTTCGAGATTGTCGAGGATACAGTTATTTTGTCGGATGTTACTCCTGCTGAAGTATCGAATTATGTAGTTTCTTTCCAGAAGAAAAGTGAATCCTTTTCATTGGATTTGTTAGATAAATTACTTGACCAACATGCCCAATTCACTGATTCTTCACGAGATATAGACTCTCCAGGGTCTGAGGTAGAAGGTTACAATAGTATGTTAGCTAATGCAATAGCCGCGGGCGCAGAAAAACTCGTCAAGGGTCTGTGTTTTTTAATCAGCGCCTATTCTTCTCAGCTCGAGAAAGGTGGGAAACTCCTTATGGATCGCATGGAGGCAAAGTGCCAGCCTTCGAATGTCACAAAGAGCTCAGAGATAAATCCAGATCGACTGATGAGAACCATTGAAAGGTAAAATTAATTTAATTTAAGACGTCTCTATTTTGTTATTTGTTTTCTGATTTATGATAGGTCTGTTGCAATCTAGCAAATCCTATTGCTGACTGTTTGTCTGATTAGAGTATTTCTTATATTTTTTTTCTGTATACATTTGACAGAATAAAAAAGCTATCAAAGGCTACAGAGAAAATTAGTGAGAACGTGCTGATTGAGATATATAATTTGACAACTCGTGTGGTGAGCTATGTAGTGAGCAGAACAGCAAATCAGTCGAATGCTGACCAAAATTTGTTCAGGACACTACCGGTGGAAATGCTTATTGTTTTATGGCACTCTCTTAGTACGTAAATGTTTGTCATTCTTTCCTTACAATATATGCTCACCTCGTTAGGTTTTGGCATGATTTGCTTTCTGTTTAAATGACAGACAAAATCGCAGAAGCTGTGGAAGTGGCAGGGAAGGATGCTTTGATAAATACTTCTGCTGTGGCCATTGACATTGTTAGGCACAGGTGCTAGCATAATACATATTAATCATTGTATCTGAAGATAAATCAAAATTTAGATCTCTGTGAGCTTTTCATACATGATTGTGTATTGAATGCAGGTTTGGGGAGAAGGTAGGAGGGGTTACTGAAGAAACTTTAGCAGTTGCTGGGCATGCTATGGCGACTGCATACAACCTTTACAAAGTCATAAATCTTGCTTCGATTGGTGTGAATTATCTGCCGAAATTACTAGGGGGAAGGCGTAACGGCAGAGCTTACTCAATATAAAGGATATCATTATATTATTCAAGGTTACTCTAGATGGAGCATTGTATTATGTAATGTCAGGATTTGATGGACAGACTTCTTGAGAGAATGTAAAGGATATTGGTATATCCTTTACATTCTTGAGCCACCACTTTAATTTAGATAAAGTGGTGGCTTACGTAATGCCATTGCAATGATCTTATTGGCACACTTCAGTCTATTTTCAGGATTTGATGGACAGACTTCTTCAGACACCACTTTAATTTAGATAATTTGGTGGCTTACGTAATGCCATTGCAGTGATCTTATTGGCACACTTCAGTCTATTTTCAAATTACTGTGGGAGAATGATTTCTTGATCTAGTTTCAAATAATGATATGTTAGTGGATAAATTTGCAAGAAAACTTTCTATTCATAGGGAGAAGATATAAGAAACAATATAATTAATTTATAATAAATAGAGAGTGAAAATTCCATCTATTCTTTCATTATAGTGCATGCCACATTAAGATTAAGATTAGTATTGTACATAGATATCACATTTTGTAAATGTCTCATCAAAATACTTTAGCATATCTTTGAATGACATGTATCTATGAGAAGAATATATTGATATATTTTTAGACATTGGTGTGTTGTTATTGTTAATTAAAATTATAAGACAAGATTTTACTTATGGGAAAAAGATATAAGAATCAATTAATTGAAATTATTTTTAAAAACATTCAACAAGGAACTTACCTTTTATTTTAATGTAGTCTTTTATTTCATTGTAGTGTATGTTTCATCATGATCAATATTGTGTGCATTTGCAACAATCTAATTAAAATATTTCAATTATCTTAAAAAAATCTGTTATTTTGGAGAATGTAATTACATAATCAAGTGAAATTAACCAAATTTTCCATAAAAGAGTAAAAATCATAAAACATCTAATTAAACATAACATAATCTCTTAAATTGCTCCAAGCCCTTTTCTAAGTGACACTGGTGTCACCTAGAAGTATTCCACTTTCAATTAATTTCATAAATTATAATTTCCCCTTTTTCATTAAAATATCATTATTTCTTAAGTGTTAAAATATCATTATTTCTTAAGTGACACAAAAAGAAGGTATTTTCTTATGTCCATTAATCTAATCTTGCTATTACACCCCATTGCACAATCTGACTAGATTTGAAGAACTAACTACTAGGAACTTCAAGGAATGTCTCTACTTTATTCATAAAAAGCCTAATCAACTTCCTTTAACCTTTTAATTTGGCCAATGTTAATATTGATTATCTAATATACCTAGATGCTTTAACACTCAATTAAATACACATAAGCTATGACAACTTTTGTTATGTTTCAAGGGAGTTCCAATCATTGTTGCACATATAAACATGTTATGTTTCAAGGGAGTTCCAATCATTGTTGCACATATAAACATTAATACTTCAAAGATTGAATACCATAACTAGTAAGAAAGATCTTTTCCATTAACAAAAATTCCACTATTCTGGAATTAATTCAAATACACACTCAAGTTTGAACTTGTGTATTCAGTTGCATTCTTCCTACCTAGAAGGTAGGTAGCGAACTTGATCTAGCAATTCATTTTCTTCTTAATGAGCATCAAAAAAATTATCCCACACATGAACATGATTCCACTATGAAAGTTGAGATATTGGGAAAGGAAAAGGGAGAAAGTCAAAGAAGGATTCTTGGATTCGAGATGACTATGTTTGGAATTACATCTAGATATGGGGTCAAATAATTGGTGACATTTTCAAGTGGCAGGGATATCCAGATACTCGAATGACTATACATTAGCAAGTTATCTAAATGTTGACGTCATAATGTCTCGTCAACAACCAACTCACAAATCTTGTCATGAGACTGGATCTATGTGGCTTGACCTTTATCTTATGTGTTTGTCAATGTGGTACGCTAACTAGTCAAGCAATTATATCCAGATATAGGAAGAATGATCATAGAAAAACTTGTTGTTTATATGGATGTTCATATCACATATTGGTTCATACTCCTAATTGTATCTGAATCTGGGGTCAATCTACATTGGATTATATCCATATCTGGGGTTAAGTAATAAAATGCATGCTCTTTGTTAGGTAGCTAGAAAGGTAGTGGGGGGCCCAGAGGGCCCATAGTGATAATAGTGGAGGCCATTCAATGTAAGGTGGACTAGGTCCACTATAGTATTAAATAAGGCCCACTATGGTAGTTAGATATAATAAATGTAAGAAGACTTCTTAGAAGGTTATGCTTCTAGAAGGTTCTTTCTCTATAAGGTTCTTATGTGGTTGGTAGCACTATATAAAGGGGTTCAAGCAATGTAATAAGATATGAAGAAAAATATTGTATTTGCAGCTGAAGCTCATTAGGAGGTTGCCCCCTTGAAGAAGCAAGTGAATAGGAGATGATCCCATTCCATAATGAGATCCATTGTATGGTGTTTCCCTACCTCAAGGGTTTTGATATAATAAAGTGGTGGTTTTCTATATTGTTCCATATATCTTGTGTGGTGATTGTATTCAGATATCTTTGGTACTATTGTGGTATTTTGTATTCAGATATTTGGTACTTAACAAGTGCTATCAAAGAACTTTACCTAGCAAGAAGTGAGGGATTTATTTTTTTTGCAGATTTTTCAGAGAAGAGAAAGAGGGTTGCGACATTCCGAACAATTTCTATATATTTTTGGGGAAAATTTGCAAAAAAAAAAAAATGTATATCTGAGTTACTCTAAAAAAAACAATTTAAAAAACAAAATCGTCCAAAACGGAGTCTCAGAAATCAAGATATCAACATTTTAAAATCTACAAAATTTCAGAGTTTTTCTGTGGACGACGATGCATTTTTTTGATTTATTTTGCATATGGAGGCCGAATTTTCTAAAACAAATTACATATATGAGTTCCTATTTCAAAAAACAAATCACCCAATTCGGAGCTCCAGAAGTGAAGATATCTTTGATTTAAAATCAACCATTTTGGGGGGTTTTTCGTGATGGCGACGAAACTACAGAGTTCATAACCTTTTTATAGGGCGATCAAATTACTACCAGATTAGTTCCATTGGATAGAATATTTTTAGATATTTCTTTTGGTATCTTATATGTGGTCTTTCCCATGGCTATTTACTTTCAATCCTTCATGGCCCTACAACGCAAATTGGAAGCCTCCAACACAAAATTTCAACGCGATATGGAAGCTATTAAAGAGATCAAACTTGCAACACATGAGAGATATATTAGGAATCTCGTGTACATTGACATCACATCAGAATATACTCAAAAAATATATGTTTGGTATGATTACGAGGAAGATTGTGAGGATTGGTATATGGACAATTGTAATCTCTGGGATGATAACTTCTTTCATCTTTTATTTGATGACTCTACTCCACCTTATGTAGAACACATTATGGAGAGTAGTCCAGAACCTTCTATAAATAATACTTTTCAACATTCTCATCTAACTACCATAGTTGGCCTTATTTAATACTATAGTAGACCTAGTCTCACATTATGGAGAGTTGTCCAAAACCTTCTATGAATAATACTTTTTGGTATTCTCATCTAACTATCATAGTGGACCTTATTTAATACTATTGAATGACCTCATGAGCCCTATGGCCCCCCAATACTTTTTGGTATTATCATCTAACTATCATAGTGGACCTTATTTAATACTATTGAATGACCTCATGAGCCCTAAAACCTTCTATGAATAATACTTTTTGGTATTCTCATCTAACTATCATAGTGGGCCTTATTTAATACTATTGAATGACCTCATGAGCCCTAAAACCTTCTATGAATAATATTTTTTGGTATTCTCATGTAACTATCATAGTGGGCCTTATTTAATACTATTGAATGACCTCATGAGCCCTATGGCCCCCCAATACGTTTTGGTATTCTCATCTAACTATCATAGTGGACCTTATTTAATACTATTGAATGACCTCATAAGCCCTAAAACCTTCTATGAATAATATTTTTTGGTATTCTCATCTAACTATCATAGTGGGCCTTATTTAATACCATTGAATGACCTCATGAGCCCTAAAACCTTCTATGAATGACCTCATGAGCCCTAAAACCTTCTATGAATAATATTTTTTGGTATTCTCATCTAACTATCATAGTGGGCCTTATTTAATACTATTGAATGACCTCATGAGCCCTAAAACCTTCTATGAATAATACTTTTTGGTATTCCCATGTAACTATGATAGTGGGCCTTATTTAATACTATTGAATGAGCCCTATGCCCCCCCACTACTTGTATTCGCATTTTGCAAAGTACTCCCAATACTTGTACTATCATAGTGGGCCTTATTTAATACTATTGAATAACCTCATGAGCCCTAAAACCTTCTATGAATAATACTTTTTGGTATTCTCATATAACTATGATAGTCGGCCTTATTGAATGACCTCATGAGCCCTTATGACCCCCCAATACTTGTACTAGAGCCCTATGACCCCCAAGCCCTTATGACCCCCCAATACTTGTACTAGAGCCCTATGATCCCCAATGCGAGTACAAGTAGTACATGACCCCCAATGCGAGTACCTTCTATGAATAATACTTTTTGGTATTCTCATATAACTATGATAGTCGGCCTTATTGAATGACCTCATAAGCCCTTATGACCCCCCAATACTTGTACTAGAGCCCTATGACCCCCAATGCGAGTACATGATAGTCGGCCTTATTGAATGACCTCATGAGCCCTTATGACCCCCCGATACTTGTACTAGAGTACTATGACCCCCAATGCGAGTACAAGTAGTACAAAGTATGATAGTCGGCCTTATTGAATGACCTCATGAGCCCTATGACCCCCCAATACTTGTACTGGAGTACTATGACCCCCAATGCAAGTACAAGTAGTACAAAATATGATAGTCGGCCTTATTGAATGACCTCATGAGCCCTATGACCCCCCAATACTTGTACTAGAGTACTATGACCCCCATTGTACTAGAGTACTATGACCCCCAATGTGAGTACAAGTAGTACAAAGTATGATAGTCGGCCTTATTGAATGACCTCATGAGCCCTATGACCCCCCATACTTGTACTACTTGTACTCGCATTTTGCAAAGTACTCCAAATTAGTTTTTGACTCTTATATGCACTCCCATTATTCCACACGTCCTAACACTTGTACTTTGAAACATATGCATTTTGCAAAGTACTCCAAATTAGTTTTTGAACATTGTTTGCGATATAATTTAGCTGCATATATTGTCAAGTTCATTAAACACCAATACTCACAACATACATTGTGTGGAGAAAAAGTTATAAACCAAGTGTTTAATTTTAACCCTGTCAATGTGGTATAATAAGCTGCAACCATTAAAACTTATAATAGTTGGAAATTGGTCCACGAATCCGCCATTTTCTCTTACGACCTGTTCAAAACATTATTGAGATAAAAGAATAATCTAACCGGTTTTCAATTTGAATCAAATCATTGCAATAAATAGATTCCTTCACATTTGTTTTTGCAATTAATTTCTTTTCTCTTTCAACAAAACTAATTTTATATATTTCTATGTAATCTATGCAGATTTTTAGGATGAAGAAAATAATCATGAGGACCAGGAGCACAAATAAAGGAAATTGTTCATGTTAAAGGTCCAATAAAAGCGTAGGCATGCTCAACAGTTTGGATCAAATGAAACAAAAAATTATTTAATATAAATAAATAATATTTAAAAAATACTATGAACAAGAAAATATTAAAAGATTTGTTCATATTTTGTTTTACATAATTATTGAAATTGTTGGAACAATAAAAGTTTTGAGAAAGTTGAATGGTTTTTGGAGATGTACTAGAATAGCATAAAAGATTAACTCTTTTTATAGAGAAGTTGTTCTTTTTATAGAGAAGTTGTTGGAAAATTTGTAGTTAGACTTTATAATTCTATCAATTGGAATGTAATTTGGAAAACCTCTTATAGTTGGAAATCCACAATTGAAACATGTGCAATGCTGTCAAGTTTTAGGAAAGGATTGAAGACTTCATGGATGAAAAGTTTGGTATAATAATTGTATATTTTTCATAGTTTTATTGAGAAATTGTTGGTGTGAAACTATATCTTGCATAATAAATTTCTGTAAGTTTTAGATTTAAATTTTACATCTTTTAAACTTGAAATTTCTTTCTCGTTTTCAACAATCTCTTTGTAAAATTTATCAGATATAGGATACATTATCCATTATTTAAGATAACTATTTATTTGAAGGGATTAATATTTTGTATTTGAACTTATTAGTTATTTGATTTGGTGAATTACTTCTTGGATCTTGTAATTATATTTTATGTTGTGTCTGAAAATTTTCATAACCTGCACCTAGCTATCTAGGATTTTATTATACTTTATATTAGTTAAATTACACACACACACACACACACACACACACACACATGGCATGAGGTAAACCACAACAAATGGAATGGCATGCATAAATCAACTCTAATCCTAAGTATGCTATATAAAAGAAATGCTAACAATAGAAGGATATGAACCTACCTCGTTTGGAAATTTGATGAAGACCATCGTTGAGCATGCAACCCAAAGCTTTATACCAACACCTGTCCTCAACAACCAAGATACACAATCATATAGTGATAATGTATAATGATAGCATATAAATTAGCATAATTCATTAACATACATGAAAAATACGCCCATGGAATAATAATTCAAATATTTGCAAGATATCAATTAGACGAGAAATTTGTATTTCTATTAAAATGATCAATAGAAGTACATAGGTGACGAACTTCTGTAATGACACATATCAGAACCAAGAACTCTAGTTGGGCCTCCACCACTTCAATCCTCCACCAAAGGAAAGCTCATATAAAGGATTCGATGAGGTTCTCTATCACAAAGAAGGAAGATCTTGGGGGCCGAACAAGGAGTTTAAAATTTCAAGGACAAAGGGATGCAGACTCAATATGAAATGAAATTTCTCCAGAGTGTCTTTGCTCTCAAAGATGAATTGTTCCAAGGATTGGATATGGCTCAATTTATAGCCTTCAAATGGAACTGAAGGACCAATTCGAAGCGTTTTCAATATATGGAAGGTCAAGGATCATGGATCTCATGACATGGCATGGAAACCCAACATTATTTTTAATTTTGAGCACCAACCCCAATGTACGCAAGATGTAGTGGAGAAACCTGCATATACGTTTGTTGTATAACTGATATGGCATGTATGTGTGGAAAAAAATTCTTTTTGGGCTCTGGAAGGTGCAAAAAGAGACTTCAAGTATGTATAGGTAAATGGAAAGGCCATCCAAGCAAGTTGCATGGGGTGAGACAAAATTTGTTGTAACAGATGCCCCCTAATGTGTGAGATCAGAAGAGTATCTGCAATGGCCAAAATACATTATAATTCTCAGAAGTGGAGTAATGGAGACCCAAATGGAAGTACTAGTTACTCATGAGAATATTACAATCCATAATGACTTTGTACACATGGATGCCAATCTGAATTACACTGTAAATCCATGTGGAAATATATCAAATAGTTGTTCATGGTCATGAATAGGAAATACAAAGTGGACATATTCCATAGGTTGTCATAGTCACAAACAAGGAACAATGGAATCCAGTCTCTAAATCAATCTAAAGATATCTGTATACAATGGAGTACAATCTAATCTCCCATGATCGCTGAAGTCATATAGGTACTAGTGCAATGAAATATAACAACATATTATGAATGATGCTATTGTAAGCTGGAGGTCTTCTACACTATCCATCGAAGGTTCAAATATACATCATGTCAATAGAGGAGTTGAGGTCGAACAAAATGAGACTTTGTTTGATTATCAATCATTAAGGTATACCATTAACAAACGTGAGACAACCTACCGATAATGAAAGTAGGTATTAATGCATCGAGTACATTCTACAAGTGTGAATAAGGGTGTTTAGGTCAAACACTTGAAGAATCCATTGATCAGGGGACATTGATGTATTCCCAATCGTCGATGGCGAGAGAACTTGCCACTAATGACTGCAAGCCTCTAGGTACTCATAGGAATCTAGGTCTCATTTCCAGAATAGATGAGTTGAAGTCGATGGAACGAGACCCTTTGAAAGGGGAGCATTAAGGCATCTCTCATCATTCAAAACAAGGTACAAAGCAATAGCTTGATGATTAGGAGGAGCTCAAACAAATAGGATGTTCACAAACCAATGACCATGTGCGTCCCTCACATGCACTAGATGCAAGTAGTGCACAAAAGAGACCCTTTGAATAGCAACCAATGAGGAAAATTGTCGACAAAGGAGAGGAAACCACAAATAAGGATAATGGAATCCAAGACACTGCACAAATCCCAATGTGTGAATAGATTTCTTGTTTTCAAACATAAGGGAAACCCCCAGTCAACGACCAATGCGGAGATGTCAACTGTTGGTATCAAGGTTACCTACCCATAATGAAAGTAGGACTAGGGTGCATGGTAGGACTACAACTTCATGTAACTCTAAGATACACTGGGGGTATGGCCGACATGCAAAGTCAAGAATTATGAGAAATGGCCAACACATGTTTATAGAATTCCTTTGAACAAGATCATGAAACATATGGATAAATCAAGAAGCATAGACTTAATGATAAAACTTCATGATGTAGGAGGCATCAACAAACTCTCCATAGGGACTGGAAGAATAACCAATTAGAGGCGTAAACTCTAAGTAATGATCTCAAATTCCTAAGGTCGTGATAAACCAAAACTTTGGATGACAATGGAATCAAAATTTTATGTTATGTTCAAAGGTGACAAGAATGTTGTCGATATGAGATAATATTCTTTTCCCGCCAGTATTTTTTTGTTTTTTCATAGGCAAAGAAATGTTATGATATAGGAGAGGAAACAAGTGTTGCTAGTAAGAAACTAGCTCCAAACAGTGGAACATACCTATGCTCAATGCAAGGAAGTTCATGTGGGGCATGGACACTCGGGGGGATGTTTCCTCTTAGGGAACAGGGTGTCAAGATGCAAAGGACATATAGAAGGCTCTTCTTGGCTAGTGATGCAAATTGTTGAGGTAAGAGGCTTATAATGAGAAAGAGGGAACCATAAATAGGCTGAATACTACAAGAAGGATGATGGAATGCGATTATAACTTAACTCCAAAGAATTTTCTTTTTCTTAGATTTAGTCCCCTAGGCCCGAAAAAGTATAAAATAATACTCAGGAAAACTCTTCTAGCCAATGATGACTAGAGTATTCATTTTTCGTAAGTATTCTACTTGGTCTAGAAAAGGGTTAAACTTATACAAAATAGATGTCCTTTCAAATCCATTTAACGAGTGTGAAAGAGACAATTTCACTCGACAATCTTTTCATTTTTTCGAGAGTCAGAAAAGAGCTTAACCAAGACTCGAGGATGTTTTTCTAAGAAACATATAATGGGGGACGCCAAGGCTCTTGTGCAGGACTTTTTTCGAAATCCAAAAACTCACTGGTAGCTGACACAAGCTTGGGAGAACCCAAAAATTTCCAAGACGAGGAGGATAAAATACTTGTATATGATCCTTCATTTACAATACAATGATGAACACCCATAATCTGGAATGGCGCAGAAGAAGGAAGATGAGGCTCTATAAGATCATTCCAATCAAAGGAAACCATCCTAAGAATTGGAGGGAGTTTACTTAGAGAGAGTGGAATGCTCCCTTGTGCAGAAGGTACCGAACTAGAAATTCTAAGGACATGGTCGAAAGATGCATCACCCCCGAAAAAAAGAGTGGGATTGACCGGAGAATGCATCGGCAATGTCACTTCTTTAGACTTGTAAGTCTACAAGAGAAGAGTGGGATCGACCGAAGATTGCATCAACATGACCACTTCTTCAACCATTGGTTGAATAGGATGTGAGACAACATGGTCAAGAGACGCATCACTCCCCAAAACAAGAGTGGTGTTGGATGAAGATTGCATTGGTATGATTGCTATATCAATCAAAGGATTAGAATTTTGGGAAACCAAAGACAACTCAGAACTCAAAGGGCCACTAGACAAGGACCACACTTCTTGTACAACAACAATAGCATGGCACAAGCAAGTTAGGTGATTTCCTTTGCAAATTCTACAAAGGAACTTGGACTTACATCCTATACGTCTAGGATTCTCAATCGTATCAATTCCCCCAACATGGCTTGTAGTGGCTGGTGACATGCTCCCAGCATGACTTGCAGAGGCTAGTAGCTGATCTCCAACATTATTTTCATAGGTTGGTGATGTTTTTCGAGTGTGACTAGAAGTGACTAAAGTTGTGAACTCAACATGACTTGCATCGACTGGTTGATTTCCCCCATCATGACTTGTAGAGGTTGGTGACAGGTCTCCAACATGACTAATAGAGGTTGGTGACAGGTCTCCAACATGACTTGCAGAGGTTGGTGGCATAATTCTAGTATGACTCACAATTATTGGACTTTTGCTTCCAGCATGACTTGCAGTGGGTGGTTGCAGCATCAGAGACCATGGTCATGGGAAAGACTGACTATGAGAGATCGCGGGACAAACAAGTTTCTGGTATACACCATGTCCCTTCCCAATAGGACAATATCCTCCTCCCAACTGATTCATAAAAATGTTTAATCAAATCATCAATGAGGAATCCACTTGTGAAAAGAAAGTGACATGAAACAGGTTACTCATGTGAGGATATATGTTTCCCTGAGATGAATTAACTCTATGCAAGGGGTTTCCCATACTATAAAAATGACTCCCTTGGATGAAACAAAGAAGGACAAAGGGGGGTATTCCATGACAAAAGCATTCCTAGGAACCGACATAGTGGAAGAAGGATAGATGGATGGGATGTAATAAGTAGAAGGACCACCCATTTGAGCACTCAAACCTAGAAAAGGAAAGCTAGGATTGGGTCCAGAGGAAGGAGGATTCCAACCTCCTACCATAAGAGTTAGTTGAGGGATATGACTCCCACGAAATGAAAAGGGATAATAAGGAGGCATCATGCCCCTAGACCCAAAACTAGGATTCACATAAGCCGACGAGACAAAGGATGGAAAGTGAGAAGACATGTTTGGCATACCCAAAGAGAAAGGATTAGAGGACTAAGGTATTGGATGAGTACTATGATTCTATGTACCTCTTGGAAATACAAAAGGATTTGTCCCCATGGACTTAGCAGAGACCATGGGCTGAGTAGTGCTAACTGAGGAAGTCATAGAGGCTCCACCAACCATAGCAGTCAAAACTCACAACGCAATAAAAAATCCTAAGGCCAACTAATAATCAAAGAGCACACGGCAAAATAAAGAAAAAGGCCAATGCACACAAACATGATATAGTGGATGAAAAGGGGCCTCCCTCACTAGAGTAGGTATGCCTCGTCCAAGAGGGGATTGAGACTCCCTTCAATAGAGTGGAGGTATAATAATTAGTTATAAGGCCCTCATGGGATTAACAATGCAGTCGGTGAGAAACCCTCGAAGAGGTAATCCTCTATAAAGTTTGTGTGTTTTCTGACCCTTATTTGACTCAAGATGCCTATAGAATAACCCCTGCAAGTAACCTATGTCAAACAACTAGAGTCACCACAATATAACCAATGCACGGGTGAACAGTCATAAGTCCAGTCCACCGTATGGGCTGGGTAAAAAAGAACAAAATCTTGAAAGCACCACCTCTCATGGAGGTAAAGGTACTTGCAAGACCCCCAAATATGAATAGAACCCTAGAAATATCTTTGCCACTAAGAAGGTATTAGAGGGCTATCTCTGCAACCAACTTTGTGTGACCTCATGTTTAACTCTAGTGTGAGTGAAGCCTTTTGACATCACTAACTACACAATGGGTTTCACCCCTCCTTGGTCAGACACATATGTGTTGTTTGGAGAATTTTACTCACAAAATCCTATTCCAAGGCCCTATGTCATATACTTGTTTGTATACCCTGAAAAATAAAGTCATTTCTACTCAATTTTAACTAATCAATGTTAATTTTAATGGCTTCTACTTACTCAAGAGGTGTGGTCATGAAATTGATGGTATTACGACTCATCATATAAAAAGAAACAAATATAAAAACACTGCTAAGAACTAGTCTTGAAGTTCAAAGAGATGGTATGCTTCTAAATGCAATTTTTTCAATGCAATATCTACAATTTCAATGAAATGCAATCTCTCCACATGTGTCAAAATCAATGCAATGTAATCAAAAGTGAAAAAGCCATAATGAAAAATAAGCAAATATTTTTGTTTTTTAGATATAAAGAAAAAAAAATGCAAGGACTGAATTTCAACTTCACAGGCGAGCCTTACTGCAACCAAAAAGAGACAATCCAAGCATGACACCAAGAAGTGGACACTCATACCAATGTGCAAGGACAACCAATGAAAAATATGAGAAGAAAAATGTCGCCCGAAAATTCAACAATAAGAAGGCTTCCTATCACTTTGTAAGCACTTAACAGTCAGGACAGAGACCTAAGAAGACTCAACAACCAACCAAACTTACCCAAAAAACACCAAAATCATCCAACAAGACTAAAGAGTTGATGTACACAAATGTTTGAGAAAAAATCACGTATATACGCACCCTAAAGGAGGACAACTCAGATATATTCACGTCTGTCAAGGGAAAAACCATGTATAACCAGTCAAACATTGTCAGGGAAAGGGTTAAGCTAGGAAACTCATATGCAAAGTAAAAATAGGTTGTCAAGCAACAAACAACAATGGAACTCAGGCTAACAGAGAGAAAATAAAGGAGAAAAACACTCCAAACCCCCAAAAAGAAGATCATTCCCCAGTGGAGTCGCCAATTCCATTACGAGGAAAATCTCTCTATGGCATGGGGTAAACCAAAACATAAGGAATGACACCTAGAAATAAACTCTAACCCCAAGTAAGTTATATAAAACAAATGCTAGCAAGTCAAGGCTATGAGCCTACCTCATCCAGACATTCGATGAAGACCATTGTTGAGCACACAACCCAAATCTTTATACCTGCAACTTTTCCTCAACAAGCAAGATATGAAATCATATAGTGATAATGTATAGTGATAGCATATAGATTAGCATAATGCATTAACATACATGACAAATACTCCCATGGAATAATAATTCAAATATTTGCAAGATATCAATTGGACGAGAAAATAGTATTTCTATTAAAATAATCAACAGAATTACATAGGTGACAAACTTCTGTAATGGCACATATCAGAACCAAGAAGCTAATTCCCTTCATCTAGGAATTCACCACTTCAATCCTCCACCAAAGGAAATCTCATATAAAGGAGTCGATGAGGTTCTCCATCATAAAGAACCAAGAGCTTGGAGTTCAAACTTTCAAGGACAAAGGGATGCAGACTCAATATGAACTGAAATTTCTCCATAGTGTATTTTCTCTCAAAGTTGAATTGTTCCAAGGCTTGGATATGACTCAATTTATAGCCTTAAAATGGAACTGAAGGGTCGATTCAGAGCGTTTCCAGTATATGGAAGGTCAAGGATCATGGATCTCATGACATGGCATGGAAACCCGACATTATTTCTAATTTTGAGCATCAAACCCAATGTACAGGGGCTGCAGTGGAGAAACATGTGTACACGCATGTTCTAGAATTGATAGGGTTCGTATATGTGGAAACATATTCTTTTTTGGCTCTAGAAGGTGTAAAAGGGGACTTCACGTATGGATAGGGAAATGGAAAGGCCATCCAAGCAAGTTGCATGGGGTGAGGAAAAATATGTTGTAATATATGTGTGTGTGTGTGTGTGTGTGTGTGTGTGTGTGTGTGTGTGTGTGTGTAATCTAACTAATATAAAGTATAATACATTCCTAGATATATATGTTACGTCATATATTTTTCCTTTGAATTGACTTTTCATCATATTCATAGAAAACTTTTGAGGTGGAATCTGGACTCACATACTAGGGAACATTTCCATACCAAATGAGTATAAATGAGTATAGGCATAATTGGGGCCTTGATAGGGTGATGATCCCCTATTGCAGGAAGGAATTTTTGGTCTTGTCAACAATTGGTGCTAGAAGGAGGGCCATGTTTTGAATGACATGTAGATGATCATGAATATCTAAGCCTCCCAAAATAAGTCCCCTAGTTTCTCAAGAGGGACAAGTCATGAAATATCTAAAGGAGTCTAACAATCATCACACTCTGTATCTATAATATCAGAACCATCAGTTCTTATATCTCAAATGTAAGAATTGGAATCACAAAGCTTTCCTCTGACAACATACCAATCTGAATCTATTGAAAAAATAACAACATCAAAAGTTTGGCTGTTTAATCATGCAGTAGAAAAATCACAATTATCACAAGTTCTTACACAATATCAAATTAAGGAACTTGTTCAATCCCCTATTGAATTTTATATTCCACCAAAAAGGTAAAAAATCCAAGACAAGAACATTCAGGTAAATTCGGTAAATCTTCTGAAGAAATACTAGATTCAATTTCATCTCAAGTATTCCAAGGAAAAGAAGATTTGAGTGAAGTAATTGTTGCATTGTCTATAGGTGTAGGAAAACAACATTCACCGCCCGAGATTCCCCCAAAATCTCCACCAGTTTCTTCTCAAAAATATCCTGAGCATTGTTGGATTACTGAGAGGGGGAGTGAATTAGTAATAGAGCAATAATTTTTTTAAACCACAAAATGCAAGTGTTATATCAATGTAGCATTATCATTCAATAGTTGCAGAGTAAAATAACAATGAACAAATGAGAAATCATACACATACACAGTACACCAGTGTTTTTACGTGGAAACCCAAAGTGGGAGAAAACCGCATAATTCTTTTTCTTATATGTATTTAAGAATTACATTTATTGGAAGCACCAACTTCCTTTGTTTTCCAGCTGCAATTGGAAGGATGCTCCAACCCCATAGTTTCTCAGGCTACAACCTAAATGAAGCTCCAACTTCTCAATTCTCTGGCAACAACCAGAAGGAGGCTGCAACCCCCTAGTTTCTCAAGATACAACTTGAGGGAAGCTCCAACTCCCCAATTCTCTGGATACAACCAGAAGGAGGATACAACCCCCTATGTTCTCCGACTACAACCGAAATGTGGCTACTATTGGACACACCTACCAAAATTAGAGGGAGGGGTGAATGAGTGTGGGGCTCTTTTTACCAAAACTTCCCTCTTACACAAAACTCCTTAGTTAACATTTAACATTTACTCATTTCCCATTGCTGTCATTTATAGCCAGTTAGATGTAAACATATATAAACTATATATCATCAACAAGTCATCACCACAAAGAACACAAGATGTATGTACAATTTTTCTTTTTATTATGGACAACAATCCGGGGGTTTATCAGCAACCACTGAATAGAGTACAACTCTACAAGAGCACCAGCTCTATAATGCAAGACTCAGCTTACACCCTCAGCACCAACTGAGATGAGGCAACAATCCTCAACATATATCAATCTGTCAACAGCTACGTGACATGTCAGTAGTGTAGCCCACATGTGTACACGTTCTGGCTCACTACATCCCGCGTGTGTATGCGACCAGTGTATACAACAGCCTGCGTATACCTTCTGAGATATTAGGGTTTATCCTTCAAGATCAACTCAGATCCTCTGCAACCAGTATATCATTATCTTCTATCTATGATTGTCCAATCTACCCACTAGTCAGTCACGACGCATCCAAGCTCTCCAATAGTTTGTTCAAGCTCCACAAAAAATCAATATGAATGCTATCTCAATCATGTATAAACAACTAGTATACCATAGCAATCATGTCACCACTGAATCGAAAAAGTATTGCTCACTCCATCAACCAAATCAACCAAACTGAACCACATCATAGAATCCATACCAAGAATTCCCTAAGCATTCACAACACATCAAACAATAGTATTTATCAAGACAATAATGTAACCATACCAGTGTCTCAATGATAGATCTGAGCCCATAGAATGCAGATCTGGAACCTGCCTCATCATCCAAGAGCTTGGCACCAGCTCAAACACAAGTCTTCAACATTCCATCCACTGTACGCGCTCTGTCCTCATACAACCCACGTGTGTACGTGCCCAGGCCCATTATAGCCCGCGTACACCTCAGAAACTAGGGTTTCTGAAGATACGAGAATTTTGTTGTCAAGATCTCCGACATTGCCAAAACTTTGATGCGTCCATGAGATCCTCCTCTTGCTTTCCTTAGAATAGATCTTCAATCATGCTCAAGAGATCCACACCAATAACAAGCTCTCCATCAATACTCCAAAAGATATTCTCACAATAAGCTCTCCATTGATCCACAAATGGGATAATTTACAAGAGACCATTGCTATCTTATTTATACTTTCATCCTCCATGTCACTTAACCTATTTTCCTTATTTTAGGGTTAACCACTTTCCATAAATAAAAAGTTCTTCAATACTTTATCATTTAAATATTCTTTCTTGATTTTGTCACCTTACTTTATCATTTCTTGATTTTGTCACTCCTCTTTATTATTTAAATAATCCACCTTGACTTTGTCAGTTTAATTTATCATTTAAATAATGATTTCTTTTTTTAAGGTCACTTTGACTTCTTTGACCTTGGGGGCTTCAAGCCTTCATATGGGGGTCCTCCAGCTTCGTAAATCCATAACTCTCAAACCGTGAGGAGTTATGTGACATTCCACATACCACCAGAAATGGCATGACAAGCACTATCCATCTAGGATAGTTTCACCAACATCTTCATTGATCTTCATCTCATTATTCCACATACAAGCATGGGTCCTCCAATCATTCTTCTAGGATAAATCAATCCAAAAAGCATCTTCCCGTGAGGGATTTCACCATAAGGGGACCACTTTGGATTTCATCCATTTGTACACCTTATCAATCATGATAAGACAATAACAATTCATCTTTGCATCAATTCACCACTGCATCATATACATCAACTATGCATCATGTATCAATGACAACTCATTGATCCATCTTCATCGATTGGTTTCCACTTGACATCTATCATTCTCATCAAGGAAAATACATATACATTGTTCATCAATCATCAATAAATCAATCCTATCAAACAATCCATCACTTGACATAAATCAATCAAACCATTGGCATCAATGACAACATGATCCAACAATCTCCCCCTTTGGCATTGATGGCAATACCAACATTGATGTCAACAACAATTACCAATTATTGATGTCAAATATGTAGACAAATGGGAGAGATATTCATGTTTGTGGAGAGATATATGTTGATTTGATTGATGTTTACTAATAGGGAGAGATATTCATGTTTACTAATGGTATGTTTGTGCTCAAGACCATGACCATTAAATACCTCCCTAGATAGGATGGAGTGTTGATGTTACGATAGCTACAAGAGGTATTAACCTCCATGTGTAATGTCTGACTAGATTAGAATGTTCTGGAAGCTAGAGAAACCCTAAACAGATGTATAGAAACCCTAGAAGACATGTCAGCTCAATAAAAGCATTAATATTTAAGTATTAGCCTCTAAAATAAGAATTCGGCCTAAACATGTGACAAAGGGCACTATAAATACAGAGCGCTTGAGCTCATTTGGTCATTCACTCACTCACAACTCACACAAGTCAAGTGGTGCACAATTTTGGAGGAGTGTAGTTGTAGCTACTGCAGCTCAGTTTTTGGTCTTGGTTTTTGGTTTGTGGTCTCTCAGTTTGGTGCGTTATTCTTGGAGAGAGAGAGATACACTATCTCTTGTTTATTTGTTGGGTCTGGTACTGCTTTCGGAACTATTCTATCTATCAAGGTTACGGTGCTCGGGGGTGGTTGGGTGAAATATTGAGATATTTTCTATGGAAAAACAAGCACATCAAATATTTTAACATAATTCTCATTGAAAAGGATGAGATATGGTCGACTAATAGGAGTCCATTGTAGGGATCTCCCATATCCTACAAAAGTTGACAATTATATTTCCTTCCCTTGCGCTTATCATCCTTGGTATTTTTCTTTGGTGGATTTAGCTTATTGGTGTGAACACCCAGCACTTGGCTGAAGCTTATGGGGTGTCCAAGCCCAAGGGGATATTTTCTCTTGGAAAGGGCTTGATGTAGATTGTTTATTTGTTCTACTGGGTGTTGAATGTATGTCAATGTTCCTTTGGCATGATTCCATGATCTGTTGTAGATCAATTCCTTCCAAATCCATATATTTGTTTTATGTATCGAAGCCATCTTTAGTATCAACTTCAATAGCATCAGAAAATAGATCCTACGGAGGAGAGAGATAAATGTATAACTTTGAACTTTGGGATCCTCTATAACTGGCATGGGGACGAGAGATCCCTGGGACATTTGATTTTCCAATCAGTTTGTTGAGGGATGGTCCTTGAGTGGTTATGTTAGTGTTTCACTGAGAATGTCAAAACTATTTTTAGAGATGGGGGTTTTTCCTAGGTTCGCATTAGGTGGATTCCTACTCACTCTTCATTTGGATGGAACCTTGACAAATCCCTCATCTGAAGCAACTTCCATTTTTTATGGCTTGGGGAGGTTAACTAGAGGGAAATGCCTGAAAACATGGACATGTTCATGACATCTGTGATAATGAAAGGGTATAAATTCATCATCGAGTGTCTAAGCCCACTTAATTTCCTAATAGCCAAGGAAAATTAACTCAGGAATGGGTATTGATAGATTCATATAGATACGTATTCCAGTGTAGGATGTGTACCTACCTTGTTTAGTGGCTTCAGTTGTTTTATTAAAATTACCAAGTGTATTGCCAATTCCTGCCAGGATTTCTTCATCCCAATATTGATGGGAAAGGGAGTACAAATGCATGCAAATTGGGGCATAAGATAAGTCTTCCTTCTATGGATTAATTTTTTCAGTCCAGTACTGAGATGCAACCCGGTGGATTGGAAGAAATACAACCCATTTTCAAATATCTTTTCTTTTTCGTCGTGATTGAAGAAGACAGATGAGAAAAACCCTTTAGAGTCGAGTTTGAGATCCATTTTCCCCTTGGGTTTCCATTGGGCATTCATAAACCATATCTCTTTCAATGGACCAAATACCCAAAAAATTTCCAATAAGAGTGTGATCCTTCATGAATTGAACATAGTTTCCATGTAATAAAGGTCAATATTAATAAGGCCTAGCAATAAGGAAGAATAAGTCAAATGTCTTCTTAATATAAGCTTCTGCTTCTAGAAGGATCTTCCTCTATATTGGTCTTTTGGATAGACATATTTAGTATAAATAGGAGTAGAGGGCATGAGAAATTTTTTTCTCGGATATTATTGTAATTGAAGAGGCAAGTGAACATTGATCTCAATAATCAAAGTGTTCTTTCTAGTGTTATTATGGTGTTATTTTGGTGTTGCTCTGGTTATATCATTGTTATCTGTCAGTTCTAACTAAATATTTATGCTATGCATACTATTTTATATCTAGAATATTACACTTAGGGATGCATTCCTTAGGCTTCCATTTGTTGGGCCCTTTGACATATTTTGGTTGTTTTGTCAAATGTATGTTGTTGGATGTAGGTTCTACATGAGGGTCCATGCTTTCTATGCTAGGGAGATTTGGTTGCCCATTGCTTGAGCCCGAGCCTTATGTAGTCGATTGCTCAAGAAGGGATTTGTAAGACAACTAGTTCATTCCCCCTACAAGCCCTGCCATAGGGCGTCACCAAAAGTGAACCACTCCTTAGCGACAAACACTAAATTGATTTAGGGCTTCTTCAAAGCTCTCCATAAAAAAATCTTCACATGTGTGTTCAACCATCTTATTTATTCAACCAAATTTATTATTATAAATGTTTGTTTTTAATAAATATTATTAAAAAAAAAAAAGTGTTTACATTATTTAAAAGGAAAATTACATCATAATCATTAATGAAAATTTGAATGTAATTTGTGGCCATAAAAACAGGTCACTGTCAATATTGGATTTAGCTTGGGTAGTTGGGAGGGATGATTGTTATCCTCTCCATCTAGGTTGTAAATTTTGTTGTATATGTGTAAAAAATGGTATTTAACATGTCTTTAACTTAACCAAATTTATTATTATAAAATTTTCTTTTTTCATAACTTTTTTTTTAAAGAGATTAAAATTTAAATTATTTACATT
>ML784753.1:402416-426865 GCA_009831015.1 Picea engelmannii | reverse complement strand
ATTAGAGGGAAATTTTACACGATATGATATAAAATATTATAACCAGTGGGAAAGATCGTTCTACGGAAAGACTGAGCAAGCGGGTCATATTCTACCCGAGTTACAGATTTTTTAACGAAAGAACAGATTCGAAGTTTATAGACATGGAACAGTTGACAGATTGTTTATAACGGAAGCAGAGGCAGAGGAAGGGTAAGCATTCCAGTAGCATGGCTGTTAAAACAAGTACGCATGAGCAGTTATCGATGGTTGAATCTGAGCTCGACTATGAAGATAATAAGAAACTTTCAGATATTGAACCTGGCTCGGAAGATTCTGAGAAAGGTTTAAATATCGCCGATTGTATCGACGATGGGAATGTATTCCCTTCAACTTTGGCAGACACGCCCTTTGAATCATGTACAGAGGAAATATCATGGATTCTAGAGGCTGACTTCGTCTCGAAAGACACTGAAAACGTTTCTCATATTAAACAATATGAGTCAGAAGATACTAAGAAAGGCGAATGTGGAAATATGGTGGATTGTGTTGAGAATGGGAATGAATTACCTTCTACATGGGTGGATATGGCCATTGTGGGCGTAGACGAAAATCTTCTAACAATTTCTTTAGCAATTGTTAATCTGGTGGACGAGAGTGGAGTGTTGAAGTGGGTAAGGGCAATTTTTCTATAGTTCGGCATATTATTCAGGGAAGCACAGACTCAGCACTGGTGGCTAAAGTTGGAGAGCATTTGCGTTGGCCTATTTCCAAGGACGTGTGTGCTTTTAAACTCGATAAATTGCGCTATTTATTCTTGATTCTGACTCCAGGTGTGGAGGCCTTCGACATTGTCGAGGATACGGTTATATTGTCGGATGTTACTCCTGCTGAAGTATTGAACTATGTAGTTTCTTTCCAGAAGAAAAGTGAATCCTTTTCATTGGATTTGTTAGATAAATTACTTGACCAACATGCCCAATTCACTGATTCTTCACGAGATATAGACTCTCCAGGGTCTGAGGTCGAAGGTTACAATAGTATGTTAGCTAATGCAATAGCCGCGGGCACAGAATAACTCGTCAAGACTCTGTTTTTTTTAATCAGCGCTTATTCCTCTCAGCTCGAGAAAGGTGGGAAACTCCTTATGGATCGCATGGAGGCAGAGTGTTAGCCTTCGAATGTCACAAAGAGCTCAAAGATAAATCCAGATCGACTGATGAGAACCATTGAAAGGCAAAATTAATTTAATTTAAGACGTCTCTATTTTGTTATTTGTTTTCTGATTTATGTTGGGTCTGTTGCAATCTAGCAAACCCTATTGCTGACTGTTTGTCTGATTAGAGTATTTCTTATATTTTGTTTCTGTATACATTTGACAGATTAAAAAAGCTATCAAAGGCTACAGAGAAAATTAGTGAGAACGTGCTGATTGAGATATATAATTTAACAACTGGTGTGGTGAGCTATGCAGTGAGCAGAACAGCAAATCAGTCCAATGCTGACCAAAAGTTGTTCAGGACACTACCGGTGGAAATGCTTATTGTTTTATGGGACTCTCTTAGTACGTAAATGTTTGTTATTCTTTCCTTACAATATATTTTTACGTCGTTAGGTTTTGGCATGATTTACTTTGTGTTTAAATGACAGACAAAATCGTAGAAGCTGTGGAAGTGGCAGGGAAGGATGCTTTGTTAAATACTTCTGCTGTGCCCACTGACATTGTTAGGCACAGGTGCGAGCATAATACATATTAAAATCATTGGAACTGAAGATAAATCAAAATTTAGATCTCTGTGAGCTTTTCATACATGGTTGTGTATTGAATGCAGATTTGGGGAGAAGGTACGAGGGGTTACTGTAGAAACTTTAGCAGTTGCTGGGCATGCTATGGCGACTGCATACAACCTATTTAAAGTCATAAATCCTGCTTCAATGGGTGTGAATTATCTGGGGAAATCCCTAGGGAAAGGCGTAAGGGCGTAGCTTTGAGATTGATAACTATGTACTTATGACTTGATTTTATGTTGGCATGTTTCAGAAGACATACAAGTGTTTAAGCTCGATTAGTCATGTTATTTATTCTTCATTCTTAATTTTGCAGCAAATGTGGAGACCTTCCACAAGCTAAAGGATATTATTATATTGTTCGACACTGTAAAGGATGTTATTATTTTGTTCAAGGTTAATCTAGATGAAGTATTGTATTATGTAATGCTGGGATTTGTTGGACAGATTTCTTGAGAAAATGTAAAGGATATTGGTATATTGTCCACACTTAATTTTGCTAAAGTAGTGGATTGTGTAATGCCATTGTAATGATCTTATTATTTAATTACCACACATTTTAGTATATCTTCAAATGATTCAAATTTATGGGAGGAGGATATTTTAGTCCATTTTTAAACAATGATGTGTTATTAGTTAAATTTGCAAGAAAAGCTTTCATTCATCGAAAAATAAATATAAAAAACAATTAACTTAAAGGATTGTAATAAATAGAGAATGAGAACTTCACCTTTTGTTTGACTATAGTGCATGTCGGGTTAGGATTAGTATTGTACAAGGATATCTCATTTGCAAATGTCTCATCAAAACACTTCAATATATCTTTTAAAAGTTTGTATATTTGTGAGGGGTATATTGGTATATTTTTAGATAAAGGTGTTGTTTTTTTTGTGACTGTGGAATTTATATGGTAGTATGGGTAAATCGGGTTGAGAATAGAACGTGTAACTTCTTTTTTACATTTTCTTCCATTTACACGGCACTTGCCAATATGTCACAGCTACAAAACACAATTTTATCCATGGGAAGAAGATATAAGAAACAATTAATTGAAATGCTAGTAATAAACAATGAACAAGGATTCTCTTGAAATTTGGTGACAACTAATTCTCCAAAATGGATTTTAGATCCTATTATTCATCATTGGTTGTAACTAAATTAGACCAAAGATATGAGTGCATTCAATAGTCTGTCTTATATAGTTGTGTATAGATTTCTATAAATTCATGTATGCTCGTAGAGACAAGAGGCAAATGAGTAGAGTGAGCCTATTGTAACTCTCCATATTATGAACAATAAGAAAGACCGATACCCTACTTGGTGTACGTAGTCCGAAGTTGAAAGAACCACGTAAATCCCTGAGTTTTATGTGTGATATGTTTCTGTATTATTTTCCACTGCATATTAGTTTATGTTATGGTGGCTGCAGGGTTAACAATTGGTATCAGAGCTGTGTTGCATGAGCCTTCGTCAAAGAAACAGAATCTTTGCTCAGAGTTGCGTTGCATGAGCCGCTTGGTCGAAGGAGCGATTTTACTTTAGCGTGGGGTAGATGTTGGAAGGGAGCACCGTAGTTTTGCAACATCTCTGGGTCAGCCGTGTTGAGGGAGCGTGTTTTTCCCATGCTCACGGGAGTGTCGACTTTTGCATCAGCGCTGGGTCTCTGCTGGCTGGGAGCGTCGATTTAGTAGTGCCCTTATGAAGTTCACGTTTTTCAAAAACAACGAGGGTCTAACTGAAGAGGGTGCCGAATATCCAATACAAAATTTGCATGGTTTTAAAAGGTGTGAATGGTTGAGGTATGAATATTTTAGTGGTTGAATGGTATGGTGCGAATATTTTATGAATAAGGGATATTAAAAAGAAAAAGTTTAAGAGTTGAACTTTTGTGGATTTGGTAAAAGGTTTTATTAAGTTATAAAGTATTTTTTAAATATGTTTAAAACTTTTTAATCATTAGTTTTGGAAGATCTAAAGAAAGAGAAAGACTTAAAGAAAGAGGACATGTTTAGAGGGATTTTTTTCAGTCAAAATTGAAGGGAAAGAAGATCAAGCTTAAGTATTGGTTTTGTGGCAAATCTAGACACCTGAAGAAGGATTGTTGGAAGAGACAACAAGCCTCCAAAGAAGACCCTCCAAAAGAGACGAAGGAAGAAAATGCAACTAAAATAGGTTCAACAACAGGTTCAGGTATGACTGATGAAGTTTTATCAATTAGTGTTGTTTCACGATATGATCAACAATAGTTATTAGATTCCGGTGCTTCAAATCACATGTTTCTTCATAGACACTAGTTTATTACTTACCAGTCTGTAGATGATGGAATTGTTTACATGGGAAATGATATATCATGTAAATTTGTGGGAATTGGTAGCATTCGAATTACGATGTTTGATGGATCTGTTAAGATACTAACTGATGTGAGACATGTACCTGAGCTAAGGAATAACCTAATCTCTTTGGGAGTCTTAGATAATGGAGGATATAAAAGTATTGTTAAACGTGGATTTATTGAGGTCCACAAAGGAATCCCGTTGGTCATGATGGTGAAGAAGGTTGGAAACCTGTTTCTGTTAGAAGGAAGAACCGAGTCAGATCATGCAACAGTTGTATCCAAGAATGATCGTGATTATGTTCGATTGTGGCATCAATGGTTGGGCCATATAAGCAAAAGAGGATTGAAGGTATTATCTGATCGCAAGTTACTTCCTAGTCTAAAGTCTTTAAAGTTAGGTTTATGCAAGCAATGTATTTATGGAAAACATAATAGGCAGAAATTTAAAATCGGATGACACACCAGTGAGGGAATCCTTGACTATATCCATTATGATGTTTGGGGACCATCCCCTACTATTTTGTATGGATGATCATCATACTTTGTTACTTTTATAGATGATTTCTCTAGGAAGGTGAAGATCTATATGTTGAAAATAAAAGTTGATGCATTTACAGTTTTCAAGCAAATTAAAAGCTTTATTGGAAAAGAGAATTGGTAGGTCAATTAAATGTTTAAGAATTGATAATGGTGGTGAATTTACGTCAATGAAATTTGAGAACTATTGCAAGGAGTTTGGGATTGATAGGCATAAAACTACTACCTATACTCCTAAGTAAAATAGAGTTGTTGAACGCATGAACAACACTCTTCTAGAGAGAATGAGTATGCTTAGTAATGCCAACTTGCAGCAAGAAATGTGGGCAGAATCAATAACTACAACTTGTTATCTGGTGAATCGATCACCATCAATAGAAAATAGAGTGCAAGATTCCTTAAGAGGTATGGAAAGGTCACCCTTGTAATTATTCTAATCTTAAAGTTTTTGGTTGTGAAGCATATGCTCTAATTCCAAAACATCAATGTTCGAAATTAGATCCAAAATAAAAAAGGCTTAGATCACCATTGTATTAAGGGGTACAAGTTGTGGGATCCTGTTGTCCACAAGATCACCATTAAAAAAGATGTAATATTTGATGAATCATCTCTCATCAAATCAGATGTAGATGTTCAAATGAAACAAGTAGAAGTACTGAAATATCAACAGATACAGTTTTAAACTCATTCAACTACAGATGAAAGTGAACATGAACAAGTTTCTGAAGATTTTCATGAAGAGGTTATTGCAGAGGAAAAAATGGATGATGATGACAATCAATAGATTGTGGATGAGCCACAAACTTCCCTAAGGAGGTCTACACGGGTCAGAGTTCCTCAAAGAAGGTATGATGATTTTGTTTCATCAATTTATTTAAGTACTAATGATGATGAACCTTCGTGCTATCAGGAAGATGTGGAGGGTTCTAACAGTGAAAAAAGGAAAGAGGCAATGAAGGATGAAATGAATGCTTTAGTGAAGAATGCTACATGGGACTTGGTAGAGCTTCCAAGAGACGTGAAAATTGTAGGTTGCAAGTGGGTCTAAAAGCTGAAGAAGGGCATTGATGTTAAGGTAGAGAGGTACAAAGAGAGGCTGGTTACAAAAAGATATTCTTAGAAAGAAGGTATTGACTTTCATGAGATTTTTTCACCAGTTGTTAAGATTGTTTCAATTCGAATTGTGTTAGCATTAGTTGCATCACTTGATTTGGAGTTGGAGCAACTAGATGTTAAGAATGCTTTCTTACATGGAGATTTGGATGAGGAGATTTACATGGAACAACCTGAAGGGTTTGTTCAAAATCACAACAAGAAATTTGTTTGCAGGCTCAAGAAATCATTGTATGGTCTGAGGTAGTCGCCCAGACAATGGTACAAGAAATTTGACTCTTTCATGATGAGCCAAAATTATACAAGGAGTGAGTATGATCATTGTGTATACTTTAAGAAATTGAATAATGGAATATTCATTATCTTAGTATTGTATGTTGACAATATGCTTTTAGCAAGAAAAAGCATAATTGAGATCAACAGGTTAAAGGCTCAAATGGCTAGGACGTTTGATATGAAAGATCTAGGAGCAACAAAGAATATTTTGGGCATGGATATATTCAGAGACAAGAGGAATGGTAAGATTTGGTTGTCACAACAAAAGTATGTCAAGAAAATACTTTTGAGGTTTGGTATGAACAGTGTGAAACCAATTTATGTACCTTTCGCTTCCCATTTTAAGATTTCTTCAAGTTTATGTCCCAGCAGAAAATAATAAAATGAACATATGTCTCGAATATTGTATGGTAATGCAATAGGAAGTTTAATGTATGTGATGGTTAGTACAAGACCTGACATTTCACATGCAGTTGGGGTTGTAAGCATATATATGGAAAATCTAGGTAAAGAGCATTGAGAAGCAATGAAATGGGTGATTCACTATCTGATGGGCACAAGTGATTATTGTATCACCTATAACGGTGGTTGTGAGTTAGTCTGTGGATATGTTGATTCTGATTTTGCAAGTGATTTGGAAAAAATGAGGTCAACTCCAGAATATGTCTTTACTCTTGCAGATGGAGCTATTAGTTGGATGTCAAAGCTACAGAGCATTGTTGCTTTATCCACTACAAAAGCAAAATACATTGTTGCTTCACATGCTTGCAAAGAGGCGGTTTGGTTAAAAGGTTTGTTTGGTGAGTTTGGAAGGATGCAAGACAAAGTAAAGCTATTTTGTGATATTCAAAGTTCTATTCACTTGGCCAAGAATCCAGCCTACCATAGTAAAACTAAACATATTTATATTAAGTACCATTTTGTAAGACATGTCATCAATGACGGTGGAGTTTCTCTTGAAAAGTTTCATATAAAAGAGAACTGTGCAGACATGTTCACAAAACCAATACTTTCAGAGAAGCTACGATGGTGCTTGGCTTCTCTTGGCTTGCAGAAAATGTGATGAACAAAAGAAGGATCAAGGTATCAAGTTAATTGTTGTCAAGGTGGAGATTGTTGGAATTTGCTGACAACGAATTCCCAAGAATGGATTTTAGATCCTTTTATTCATCATTGCTTGTAACTAAATTAGACCAAGGATAGGAGTGCATTCAATAGTCAGTTTCTTATGTAGAGGTGTATAGATTTCTATAAATTCATGTATGCTTATAGAGGCAAGAGGCAGATGAGTAGAGTGAGCCACTCTCCATATTACGAACAATAAGAAAGACCGATACCCTACTTGGTGGACGTAGCCCGAAGTTGGGTGAACCACATAAATCCATGAGTTTTATGTGTGATTTGTTTCTATATTATTTTCCGTTGCAGATTAGTTTATGTTATGGTGGTTGCAAGGTTAACAAACTCAACCTTTTATTTCATTATAGTTTATGTCTAATCATGATTAATATTGTACATGACTTTTACATTTGTAACAATCTAATAAAATGCTTTAATTATCTTCAAAAAGATTGGAAATTTTGGAGGATGGTTTATTAATTTGATTTCAAATAATATTGTGTTATTAATAAACCAGTTGAAGCTAACCAAAGTTTCCATTAAAAAACAAAAAAAAAACCATAAAATATATAATTAAACACAAAATAATATCTATAATTACTCCACACCCATTCTTAAGTTACACCATATAGGTGACACCTAAAAATATTCCACATTTAATTAATTAAATGATTATTTTTCTATATCCATTAACCCAATCTTGATAATATCCCTCATTACACAATTTGAATAGAATTGGAAAAGTAACTACTAAAAACTACAAGGAATGTCTATACTTTATTCTTGAAAGTCCAATCAAACAATGTCTATACTTTATTCTTGAAAGTCCAATCAACTTCCTTTAGGATTTTAATTTTGTAAATGTTAATCATTATGAATGTTTTCAATTCTTATGTTCTCTAGTTACAAAAATATACTTATGTAATATTCCGGCTACATTTTTATTTTTAAATGCAAAAAAAACACTCATATTATAAACCATATTAATACCACTTAGGTGGGATAAAATATCCCTTCAAGTCCAATCTTGATATTATACCTCATTACACAATTTGACTAGACTTGGAAAGGTAACTACTAAGAACTAAAAGAAATGCCTATACTTTATTTTTGAAAGTGCAATCAACTTCCTTTAATACTAGTAAGGTGGGATAAAATCTCTCTTCAAGTCCAAAATAATATTCTTTTGCTAGTAAATTAACCAATAGATTTGATAAAAAAAAAATAGCTCAACTATTTTTCATTCCATATAAAATTGATGAACTATTTTTCAAATATTCTTTTGCTAGTAAATTAATCAATAGATTTGATAAAAAAAAAAAAATAGATCAACTATTTTTTATTCCATATTCCATATAAAATTGATGAACTATTTTTCATTCCATATAAAATTGATGACTTTAACAAAATAAAAAACTATAAATGTTTTTTTATTTTTTTTTAAGAAAGCCCTTAAATTATTTCAATAAACCACATTTACTTTTTTAAGAAATAGTTACTTTTTAAGACACATTTTATGAAAGTGGGGATAAGGATTTCTTTCTTTTATCGTGGTTTTGGACCTTCTAGAATCTTATTGAAATTTCAGAGATCCACAACCTTCTAGAATCTTGATTTGAGATCCAACTTGGTGAGATATTTTACATGTTTCAATTGATATAACAAATCATTGATCCTAGGTAGAGGGTACGGATTTTTTATTGTATAATACACTGTAGTCAATACACATTCACCAAGTCCCATCCTTCTTTGGTACAATTATAATAGTTGACCCACAAGGTGATGTGCTTGGTTGAATCAAACTATGTTTCAACAACTGTTGCAATTGTTGAACTTCACTTCATTGACTTCCAGAACGTACTATCTATATGGCCTAATATTTGAAAATGGGAGGTCCGACAATAATTGTATTTCCTGCTCCACTTCCCTTTTGGATGGTGCCTTTTAGGCTACTGGAACACTTTGTTGTTTGCTTGTAGAAAAACCTCCAACTGATGTTTCTTCTCTTTAGTACACCCCTCTATGGATTCCTTTACTCTTATCGACTCATCCTCAATCTGATTTTCTCTTAAGAAAAGTAAAACATATTTCTTAATGGAATTAATTAATGTCTTGGCTTGGTTGGAACTTACTAGTGAGATCTTTGACTGGCCTTTATGTGCATTGATGTTGTAGTAATTTCCATCCTTGATTAGTCAGTATTGCTTGTCTCTCCACATAAATATTTCATCCCTACATGAGGGAATTCCAAACACTACTCCACATAAGTTAAGGGGTACTGCATCTAATTCCACTTCATCAATAAAATAATCACTTACAGTAAATTTATTATTACACTGTTTCATTACCTTGATCTATGCATCTTTGTTTACCCATCCCAATGGATATGGACTAGGACGATCGAGAACCTCCAACCCAAGCTTTGTTTTACAAAATTTGTAATTGTGTTGAACCTGCACAAAATAGATCTAGCTAAACAATAATACACACATTTGCAGAGAGAATTGGAGAAAGAAGAAGAAGGAGAGAAAGAATGAAATAATTCTCATTAATTGTTCTGAATAATGAATAATTTACACATGATATACTCTGTATAACTCAATGAGTGCACACTGGAGGAGAACCAATGCACCATAGTGGTAGTCTAGAGTGATCTGGACACACACTAGTAGTTACTAGAGTGAATTGCCACCTAGTCTAGTCTCTCAGGCAGTTACGGGAGTGAACTGCCACCTAGCTGAGTTAACTAGTCAACTAGTCTTCAATTAACTGACTAAACAAAGAGTAGCGAGGAGTTAACTGAGGGAATCAAGGCTAATGCGCCAGTCTAGTGATGATCCCAAAGAAAGTGCGCATTAGCTGGTGATGATCCTAATGTTGCATGGTGACAAAACCAATGCAGCATCTAAACTCAACTCAACTAGTCAAACTGAAGTGTCATTTGAAAGAGAGTATTCTCCCCTATACTATAAGAGACTGGATAATGACTAATTATGACTAATAAACAAGGAAAAACATTAGGAAAAAGAAATCCTAGGTGTGTGAACTGACTCCAACAACCCCCATGAACATCACTATGGTGAAAATAAATAATGGGTCCTGGAAATGAGGCCATGTTAGGTACCCAAATGCAAAAGATATACTGAAATAAAGTGAGGAAAGAGAGAAAACCTCATGGGAAAAACCCCTCCTCAAGGTGCAATGTATGTAAAAAGAAGAACTACAGTTGTTAGGAAACTGTGTCCTTCACTTCGAGACGACTTCGTAGAGAATGGAACTTCTACTCAGTGAAGGTCTTGGTGAAGATGTTTGTCGTCTATTTTGTTGAAGGACAAAACTGTTAGTCGATGATCCCCTCGTGTACTAAATCCGAGATTTAGTGCCTGCGGATCTCGATGTGCTTCGTCCACTACCTCTGAAGTGGATCTTTGTAGAAATTCAGAGTGCTCTAGTTGTCACACCAGATGACGATCGACTGATGAAATTGAATGCCCAACTCAGTGAAAAAATGTTGTAGCCACATAGCCTGAATGGTCATGTTAACTACCCCTCTGTACTCTGGCTCATATGAAGATAGAGAAATGGCAGCTTTCTTCTTGCTTGACCAATAGATAGGCCCAGAACCAAGACTGAGTGAGTAACCAGATGCAAACTTACGATTAGGGCTATCGCCAGCCCAGTCAGAATCAATGAACCTGATGAGATCTAATGTATATTTTGTTGCATAATGAATCCCAATGGTGATGGTGCCCTGCACGTATCGAAGGATAAACTTTGTAGCCTTCCAATGTAGCTCATGTGGATCCTGCATGAACCTCAAAATTGTGCCAACTACATAGGAGAGGTTTGCTCTGTAGTGTGTGAGATACAACAAGCTCCCTACTAGCTGTCTGTATAGTTTGTTGTTAACCAGTGGAGTCTCCCCGCCATCCTCAAGTTTGACTCCTGATAGGAAAGGTGTCGGAGCAAAATTGTAGTATGTCATGAGAAATCTCTCAAGGAGATCTCGTTCATACTTGGCTTGACACAGTTGCCTGATGCATCTTGACTGATCTCGAGTCTAAGGAAGAAGTGTAGCAGACCCATGACTATCATCAAAAACCTATCATGTATAATCCTCTTGACTGCAGCAATTGTTGAACTCGAGAAACAGGTGGTCAACAAATCATCAACATACAGAACTCAGAGTAGAAGTGAATCAGCCGGCTTGAGCATGTAGACATTCGGGTATGATTTAAAATGCACAAAGTTTTGTGACAGTAGGTGGGAGTACTCCATCTTGGCATACCATGCCCTCAAAGTCTGATTGAGGCCATAAAGGGACTTCTTCAGTCAACAGACCAAATATGAGTCATGCATGTATCCTTGGGGCTACTCCATGTAGATCTCCTCAAAGAGATCATCGTGAAGAAATGCATTCTTCACATCCATCTGATGGACTTCCAATACTTTGGTTGCCGCAATGGCTAGTACTAATCGTATGGAATCCATCTTCACTATTGGAGCGAAGGTCTCATCATAGTCAATACCATGAACCTGCTAAAATCCTTTGGAAACAAGCCTGGCTCTGTATCTGCTAATCTGTCAATCCATTGTTCTCTTGGTCCTCTAGACCCATCTTCATATGACAATTTTTCTCCAAAAAGGAAGGGGAACCAGATCACAATTATGGTTCTCAAGGAGGGAGTTGTACACTTCCTGCATGGCGGATTCCAAAAAGGGATTTCCAGCAGCCTCGCCATAAGACTATGGATATGAAGACTGAACCAAGAAAAGATTCTTGGAGAGAAATGATTCAATGTAAGTGAGTGCAACAAGAGGCTTCTCGAAATTAGATTGAGTCCTCCTAGTATCGGCTGGATAACCAACGAGATCCCCTGCAACCTGAAGAGTAGTATGTGCTCACTTGGGCCTCTGCTATGGCTCTAAAACTACATCTCGATCCTCTGACTCTGTATCTGACTATACTAACTCTAAATTTTAATCATCTGAGTCCTTTGAATCAGAACTCTTGTCTGAAGAAGAGTCGGCATGTGCATGCTCATCATCTCGGACAGGGTGGAAGAATGAAGGTGTCTGCCTGCGGTTATTAAGGTGCATGCAATATACTTTCCTCGAATTGGACACTTCTCTCAATGATGAGTTGGTCCGAGGAAATATCAATAAGCCTATTGATCCAGGTGGATATCGGTGGCCACCCACATTCTCCAACTAGACCAAAACATGTTTCTGGCAATTTTGGTAATTTACTATTTTTAGTAGTTTTTAACTTCCGGGGCCATTTTAAGGCCCTAAACGATGTTTTTTTTTAGAAAACGGGAAGAAAACTTAATTATAGTCCAACATTTCTTACCCAAAATTTGTAGTTCTCGGATAGATCTTTCCAACAAGCTATCATATGCCTAAAACAGAGATCGTATGCAAAAGTTACGACCCCGAGAAGTTGATGCACCAACTTACCCAAACGGGGCCCACATGACTTTTGGCACTTCATCTCCTAGAGTTAGGTTTTTGGATGTCTAGGGTTTTTGACATTCCTTCTTATTGTAAAAAAGGTCTTCGGAGCCTCATTGTAATCATCTTCTTGCAAATGCGAGTAGCCGTCACATCTCTTCTCAGAGATAAGCTGCCACCATTCTAGCGAGTCTTTCACTCTGTACTTTCACAGTCTTTGTACATTTCTTTCATTAATAGAAATTGTGTATTACTATATATATATATGACTCTTGTTTTATTTCCACTATATCTCTGTTATATTGTTGTCACTCTTGCAATATCTCTGTGCATTTCTTTATTATATCTTTGATCTCATTTCGTGCCGAAAATAATCCGGATCACCTATATCCCTCCACATCGTCGGGGTATCCAACAAAAATGCACTCGGTGCTCTGTGGATCAAGTGCCTTCCTCTTTTCATAGGGAATACGGGCCCATGCATGTGAATCGAAAATGTGAAAGTGGTTCACTTCCGGTTTGAGGCCACTCCAAGCCTTGTAGGGGGTCTTATCCTTGACAGATATATGGGGAGATCTTTTTTGGATGTATGTTGCACAATTAAGTTCTTCAGCCCATAGTCTCTATGATAGTGACATCTTGCATACAACATGCAAGATGTCATCTCCTTTAGAGATCTGTTTTTCCGCTCAACAACTCCGTTTTGCTGCGGAGTATAGGGAATTGTGTGCTGCAACTGAATCCCTACCTCATGGAAAATATTATGGATCTCATGATTTACATACTCTCCCCCATTATCAGTTTGAAGGACTTTGATCTTTTTTCTGGACAGTGTCTCAACCAAGGCTTTGAAATCTTTGAGGTGTTGAAAGACCTCATATTTTTTCCTGAGAAATTAGATCCATGTAAAACATGAGAAATTATCAAAAAAAATGAGAACAACCCTCACTTTGCTGATGGAAAGATGCGGAAAAGGACCCATACGGTCACTGTGGATCATATATAAAGGTGCAAAAGCTCTCCAAGACTTTCCTTTGTCGAATTTCTCTTGAGGGTGTTGTTTGAGAACACATCCCTCACATACTCCCTTGGATAAATGGATGTCTGGTAGACCATCAACCAATATTTGATTGATAAGTTGTTTCATGTATATGAAATTCAAATGTCCAAACATTTTGTGCCATATCCTACTACTTTCATTAGCATGAGTAAGCAGTAAAGAAGAATCAGGTTCAATGAATTCAAAAAATGTATACAATCTAGACTGATGATTTACCTCACCGCTAGCAACCCTGGAGTTGGTTTGCATGTCGTAGATGTCCACATAATTTGGTGTGAATATGAATTTCTTTCCGATGCCAAAATTCGTCATCTAATACATGGAGAGAAGGTCGACGGAAATTTTGGGAACGTGCAACACATTCTCAAAGCTTCCATTGTTAAGTTCAATCCTTCCTTTGCAGGCGACTTCAGCAGAATAGTTGTCCCCCATCAAAATGGGAGGACCTTTGCATGCATCCAAAGAATAATATACTACTTTTGAGGCAACCATGTGATGTGATTCTCCTGAATCTATGATCCAAGAATGGGGAGTGGAATTGATGGAAATCAAGGCATGGCTAGAATTTCCTTTCTTGGAATTTGGATCTTCTAGATTCTTCTTCTTGGCACCCTCAGGGATGCGATCTCCAAAGTAGTTTTGTTGAAGTATTTGAGACATTAGATCTATTTTTTTTTTTGCATGCATGCAGCTTTCGAATGGAATCCTTTGTGACAATACGTGCATTTCTCCCCTTTTCTTCCATTTTCCCCTTTGGTTCCGAAGGCATCGATGAAGGGTTTTGTGTAACCTTCCTTCTTCGGATGTGCATGAGATTTATTTTTATGTTTATATTTATATTTCTTATATTTTTGGCTTCCATCATTCATAGTGAGTGCATGCGCCCTTGGGCCTTTGATTGTGCCCATGTTGATGAGCTTGGTTTTCTCTTGTGTCAGGGAATCGATAAAGTCCTCAAGAGAAGGCATCTTCCAGGTGGTTCCGGAGGTGAATCTAACAGAATGGAATGTGGATAAGAATATAGAGAATTTAGGACCAAGCTTGGAGAGAATGGTGAGAACCATTTTTTTCTCCTCCTTCAATTTATCAACCCCGCAAGCTTTAAGTTGAGACAGTAAATCCTTAAATTTTGTAAATAAATCTTGGATATTGTCGAAGAATTTTGGATCCAATGTGAGCAACTCGACCTCTAGCATGTGTTCCCTCATGTCATCATGTTTTCCAAAGATCCCTTACAAGGTGGTTGAGGCTTCATTTGGAGTCTTCCAGGAAGATGTGTGAAAAAGGAGACCGAGAGAAATAAGACTGCATATTGTTTTGAGTGCCTCATCCATGCGATTTATGTACTTGTATTTTTCTATGGCTGATGTCAATTCTGTATATGTATTCAAGGTTAACCTGTACAACCCTCTGGTTCGGAGATGTATGGATATTTTCTCCTTCCATGCAAAATAGTTGTAAGGTGTAAGAATGAATTCAGCTCTGATTCCATGTAAATGTGTGAACCTGCACAAAATATATCTAGCTAAACAATAATACACACATTTGCAGAGAGAATTGGAGAAAGAAGAAGAAGGATAGAAAGAATGAAAGAATTTTCATTAACCATTATAAATAATGAATAATTTACACACGATATACTATGTATAACTCAATCAGTGTGCATTGGAGGAGAAACAATGCACCATAGTGGTGGTCTAGAGTGATCTGGACACACACCAACAGTTACAGCAGTGAACTTCAACCTAGTCTAGTCTCTCAGGCAGTTACGGGAGTGAACTGCCACCTAGCTGAGTTAACTAGTCAACTAGTCTTCAATTAATTGGATGAACAAAGAGTAGTGAGGAGTTAACTGAGAAAATCAAGGGTAATGCACCAGTCTTGTGATGATCCCAGGGTAAGTGCGCATTAGATGGTGATGATCCCAATGTTGCATGGTGACAAAACCAATGCAACATCTAAACTCAACTCAACTAGTCAAACTAAAGTGTCAACTAAAAGAGAATATTATCTAGGTGGAATTTTCTCCCCTAAAATATAGGAAACTGGATAATGACTAATTATGACTAATAAACAAGGAAAAACGTTAGGAAAAATAAATCCTAGTTATGTGTAAATTAAATCCAACAAAATCCATTGCTATGAGATTAGCCTATGAACTAGATTCGAACAGGGAATCTATCTTCAACTTCTTGACCTGGATCTTAATGTGGAAGAGTTTGGTCATCGTTAGAAAAACAGGATCATAGAGCAATAAAATAAAACAAAAATGCATAAATAAAACACAAGAGATACAAAATACAAAAGAGACACAGAAATATGTGGTTCACCCAGTGTGAGCTACGTCCACCAAAGTACAAATCCACAATACAATTCCCTCATAAAAGAGGGTTTCCTTCTAGTGCAAAAAACCCTAAAATAACTTCTACCATCAGATCTACGACCTTATAATGAATGGTCCAGATTGACTACAAAATTACAATATTTTATAAGGAAATTTTCATTTCCCCCCCTGGACCCCCCTAGGGATAGTTGTGGGGTGGGAATTCTCCCAACATAATGGCCATATTTTTGAACTCAGTGGTGTACTCATGTACAATCTACCCTTTCATCTGCCTAAATTAGTTCCACTAGATCCATTGGTCCTCTACATACCCGATAGGGTAGAATTGGGACTTGATGAGGCTTATAAAGTCCTCCCACCTCGTTATTGGTAGATCACCCTCCATACTAAGTGTTTCTATATGGATTTCCCAACAGGTAAAATCATGGCTCTCTAACTTCAGTCTAGAAAATTATATATTTTGTTCTTCATCTATATGGTGAACGTTGAAATAAACTTCTAGTTGCTGCAACTAATGCTTAATTTTTAATGCATTGATATCACCTTCGTATGGATTTATTCCCACTTTTTCTTCCATATTGAATAAATACTATGAAGGATTTGTGGTACTGTAACGTGGTTTCTCTTTCTTGATTTATTTTTTCAATGCCTTTTTGGGGTTTTCATTATCCATTGGTTTCCCGTCTAATTCGAACTCTGAGTTTGAGCCTCCAAATTCTCTGAACAGTTTGAGATTTCTGTCTATAGATGCCATGAGGAGGGAAATATTGTGAGATATGTCAGAAACTTGATGTTCCAGCCTTACAAAACTCTCCTCAACTCGATCTCGATGGCTTTTATGAATAGACTCATCAGCCATGACTAGGGTTCTGCAACTTTCTTCTTAAACTAATTCCTGAACCCATGCAAATTTCCACAAATACCCTAAGAAAACCAACTCTGATACCAATATGATATACAATCTATTTTGGATATTCCACTAGATATTTTGTCACAAGATATCTAATAAAATACTAAAGACTTTACTATGAAGGTTAATTTCCTTTAGATCTCAGATTCTTTAATCAATGGTTTTCTTCCTAAAATGTATGCAATAGATCAAATGCAAAAAATAGAGTACAAAAACAAATAATCACACACAATCCATAAATAAACACACGATATAACTTAGGAAACCCAATATGGGAGAGAACTTGATTAGAAGGTGAGGTCGCTCTGCTCTCCTTTCTTCAAATGCAAGTACAAAGAAAGAGGTGCTCTATATGGAGTTTACTTTGAAACTATGGCATGTATGTCTTCTACATAATATATCCTCCTCTATTATGATCTCAAAATACCACTCATAGGTGCTCTTCTCAACTATGGAAAAATTATAATGCTAAATAATGGAACCCCTTCTCCTCCTAGTGGCTTGATATTTAACATTGCCTGATAGGCCATCTACAGGTAAGGTTTTGACTTCCTCAACCCTTAATTATGATAAGGTTTGGAACTTATAGAATATTCTTGAAATTCCATATGTGGATAGCCCCATATACATGGGTAATGGGGGATGATGCAACATCCACTCTTACCATCATGATCAACATAGTAGGCCAACTTGCAGGAAGCATAATTTTTTCATACAATATTTGATTGATGTGATTTTTGCATCGTTGGAAAGGTATTGATGTGTAGAATAGATTCAATGGTTTGAGATAAATAAAAGGAAGTGTTGACCCAAAAAAATCCATTTGATGCCTTGAAATGGCTCTAGAAGGTTTCAAAACCCAATTTTCCAAATTGGGACTTGACATTAAAATGACCCTGCAAATCGATTCCTCTAATATTTTCCACTTTGAAAGCATAAATATAGATTAAAAATAATACAATGATCCAATTTGAATCAAATCATATCTAACAAAAAATCACCAACCTGGTCTACCTAGAATCAATGAATAAGATACCTTCTCACATTGGCTTAGAACAACATATGGATCTATACTCAACTTGTGCCTCACTATATTAATCTCAGTAAAACCATTATCATGATCAATAACAATTCTTTCAACACCCTATAGCAAAAATATGTACAACTTGGCCTCAAAGAGCACAACTTTGAAGGATTTAAAGTTAAAATCTAGTATATCTTCTGAATAACCACAATATATAATATAATATGTGATTAGATGTCTATCACCCTTGTATGATATATTGATACTCATTTGGCAAGATGCAATTATTTAATAATTTGAGGTTTTGTTCTTATCATAAAATAATTGATGTGATATTTATGATCAATTTTCTACATATTTTTTTGATTCTTTACATGCATCACACATCTAAAGAAGGCATAGTCAAGTCATCATTATAGGGAAAATAAATGAGAAAAAATCAAGAAAATTGATAATGTGTGCCTTTTTATCTTTTCTACCAAACCCTAAATGATTTTCATTATGCATAAGATTGGGATCCCTGTCCAATAATTCTTTTCGAATCAATTAAACACCCCATTCCACAGTTTGTTATGATTAACTTCTTCATATCATTATATCCATACCTTGATCATGTGAATCCAAATCAACATTCAATCTTGCGAAATTCAGATTACTACATAGATGTTCAAATCAAAAAGATTGCATGACCAAGGGTCATGTCAAATGTGGATGAGTGCAGTGTTATTAAAGGGAAGTGTTTGGGACCTCTCACATTAGGTTTATTAGTGAATGAAATACTATTACCTTGCAATATTTTCTCATCTAATTTGGATATTCGAACTTCAGCACCTTGTCCAATAAACAAAATGGTGGATTTCAAAACATGTTCCATCCTAAGCATTAAAGGTATTAACCAATATGAAGGTTCACTAACAAAAATAAACCAAAATCTCTAACTTTAATTTCTTGGGAGAGAATTTTAATATAGTACATCAGTGTTCTTCATAGCCAAATTATATCTCCATGGGATCAATTTGAAATGTTCTGTAAGGAGAGGTAGTGCACTTTGCACCACTATATGGTAATGGATTAATTATTTTAATCAAGAACATCCAATGTGAGAAATGTTTCATATAAGAAGTTTCTCTATGGAGATGGTTTTCGTACCATTTTCTTGACCTTAGTGGTGCCCTCTTAGATGTAATGTTAAAAGAAAGTACAAAGGAAATTGAGGTCAAATAAGCTATCCCTTTGTAGTGATACCAATAGATATAAAATATAATCAGTCTTCTCACATGAGAATTTGAATTAGGGTTTGTTGGTTTGTTCATTCATGGAAAATTAGAGTTTGAAGAGAAGTAGGGTTTACTAGTTTGATCCATTCAATCCCCTCTCTCCTATGGATCTCAAAAATTGAATGGGTAAATATGATCATGTGGATGATCTCACTAGAGAAATGGTATCCAGAATGATGATTATATCCGTAGAAAATACACCTAATTGGGATTAGATGCATCGTATTTGGTGATATTTCTTATCCACTCAACAACCCATGCTAGACCTAATTAACAAGAGAAATCCACTTAAAACAACTTTTCTCACAATATATCTCTATTAAAATGCATGGTATCAAGCTTATGGAATAAAATGAATGCATGGTATCAAGCTTATGGAATAAAATGAAGAACTTTAAACCACCACAAATATATATTTAAAAATGATTATTTAATTTGAAGGATGGTTTATTAATTTGCTTTCAAATAATATTGTGTTATTAATAAACGAGCTGAAGCTAACCAAAGTTTCCATAAAAAAATATAAAACCATAAAATATATAATTAAACAGAAAATAATATCTATAATTACTCCACACCCTTTCTTAAGTTACACCGTATAGGTGACACCTAAAAATACTCCACATTTAATTAATTAAATGATTATTTTTATATATCCATTAACCCAATCTTGAAAATATCCCTCATTACACAATTTGAATAGAATTGGAAAAGTGACTACTAAAAACTACAAGGAATGTCTATACTTTATTCTTGAAAGTCCAATCAAACAATGTCTATACTTTATACTTGAAAGTCCAATCAACTTCCTTAAGGATTTGAATTTTGCCAATGTTAATCATTATGGATGTTTTCAATTCTTATGTTCTCTAGTTACAAAAATATAATTATGTAATATTCCGGCTACATTTTTATTTTTAAATGCTAAAAAAATACTCATATTATAAACCATATTAATACCAATTAGGTGGGATAAAATATCTCTTCAAGTCCAGTCTTGATATTATACCTCATTACACAATTTGACTAGACTTGGAAAGGTAACTACTAAGAACTAAAAGGAATGCCTATACTTTATTTTTGAAAGTCCAATCAACTTCCTTTAATACTAGTAAGGTGGGATAAAATCTCTCTTCAAGTCCAAAATAATATTCTTTTGCTAGTAAATTAACCAATAGATTTGATAAAAAAAAAATAGCTCAACTATTTTTCATTCCATATAAAATAGATGAACTACTTTTCATTTTATATAACAAAATATTCTTTTGCTAGCAAATTAATCAATAGATTTGATAATAAAAAAAAATAGATCAACTATTTTTCATTCCATATTCCATATAAAATTGATAAACTATGTTTCATTCCATATAAAATTGATGACTTTAACAAAATTAAAAACTATAAATGTTTTTTATTTTTTTAAGAAAGCCCTTAAATTATTTCAATAAACCACATTTACTTTTTTAAGAAATGGTTACTTTTTAAGACACATTTTATGAAAAAGGGGATAAGGATTTCTTTCTTTTATCGTGGTTTTGGACCTTCTAGAATCTTATTGAAATTCCAGAAGATCCACAACCTTCTAGAATCCTGATTTGAGATCCAACTTGGTGAGATATTTTACATGTTTCAATTGATCTAACAAATCATTGATCCTAGGTAGAGGGTACGGATTTTTTATTGTATAATACACTGTAGTCAATACACATTCACCAAGTCCCATCCTTCTTTGGGACAATTATAATAGTTGACCCACAAGGTGATGTACTTGGTTGAATCAAACTATGTTCCAACAACTGTTGCAATTGTTGAACTTCACTTCATGTACTTCCATAACATACTATATATATAGCCTAATATTTGAAAATGGGAGGTCCGACAATAATTGTATTTCCTGCTCCACTTCCCTTTTGGATGGTGCCTTTTAGGCTCCTGGAACACTTTGTTGTTTGCTTGTAGAAAAACCTCCAACTGATGTTTCTTCTCTTTAATACACCCCTCTATGGATTCCTTTACTCTTATCGACTCATCCTCAATCTGATTTTCTCTTAAGAAAAGTAAAACATATTTTTTAATGGAATTAATCAATGTCTTGGCTTGGTTGGAACTTACTAGTGAGATATTTGACTAGCCTTTATGTGCATTGATGTTGTAGTAATATCCATCCTTGATTAGTCAGTATTTCTTGTCTCTCCACATAAATATTTCATCCCTGATACGTGAGGGGATTCCAAACACTACTCCATATATGTTAAGGGGTATTGCATCTAATTCCACTTCATCAATAAAATAATCACTTACAGTAAATTTATTATTACACTGTTTCATTACCTTGATCTATGCATCCTTGTTTACCCATCCCAATGGATATGGGCTAGGATGATCAAGAACCTCCAACCCAAGCTTTGTTTTACAAAATTTGTAATTGTGTTGAACCTGCACAAAATAGATCTATCTAAACAATAATACACACATTTGCAGAGAGAATTGGAGAAAGAAGAAGAAGGAGAGAAAGAATGAATTAATTCTCATTAATTGTTCAGAATAATGAATAATTTACACATGATATACTCTATATAACTCAATGAGTGCACACTGGAGGAAAACCAATGCACCATAGTGGTGGTCTAGAGCGATCTGGACACACACCAGTAGTTACGAGAGTGAACTGCCACCTAGTCTAGTCTCTTTGGCAGTTACGGGAGTGAACTGCCACCTAGCTGAGTTAACTAGTCAACTAGTCTTCAATTAACTGACTGAACAAAGAGTAGCGAGGAGTTAACTAAGGGAATCAAGGCTAATGTGCCAGTCTGGTGATGATCCCAAGGCAGGTGTGCATTAGCTGGTGATGATCCCAATGTTGAATCGTGACAAAACCAATGCAGCATCTAAACTCAACTCAACTAGTCAAACTGAAGTGTCAATTGAAAGAGAGTATTCTCCCCTAAAATATAAGAGATTGGATAATGACTAATTATGACTAATAAACAAGGAAAAACATTAGGAAAAATAAATATTAGGTGTGTGAAGTGACTCCAACACCCCCCATGAACATCACTATGGTGAAAATAAATAATGGGTTCAGGCAACGAGGCCATGTTAGGCACCCAAATGCAAAAGATATACTGAAATAAAGTGAGGAAAGAGGGAAAACCTCATGGGAAAAACCCCTCCTCAAGGTACAATGTATGTAAAAAGAAGAACTACAGTTGTTAGGAAACTGTGTCCTTCACTTCGAGATGACTTCGTAGAGAATGGAACTTCTGCTCAGTGAAGGTCTTGGTGAAGATGTCTGTCGTCTGTTTTGCTGAAGGACAAAACTGTAATTCATTGATCCCCTCATGTACTAAATCCGAGATTCAGTGCCTGTGGATCTCGATGTGCTTCGTCCACTACCTCTGAACTGGATCTTTGCAAAACTTCAGAGTGCTCTGGTTGTCACACCAGATGATGATAGTCTGATGAAATTGAATGCCCAACTCAGTGAAAAAATGTTGTAGACACATAGCCTGAACGGTTATGTTAACTACCCCTCTATACTCTGCCTCATATGAAGATAGAGAAATGGCAGCTTGCTTCTTGATCGACCAATAGATAGGCCCAGAACCAAGACCGAGTCAGTAACCAAATGCGGACTTATGATTAGGGCTATCGCCAACCCAGTCAGAATCAGTAAACCTGATGAGATCTAATGTAGATTTTGTTTCATAATGAATCCCAAAGGTGATGGTGCCCTGCACGTATCGAAGTATACACTTTGTATCCTTCCAATGTAGCTCATGTGGATCCTGCATGAACCTCGAAATTGTGCCAACTACATAGGAGAGGTCTGCTCTGGAGTTTGTGAGATACAACAAGCTCCCCACTAGCTGTCTGTATAGTCTGTTGTCAACCAGTGGAATCTCCCCGCCATCCTCAAGTTTGAGTCCTGATAGGAAAGGAGTCGGAGCAGAATTGGAGTCGGTCATGTGAAATCTCTCAACGAGATATCGTTCATACTTGCCCTGACATAGTTTGATGCCTGATGCATCTTGACTGATCTCGAGTCTAAGGAAGAAGTGTAGCAGATCCATGACTATCATCAAAAACCTATCATGTAGAATCCTCTTGACTACAACAATTGTTGAAGTTGAGAAACAGGTGATCAACAAATCATCAACATACAGAACTGAGAGTAGAAGTGAATCAGTTGTCCTGAGCATGTATACATTCGGGTATGGTTTAAAATGCACAAAGTTTTGTGACAGTAGGTAGGAGTACTCCATCCTGGCATACCATTCCCTCAGAGTCTGATTGAGGCCATAAAGGAACTTCTTTAGTCGACAGACCAAATATGAGTCCTGCATATATCCTTGGGGCTGCTCCATGTAGATCTCCTCAAAGAGATCATCGTGAAGAAATGCATTCTTCACATCCATATGATGGACTTCCAATACTTTGGTTGCCACAATGGCTAGTACCAATCGTATGGAATCCATCTTCGCTATTGGAGCGAAGGTCTCATCATAGTCAATACCATGAACCTGCTAAAATCCTTTGGAAACAAGCCTGGCTCTGTATCTGCTAATCTGTTAATCCATTTTTTTCTTGGTCCTCTAGACCCATCTTCATATGACAAGTTTTCTCCCAAAAGGAAGGGGAACCAGATCACAATTATGGTTCTCAAGGAGGGAGTTGTACACTTCCTGCATGGCGGATTCCAAAAAGGGATTTCCAACAGCCTCGCCATAAGACTATGGATATGAAGACTGAACCAAGAAAAGATTCCTGGAGGGAAATGATTCAACGGAAGTGAGTGCAACAAGAGGCTTCTCAAAATCAGATCGATTTCTCCTAGTATCGACTGGATAACCAACAAGATCCCCTGCAACCTGAAGAGTAGTATGTGCTCACTTGGGCCTCTGCTCTGGCTCTAAAACTACATCTAGATCCTCTGACTATGCATCTGACTATACTGACTCTAAATTTTAATCATCTGAGTCCTCTGAATCAGAAATCTCATCTGAAGAAGAGTCGGCATGTGCATGCTCATCATCTTAGACAGGTGGAAGAATGAAGGTGTCTGCATGCGGCTATTAAGGTGCATGCAATACACTTTCCTCGAATTGGACACTTCTCTCAATGATGAGCTGGTCCGAGGAAATATCAATAAGCCTATTGATCCAAGTGGATATCGGTGGCCACCCACCTTCTCCAACTAGCCAAAAACATGTTTCTGGCAATTTTGGTAATT
>ML784753.1:377617-402302 GCA_009831015.1 Picea engelmannii | reverse complement strand
TTTTTTTTTTTTTTTTTTTTATAATTTTATAATTTTTTTGTGGTTTAATCAGAAAACGGGGAGAAACCTAGATCATAGAACCACGTTGCTTACGTAAAATTTGTAGTTCTCGGATAGATCTTTCCAATGAGCTATCATATGCCTAAAATAGAGATCGTATGCAAAAGTTATGACCCCGGGAAGTTGATGCACCAACTTACCCAAACGGGGCCCACATGACTTTTGGCACTTCTTTCATTAATAGAAATTGTGTATTACTGTATATCTATGACTCTTGTTTTATTTCCGCTCTATCTTTGTTATATCGTTGTCTCTCTTGCAATATCTCTGTGCATTTCTTTATTATATCTCCGATCTCATTTCATGCCGAAAATAATCCGGATCACCTATATCCCTCCACACCGTCGGGGTATCCAAAAAAAATGCACTCGGTGCTCTGTGGATCAAGTGCCTTCCTCTTTTCATAGGGAATCTGGGCCCATGCATGTGAATCGAAAATGTGAAAGTGGTTCACTTCCAGTTTGAGGCCACTCCAAGCCTCGTAGGGGGTCTTATCCTTGACAGATATATGGGGAGATCTTTTTTGGATGTATGTTGCACAATTAAGTTCTTCGACCCATAGTCTCTATGGTAGTGACATCTTGCATACAACATGCAAGATGTCATCTCCTTTAGAGATCTGTTTTTCCGCTCAACAACTTTGTTTTGCTGCAGAGTATAGGGAATTGTGTGTTGCAACTGAATCCCTACCTCATGGAAAATGTTATGGATCTCATGATTTACATACTCTCCCCCATTATCAGTTCGAAGGAATTTGATCTTGTTTCTCGACAGTGTCTCAACCAAGGCTTTGAAATCTTTGAGGTGTTGAAAGACCTCATATTTTTGCCTGAGAAAGTAGATCCATGTAAAACATGAGAAATCATCAACAAAAATGAGAACAACCCTCGTTTTGCTGATGGACATATGTGGAAAAGGACCCATACGGTCACTGTGGATCATATCTAAAGGTGCAGAATCTCTCCAAGACTTTCGTTTGTCGAATTTCTCTTGATGGTGTTTTCCGAGAACACATCCCTCACATACTCCCTTGGATAAATGGATGTCTGGTAGACCATCAACCAATATTTGATTGATAAGTTGTTTCATGTATATGAAGTTCAAATGTCCAAACATTTTGTGCCATATCCTACTACTTTCATCAGCATGAGTCAGCAGTAAAGAAGAATCAAGTTCAATGAATTCAAAAAATGTATACAATCTAGACTAGTGATGATTTACCTCACCGGTAGCAACCTTGGAGTTGGTTTGCATGTCGTAGATGTCCGCATAATTTGGTGTGAATATGAATTTATTTCCGATGCTAGAATTCGTCATCTAATACATGGAGAGAAGGTTGATGGAAATTTTGGGAACGTGCAACACATTCTCAAAGCTTCCATTGTTAAGTTCAATCCTTCCTTTGCCGACGACTTCAATAGAATAGTTTTCCCCCATCAGAATGTGAGGACCTTTGCATGCATCCAAAGAATAATATACTTCTTTTGAGGCAGCCATGTGATGTGATTCTCCTGAATCTATGATCCAAGAATTGGGAGTGGAGTTGATGGCAATCAAGGCATGGCTAGAATTTCCTTTCTTGGAATTTGGATCTTCTGGCTTCTTCTTCTTGGCACCCTCGGGGATGTGATCTCCAAAGTTGTTTTGTTGAAGTATTTGAGACATTAGATCTTTTTTTTTTTGCATGCATGCAGATTTCGAATGGAATCCTTTGTGACAATACGTGCATTTCTCCCCTTTTCTTCCATTTTCCCCTTTGGATCCGAAGGCATCGATGAAGGGTTTTGTGTACCCTTCCTTCTTCGGATGTGCATGAGATTTATTTTTATGTTTATATTTATATTTCTTATATTTTTGGCTTCCATCATGCACAGTGGGTGCATGCACCCTTGGGCCTTTGATTGTGCCCATGTTGATGAGCTTGGTTTTCTCTTGTGTCAGGGAATCGATAAAGTCCTCAAGAGAAGGCATCTTCCAGGTGGATCCGGAGGTGAATCTAACATAATGGAATGTGGATAAGAATATAGAGAATTTAGGACCAAGATTGGAGAGAATGGTGAGAACCATTTGTTTCTCCTCCTTTAATTTATCAACCCCACAAGCTTTAAGTTGCGATAGTAAATCCTTAAATTTTGTAAATAAATCTTGGATATTGTCGAAGAATTTTGGATCCAATGTGAGCAGCTCCACCTCCAGCATTTGTCCCCTCATGTCATCATGTTTTCCAAAGAACCCTTACAAGGTGGTCGAGGCTTCATTTGGAGTCTTACAGGAAGATGTGTGAAAAAAGAGACCGAGAGAAATCAGACTGCAAATTGTTCTGAGTGCCTCATCCATGCAATTTAAGTACTTGTATTTTACTATGGCTGATGTCAATTCTGTATATGTATTCAAGGTTAACCTGTACAACCCTCTGGTTCGGAGATGTATGGATATTTTCTCCTTCCATGCAAAATAGTTGTAAGGTGTAAGAATGAATTCTGCTCTGATTCCATGTAAATGTGTGAACCTGCACAAAATATATCTAGCTAAATAATAATACACACATTTGCAGAGAGAATTGGAGAAAGAAGAAGAAGGATAGAAAGAATGAAAGAATTTTCATTGACCATTATAAATAATGAATAATTTACACATGATATACTATGTATAACTCAATGAGTGCGCACTGGAGGAGAAACAATGCACCGTAGTGGTGGTCTAGAGTGATCTAGACACACACCAACAGTTACGGGAGTGAACTTCAACCTAGTCTAGTCTCTCAGGCAGTTACGGGAGTGAACTGCCACCTAGCCGAGTTAACTAGTCAACTAGTCTTCAATTAATTGGATGAACAAAGAGTAGTGAGGAGTTAACTGAGCGAATCAAGGGTAATGCACCAGTCTGGTGATGATCCCAAGGTAAGTGCGCATTAGATGGTGATGATCCCAATGTTGCATGGTGACAAAACCAATGCAGCATCTAAACTCAACTCAACTAGTCAAACTAAAGTGTCAACTAAAAGAGAATATTCTCTAGGTGGAATTTTCTCCCCTAAAATATAGGAGACTGGATAATGACTAATTATGACTAATAAACAAGGAAAAATAAATCCTAGTTATGTGTAAATTAAATCCAACAAAATCCACTGCTATGAGATTAGCCTATGAACTAGATTCGAACAGGGAATCTATCTTCAACTTCTTGACCTGGATCTTAATGTGGAAGAGTTTGGTCATTGTTAGAAAAATAGGATCATAGAGCAATAAAATAAAATAAAAACGCATAAATAAAAGACAGGAGATACAAAATACAAAAGAGGCACATAAATATGTGGTTCACCTAGTGTGAGCTACGTCCACCAAAGAAATTGTCAGGTCCTTCCTTTTTATTATCCAGCAAGATGAAGAGATACAACCTACAACACACCTGATGTAACTTCATATTATTTCTCGTATGGTCTCCTCTCTCTAAATACAATATTCACACACATATACAAATCCGCAATACAATTCCCTCATAAAAGGGGTTTTCTTTCTAGTGCAAAAGACCCTAAAATAAATTCTACCATGAGATCTACGACCTTATAATGAATGGTCTAGATTGACTACAAATTACAATATTTTAGAAGAAAATTTTCGTTTCCCCCACTAGACCCCCCTGGGGACAGTTGTGGGGTGGTAATTCCCCCAACACCCCTCTCCACACCCCCCTATTAGGGAATGGGGTATGAGCATGGATGAAACAAACCTCTGATTCAGAACCGGGAAGATAATCAGGCTCCACAACCAACAATCATCTCCTTCTCTTCCTGGTGATTAATGTTACTCAGATTCACCTCATTCTAAACTGATGTGCAGAAAATATTTCCATCCACATCGAAGCTACTTTCAACCTGATTGCTCAAATCTGTTGCTAGAACATTCTTTTTTCTTTCCTTCTTGGGGTTCTTTGTGTTCAACTTTGGATGTACTTTTCAACACTTTTCTTTAGTGTTCCCATCAATATTGAGATGGTTAAAATGGTTGCTATGATCCTTGCACTAATGTACAATGGTAGTCATCTTCTTATCCTTTCCCTCTTTACACTTCTTCTTCCCGTCCTTGGAATATTCCTAGTGCTCTTTCTTCTTAGAACCACTTGGATTCCCTTTCTTATGGCCTATCTTTTACAAATATTGTGTATGTACACATGTCTTGTCCAATGTCCTTATCTTGAAAAGCATCACTTGCTTTTGTACATGACTATGTAGACCCCTCAAATACCTGACGACTACATCAAGGTTCTCGAGAGAGATATCTAACATGATGGCCATATTTTTCGACTCAGTGGTGTACTCATGTACAATCTACCCTTTCAGCTGCCTAAATTAGTTCCACTAGACCCATTGGTCCTCTACATACCCGATAGGGTAGAATTGGGACTTGATGAGGCTTATAAAGTCCTCCAACCTAGTTATTGCTAGATCACCCTCCATACTAAGTGTTTCTATATGGATTTCCCACCAGGTAAAATCATGGCTCTCTAACTTCAGTCTAGAAAATGTTATATTTTGTTCTTCATCTATATGGTGAACGTTGAAATAAACTTCTAGTTGTTGCAACTAATGATTAATTTTTAATGCATTGATATCACCTTGGTATGGATTTATTCCCACTTTTTCTTCCATATTGAATAAATACTATGACGGATTTGTGGTACTGTAACTTGGTTGCTCTTTCTTGATTTATTTTTTCAATGCCTTTTCTGGGTTTTCATTATCCATTGGTTTGTCGTCTAATTCGATCTCTGAGTTTGAGCCTCCAACTTCTCTGAACAGTTTGAGATTTCTTTCTAGATGCCACGAGGAGGGAAATATTGTGAGATATGTCAGAAACTTGATGTTCCAGCCTTACAAAACTCTCCTCGACTCGATCTCGATGGATTTTATGAATAGACTCATCAGCCATGACTAGGGTTCTGCAACTTTCTTCTTAAACTAATTCCTGAACCCATGCAAATTTCCACAAATACCCTAAGAAAACCAACTCTGATACCAATATGATATATAATCTATTTTGTATATTCCACTAGATATTTTGTCACAAGAGATCTAATAAAATACTAAAGACTTTACTATGAAGGTTAATTTCCTTTAGATCTCAGATTCTTTAATCAATGGTTTTCTTCCTAAAATGTATGAAATAGATTAAATGCAAAAAATAGAGTACAAAAATAAATAATCACACACAATCCAGAAATAAACACAAGATATAACTTAGGAAACCCAATATGGGAGAGAACTCGATTAGAAGGTGAGGTCGCTCTGCTCTCCTTTCTTCAAATGCAAGTATAAATAAAGAGGTGCTCTATATGGAGTTTACTTTGAAAATATGGCATGTATGGCTGCTACATAATATATCATCCTCTATTATGATCTCAAAATACCACTCATAGGTGCTCTTCTCAACTATGGAAAAAATATAATGCTAAATAATGGAAATCCTTCTCCTCCTAGTGGCTTGATATTTAACATTGCCTAATATCCATCTATGGGTAAGGTTTTGACTTCCTCAACCCTTAATTATGATAAGGTTTGGAACTTATAGAATATTCTTGAAATTCCATATGTGGATAGCCCCATATACGTGGGTAATGGGGGATGATGTGACATCCACTCTTACCATCATGATCAACATAGTAGGTCAACTTGCAGGTAGCATAAATTTTGCATACAATATCTGATTGACGCGAACGCGATTGTTGCATCATTGTAAAGGTATTGATGTGTAGAATAGATTCAATGGTTTGAGATAAATAAAAGGAAGTATTTACCCAAAAAATTCCATTTGATGCCTCAAAATGGCTCTAGAAGGTTTCAAAACCCAATTTTCCAAATTGGGACTTGACATTAAAATGACCCTGCAAATCGATTCCTCTAATTTTTTCCACTTTGAAAGAATAAATATAGATTAAAAATAATACAATGATCCAATTTGAATCAAATCATATCTAACAAAAAATCACCAACCTGGTCTACTTAGAATCAATGAATAAAATATCTTATCACATTGACTTAGAACAACATATGGATCTATACTCAACTTGTGCCTCACTATATTAATCTCAGTAAAACCATTACCATGATCATTAACAATTCCTTCAACACCCTATAGAAAAAATATGTACAACCTGGCCTCAAAGAGAACAACTTTGAAGGATTTAAAGTTAAAATCTAGTACATCTTCTGAATAACCACAATATATAATATAATATGTGATTAGATGTCTATCACCCTTGTATGATATATTGATACTCATTTGGCAAGATGCAATTATTTAATAATTTGAGGTTTTGTTCTTATCATAAAATAATTGATGTGATATTTATGATCAATTTTCTACATATTTTTTTGATTCTTTACATGCATCACACATCTAAAGAAGGCATAGTCAAGTCATCATTATAGGGAAAATAAATGAGAAAAAATCAAGAAAATTGATAATGTGTGCCTTTTTATCTTTTCTACCAAACCCTAAATGATTTTCATTATGCATAAGATTGGGATCCCTGTCCAATAATTCTTTTCGAATCAATTAAACACCCCATTCCACAGTTTGTTATGATTAACTTCTTCATATCATTATATCCATACCTTGATCATGTGAATCCAAATCAACATTCAATCTTGCGAAATTCAGATTACTACATAGATGTTCAAATCAAAAAGATTGCATGACCAAGGGTCATGTCAAATGTGGATGAGTGTAGTGTTATTAAAGGGAAGTGTTTGGGACCTCTCACATTTGGTTTGTTAGTGAATGAAATACTATTAACTTGCAATATTTTCTCATCTAATTTGGATATTGGAACTTCAACACCTTGTCCAATAAACAAAATGGTGGATTTCAAAACATGGTCCATCCTAAGCATTGAAGGTATTAACCAATATAAAGGTTCACCAACAAAAATAAACCAAAATCTCTAACTTTAATTTCTTGGGAGAGAATTTTAATATAGTACATCAGTGTTCTTTAGAGCCAAATTATATCTCCATGGGATCAATTTGAAATGTTCTATAAGGAGAGGTAGTGCACTTTGCACCTCGGAGAGAATTTTAATATAGTACATCAGTGTTCTTTAGAGCCAAATTATATCTCCATGGGATCAATTTGAAATGTTCTATAAGGAGAGGTAGTGCACTTTGCACCACTATATGGTAATGGATTAATTATTTTAATCAAGAACATCCAATGTGAGAAATGTTTCATATAAGAAGTTTCTCTATGGAGATGGTTTTCGTACCATTTTCTTGACCTTAGTGGTGCCCTCTTGGATATAATGTTAAAAGAAAGTACAAAGGAAATTGAGGTCAAATAAGCTATCCTTTTGTAGTGATACCAATAGATATAAAATATAATCAGTGTTCTCACATGAGTATTTGAATTAGGGTTTGTTGGTTTGTTCATTCATAGAAAATTAGAGTTTGAAGAGAAGTAGGGTTTACTGGTTTGATCCATTCAATCCCCTCTCTCCTATGGATCTCAACAATTGAATGGGTAAATATGATCATGTTGGTGATCTCACTAGAGAAATGGTATCCAGAATGATAATTATATCCATAGGAAATACACCTAATTGGGATTAGATGCATCATATTTGGTTATATTTCTTATCCACTCAACAACCCATGCTAGACCTAATTAACAAGAGAAATCCACTTAAAACAACTTTTCTCACAATATATCTCTATTAAAATGCATGGTATCAAGCTTATGGAATAAAATGAAGAACTTTAAACCACCACAAATATATATTAAAAAATGATTATTTAATTTGGAAGATGGTTTATTAATTTGCTTTCAAATAATATTGTGTTATTAATAAACCAGCTGAAGCTAACCAAGGTTTCCATAAAAAATATAAAACCATAAAATATATAATTAAACATAAAATAATATCTATAATTACTCCACACCCTTTCTTAAGTTACACCCTATATGTGACACCTAAAAATATTCCACATTTAATTAATTAAATGATTATTTTTCTATATCCATTAACCCAATCTTGATAATATCCCTCATTACACAATTTGAATAGAATTGGAAAAGCAACTACTAAAAACTACAAGGAATGTCTATACTTTTCTCTTGAAAGTCCAATCAAGCAATGTCTATACTTTATTCTTGAAAGTCCAATCAACTTCCTTTAGGATTTTAATTTTGTCAATGTTAATCATTATGGATGTTTTCAATTCTTATGTTCTCTAGTTACAAAAATATACTTTTGTAATATTCCGGCTACATTTTTATTTTTAAATGGTTAAAAAAATACTCATATTATAAACCATATTAATACCACTTAGGTGGGATAAAATATCTCTTCAAGTCCAATCTTGATATTATACCTCATTACACAATTTGACTAGACTTGGAAAGGTAACTACTAAGAACTAAAAGGAATGCCTATACTTTATTTTTGAAAGTCCAATCAACTTCCTTTAATACTAGTAAGGTGGGATAAAATCTCTCTTCAAGTCCAAAATAATATTCTTTTGCTAGTAAATTAACCAATAGATTTGATAAAAGAAAAATAGCTCAACTATTTTTCATTCCATATAAAATTGATGAACTATTTTTCATTCCATATAAAATTGATGAACTATTTTTCATTCCATATAAAATTGATGACTTTAACAAAATAAAAAAACTATAAATGTTTTTTATTTTTTTAAGAAAGCCTTTAAATTATTTCAATAAAACACATTTACTTTTTTAAGAAATAGTTATTTTTTAAGACACATTTTATGAAAGTGGGGATAAGGATTTCTTTCTTTTATCATGGTTTTAGACCTTCTAGAATCTTATTGAAATTTCAGAAGATCCACAACCTTCTAGAATCCTGATTTGAGATCCAACTTGGTGAGATATTTTACATGTTTCAATTGATCTAACAAATCATTGATTCTAGGTAGAGGGTACGGATTTTTTATTGTATAATACATTGTAGTCAATACCCATTCACCAAGTCCCATCCTTCTTTGGTACAATTATAATAGTTGACCCACAAGGTGATGTACGTGGTTGAATCAAACTATGTTTCAACAATTGTTGCAATTGTTGAACTTCACTTCATTTGCTTCCAGAACGTACTATCTATATAGCCTAATATTTGAAAATGGGAGGTCCAACAATAATTGTATTTCCTGCTCCACTTCCCTTTTGGATGGTGCCTTTTAGGCTCCTGGAACACTTTGTTGTTTGCTTGTAGAAAAACCTCCAACTGATGTTTCTTCTCTTTTGTACACCCCTCTATGGATTCCTTTACTCTTATCGACTCATCCTCAATCTGATTTTCTCTTCAATTCAATCCCCTCTCTCCTATGGATCTCAACAATTGAATGGGTAAATATGATCATGTTGATGCTCTCACTAGAGAAATGGTATCCAGGATGATGATTATATCCATAGGAAATACACCTAATTGGGATTAGATGCATCGTATTTGGTGATATTTCTTATCCACTCAACAACCCATGCTAGACCTAATTAACAAGGGAAATCCACTTAAAACAAATTTTCTCACAATATATCTCTATTAAAATGCATGGTATCAGGCTTATGGAATTAAATGAAGAACTTTAAACCACCACAAATATATATTTTAAAATGGTGACCTAACGCTAGTGAATGGTAATAGTGGATTACAAAATCAAGATATAATAATATTGAAATAGTGCCTAGTGTTAGTAAGATTGTGGACCAGAATTTAGATAAGGATCCACGTATAATTTTCTCAATACATTAAGATGGAATAAGGGAACCCTTAAGAGTATAGACTTCAACTATGACCCAAGCTTTGGTTCTGATAAAGGAAAACTAGGACATGGTTATGTTGGGTTTTCCTCCAATGCTGCAATCCTATTTCAACACAATAATGAGAAATTAATTTCCAAATGTTGCAATAAAAAATAATAACTTATTTGTAAGGTGCAATGATTGTGTCTGAATCACCAACAAAGATACAACCACAATCAGTATCCGAAGTAGAATGGTTTGCAAGTAGTTCAAATGACCCATAATAACTATATTTTAAGATGCCATAGTGTGTACTATGCCTATAAATTGAATTCAGAGAGGCGTGTTCATGAATCCCTAAGTTTTTTGAGGAAAAATAGGATGATGGACTTTGCAAACACATTAAAAACTATCATAGACTGATATTCCTCGTCATGTCATTTCCAATGGTAGGTGGTACGCCATGTGGTTCTTCAAAGTTGAGAAATTATGCTCTCTTAAAGAGGAAGCCCCAACGTATGGTCAAGAAGCCCTAGGTCTATGGATAAAAAGTTACAAGTTGGCCCAAAAATTAATTAAAGGAGAAACATTGTTGGAAATAAAATTTACATGTCTTCCCTAAAGTTAGGAAAGGGAGGTACTCAAAAAAGTATAAATACACATGAAAAGAGCCTCTCATATTATAAAATTCATCAAGCAAGGATGTGATCTCTTAGTGAGTTTAAGGTAGTGAATCTAAGGAACTGAAGGAGTTTGAAGGAAGAAAGTATCAGAGTTGCAGAAGGAGAAGGTTTTATGAATGCCCTAATTGAGAAAGCCCTCATTTTTTAGGTATAGGGCATCCCACGAGGCCCCTCACCGGTTGCACAACACTTTTCAAGTGAGGCACCACTAGTTTCTCAGTTTTGTCCAACAAGTCTAAACTAAAGTTTGATGAAGATGCTATCTTGTTGATGTTAAATATGAGTAAGGGTTTACTACTCTATGATCATATGCACCAGGTGGTTACATGATTAAAATACCTAGCATGAAAATATGATCTATATACAACACTCTTATAACAGAGCAATCCACACTTCCACTAGTAAGTCACATTTTGAAACTTGCTTTGGGTATTTTCCACCTTCACCCTTAGATGTTGTGTATGGAAAGAAAGGAGGAATGAGCGAGGACCTCACATGATATGCATTAAGAGAAGACAATTTTGTTGATAATATCAGGAAGATCTATTTGCAAGTAGAAGAGACACTAAATAAGTCATAGAAAAAGTACAAGGCTAGACATAAGAAACAAAGAAAAGAGAGAACATTTACAATGGGAGACAGAGTATGGTTACAACAGATTCAGGAAAGGCTACAAGGTCCTGGTAAGAATATCAAGTATCTGCGGTATGGTCCTTTTGAGGTATCATAAAAGGTGGGAGATAATTCCTACAGACTCGGTCCACCCCCATACATGTGAATTTATTCAGTACTGAATGTTGAGAGTCTCAAACTCTATGATCCTTCCATGTTGGATTAGGAGGAGGAGAAGTTCCTAACCTCCATAGAGGACTTAACACCAGATGCTCAGGTAGAGTTAGTAGAGGACACAGTTTTGTAGAATCACTCTAGAACTACTAGACAAGGGTAGCATGACCTTTGGAAGATTGGGCTGAAAGGACAACTTCCAGGCAAAGCAAAGTGGTACTCTAGGGAGAAGGTAGAGGAAACATTTATTCACCTCATTCAATAAATATTTTGGGGAAAAAAATCCTCCCTAAATGGGGAGGTATGATCCATATTGAACCATTATATATTTTGTCATCTATCTCAGTGATTTCAAAGTGGAAAATATTGGAGGAATAAACTTGCAGGTTCGTTTTAGTGGTAGGTCCCATTTAGGAAAATTGGGGTCTAGAGCCTTCTGGAGCCATTTCAAGGCATTAAAAAACATTTTTTGGGTTATTTTGTTGGAATCATGTTCCCACCCCCTTGACAGTGTTCTACACTATGATACATTTCCAATGGTATAGACCGCGCATCAATTGGAGCTTGTATGCAAAATTTATTCATCTCGCAAGACAACCTACCATGTTGGCCACCATGGTACAAGAGGATGTCATTTCAACCCCCATTACTAATGCATATGGGGATAGCCACATATTTAATTTAAATAATATTCTATAAGTTCCAAAACCCTACCATAATTGAGGGTTTAAGAAGTCAAAAACATACCCTTGGATGACCATTGGGCTATGTTAAATACTGAGCCACTAGGAGGAGAAGGGGTTCCATTCTTTTGCATTGTATCTTGTTCCATAGCTAAGAAAAACATCTAAGAGTGGTATTGTATGAGAAGAACAAACGAGGAGATATTATGTAGCATCCATATAGGCCACGGGTCAAAGGAAAATCCATAGAGAAAACAAAGAAGAACAACCTCACCTTCTAGCTGGGTTTTCTCCTGTATTTGGTTTCCTGGGTCATATCTTGTGTTTATTTGTGGATGGTGTGTGTATTTATTTCTATTCTCTATTTTTCACATTTGATCTATTTCATACGTTCTTTTTTAATAAGAAAACTAGCAATCAAGAGTCTGATATCTAAAGGAAAAATAACCTTAATAGAAAATATTTTAGTTATTTATCAGACTTGTCCTGATGAACTATTCCAATGGAATATCCATGACAATTTACAGATCACTCCTACCAGAGTCAAATAATTTGCCTTGAATATTTTGAGAAGTGCATTCCTTAATGAAAAATATATGAATGGAGTATCAAGCAATTGATTCATATATTAATGAGTGCATGATATATTATGGAAAAGGGAAAGAAAAATTGAAGCAATTCCCCAGATTGTGACAAATGTTTTTCCCTATAAGCTTATTTTTTATATCCCCGTCATTTTTATTTTTTCTACATTTTCAATGATTATTTAGGTGCAAGAATGATGCAGGAGAATCTCTCCACGTCAGCCAACTAGCCAGCCAGCCACGTCAGCGAATTCGAATCGCGTGATGAAGAGAGGCTCAGTCCTCATTTGAAATCTGAATTCAATGTAATTAAATGCTTAAGCTGGTGAGTTGTGAAGTCGTGCCTTTGTGCAGGCTGTAGATAAGATCGGCCTTTAATGTTTGTATGGCTAAGATCTAGATCTAGATGCTGGACTAGACAGCCCATTCAATGTAATTGAATAGGGTAGGTAGGTTGGAGGGAAGAGCTCGAAGATCCCCCTTAGGTAAAAGAGGTCTTCGTATCTCATTTTGTAAGAAGTGAGTAGTGGTTGAAGTTAGTGGGAGAGGATAGAGGATCTACAAGTAGAGCATAAGAGAAGAGCCGAGACCTTATTACAGGCCGTGCTCAGGAACACCTTGTACAAACAGGCATTTTCCATAGCAGTTTTTCCTGCATGTATTCTGTGTTGAATGAATGTATGTGAGTGTTCTTATATGCTGTAGATGTATACTGTAGGTTTGCATTTGCAGGAGTGTGTGTGATTTCAGGTGAAGGTCTTTGAGGCTTCACACCAGGAGGGTGTGACATAACACTGAGGGTTCTGATAGCCGTGCACAGAGGATGCATTTCTGAATTTTGTGGGTTCGGACAAAGACGTGCTACGGCACAAGAACTGGAGTCAACAACTTAGGAGAAAGACCTCAAGGTTGTTGAACACCTTGGAGGCAAGGCTGTGTAGGAAAGACACAGTTGTAGACAGAAGCTCTGAGGAGTTATGTGAAGCTCTGCCAGATGGGCATTGAGCATGTGCACAGTGGTGCATTTGGAGGGACTCTACTGTGAGTTCAGACAGAAGAAACAGAATATCTGAGGAGTTCTATGAAGCTCTTCCAGGTGGGCATTGAGCAGGTGCAAGGAGTGCACAGAGGAAGAACTCTATTGTGAGTTCAGAAAGAACTAGAATCACTGAGGATTCTGAGAGCTCTGCAAAGTGGGCATTGAGAAAGTGCATAGGTGCACAGGAGGATAGAACTGTTGAATGTTTTGGGAGAAGATAATCTGCCAGGTGGGCATTGAGTAGGTGTGCAGACAGGCACAGAGAAGAAAAGAGAACTCTTTGAGTTCTGGGATTCAGAAGAAGAAATTCACTGAGGGATCTTCATAGGGTTATTGAACACCCGAAGGGCTCAGCAAGAGGTTGCTTGAGTGAAGGATAGGTAGGAGGGAATCCAAAAATTCTCCATCTGTAGGAGAAAGGAAGAAGGATAAAATCCCTTAGGGGTCTGAGCAGTTGAGAAGCTCAGGAGAGTCAGCACTGTGTCTGCGTAAAGGCTCTACAGAGGTGCAGAAGTCCGAGAATCCCTTGGGGATTCAGAAGTGAAAGCTCAGGAGGAACAACGTTATCGAGAACACAGGCGAGAACTCAGGTATAGGAGCTCACAGAGAAGAAAGGCAAAGGTCGAGGCATTTGGGAACTTGGAGTTTTTCCAAGTCTAGGAAGAAAGTGTGCAAGCTCAGGAGGGAGCACAACAGTCGTCAGATCGATGGGAGGAAGAGATTTGGACTGTTGGTTTCTACGTCCAGGGAGCGTCAGGAGAAGCGCACAAAAGGGGAGATTGTGGACCGTCGGATGTTCACACAGATACCCGTCAGCTGTCAGATCGGACAGGAGGTGCACGGGGTTTAAACCTTCTCACGCCAGGCAAAAGTCCCGCAGCCATCGGGATATCGGCGTTCGTGAAATCGGGAGTATCGAGGACAAGAGATCAGGAATTTCTATAGGAAAAGTCCCAGAAACTATCTGGACTGTCCGTTTGAGGAGAGACATGTGGCAGAGATTGAGCGACCCGTCGGTACATTGACTACCTGGGTTTTGAGTTGACAGAGGATTTATGTCATCGGAGCATCGAAAAATCCGAAACAGCGAGATTGGATCAGAGTCGTCCATCAGTTGGGGACACGTGACAGAGATCCAGATGATCGGGAGAAGTCCCGATAGAAAATTCAAATTGAAGCATCGGAGTTCGGCATTTCGCGAGTCCTAAAGACAAGGCGCTTGGGACATCAGAAGTCACAAAATCATGAGAAGTGATCAGGACCATCCATTCTGAGGAGGACGCGTGGCGGAGATCCGGGCACTGGAATCATGCAGAGGCAAAAGTTTCATTGTGGGACCTAGCTGACGTCACATCGGGGATCGGGATATCGGGAATCCTGTGGACAAGAAGTCCTTGCAATTCGGAATCGTGAAGTCTGAAACCCCGACAAGGAGGGAAGCGCCATTGAGGGGCTAGCTGTCAGCATATCGGAGAATCAGGATTCGAGGGATCGACAGTCCCATGGGCAAATGCATTTTAGCATTTGAAACCCCGAAGTCCCGAAAGGAATATAGGATTGCGGTCTTATGAAAAGCGGTCACATGGACCAGGGCAAAGCCAGGAGGGGCTAAGGATGGAAGAGAGCGCATCGGAAAATCAGTGATCGAGAGATCATGGGAACAGAGACTCTTGACACCAGAGAAGAAGAAACTCCAAAACCCAAAATTAAGTCGGGGAAGTCACAGGCGCGTGCAAAGGCCGTGACAGGGAAAAGAGAAGGACCTGTGGATCGGATTTTCATCAGAGATTCCAGTAGGGAATCGAATGAGCTGCTTCAGCTCAAAGGGGGAATTTGAACGATCCTATGAGCAGGAGAGCGTGACGAGGTGGTGGTCATGTCTGCACTACGTCAAAGAACATAGCACAAATTATGGATTATCATGCTTTCATGAGTAGGATGATTTTATGTTTATGGCTTCAGATGATTCTACATTTAAGTACATCAAGGAAAAATGTCCCATGTCTAAAGGTGAACTTCATAATGTTAATATTTCCATAGAAACTATTGGTGTTACTCCATTTGCATATATGAGATCCATTTCCTCAATGTGGATCATGTTTGTTTTAAAAAATAATATTCCTCCTCAAATGTCCATAAATAAGGAACATGAAATGTTGTCATTGGTAGTTCTAGGAAATTATTTTCCAACTATTAACAAAGTACCATCTCATTTTTATTGTTCATTACATATTTTAATGCATGCGCAAGGTATTTAATACATTTATTTTAAAATAAATATGAAGAATTCAAGTTAGAGATATGGATGCGTATATTGAGCCCTTTATCAATGAATTTCAAAATTTATGTGTTGGAATCACTATATACAACATATCCAAACCAATGGGGAAAATATAATTACTCTTCCATGAAATACACTTGGATTATCATATTTCTATAGTACCTATGAGATTGAAGTCTCCATCAAGAATCCAGTGATTGTTACCAATGATAGTTTCCAAATTTTCTAGAATTTTTAGAAAGGTTATTTCTTATGAAGATACTCAAGGTCCATAGAATTGGTGATCACTCTTGTCACAACATAGCCAATACATATAATTGGGATGAGAGACTGTGAGTTGTGTTAACAAAAATTCTTGTCTTGGGCACAAGAATATTCAGGTCTGCAAGTTGCACGAGAAACACCCAAGCACAGCACGAAAAAATCTCGTTTCAGGCTTCCAAGCAAGTAAACAGGCGAAATTATGTTGTCAATGGCCCAGATTCATCCATAGAAGCAGATCGACGGTCGACAGAAAATCGCGGTTAGCGGAGTTGTGCCAGGATTAGCACGATGGGTAGCGTCTATATTGCATGTAAAAAAAGATACCAATCGTCCATCCAAAGGACACGTGGCGCGAGATCTAGTCATGTCGGCATTTCGGCATTCGAGAGTTCGAAGGGTGAGGGTTTCACGTCGTTCTACATCTCAAAACCCCGAACCCCAAAACGCCGATAAGTGCCTTTGAAGCTAAGCCTATGGTCCTAGCACCCGGTCATGGCAAGCGAGCCTAGTAATGGAAGCAACCCTCTTCTAACATCAAATACCATCTCGACCGTTCCTCTGGAGGACACGCGACGTACATACGTTCTTTCACGGTTTGGTCAATCAGGATTTTGAGGAAAATTGCATCGTGAACCTCCGGTACCAGAAATCCCGAAAGGATCGGGACCGTCCATTTGAAGGACACACGGCGCAATAGCTGAGCCACGAGTGGGGCCCTTCAGGATTTTCATGATGAAAGCATCGAGGTCATCTCAGTCGTTCATCCATCAGTGAGGTTCGGGAACATTTAATTTAAAGAGGGCGCAGATCTGGACGATCATGATCCAGGCACTCAAATTCACGGACGATGTCCAATTCTGCACCCCCTCCGTCATTCTGGCTTTAACTAGAGGGGGAGGAGGGGGGTTCTGGAATTAGAGATAATGTATGCACGCATCTGGATGGCGCAAGTCTCGGTGCTTAGATCTACAGTTTGTATTGAATTCCGAACCCCCCCATTGGTTCTTCCTTTAATGGAGGGGGGGGGTCCAGAATGGAATTTCACTCTAGCGGGCCCCCTATCTGTATGTGGCACGAATATACTGGTCCCAATTCCTCACCACCTGCCATGTGTCCCTTTCACCCAGTCACCTCCACCTCAACACCTCCCTCCATTCGTTGTCTCCTGTCCCAATATCACTTCCACGAAAGCACCCCTTTTCCCCCCCGCCTCACCTTCACCATACTGGCACCTACAACATCCTCGTCAAGCATGCCACATCTTCCACCTCTCATCCCGTAAACCATTTGGCTGGTCCAGGTGGCCCCTCGAGAAGACCTCCATGTCCCCAAAAGGCAGAGTTGACCAGAACCATTCTTGATCTCAAGAGGGCAGTTATTACAGTTGTTGGAGGTAGTTAGACATTGTCTCCATCATAAATGGAAAGTCCAGCAAACTACTAAAGTTGGTCAATTCGTCTGCAGCAGGGCAGTCCGAAATCTGATAGCATCTGTCATAGGTGCACGATCGGCCAGAGTTTGCATGCGCAGACTGTCAGAAGACATGCAGACTCAATGTTTTTAATGCAGCGTCTTGTTTTTGTTGTTGTTGTTGTTTTGAGTATATGAAGGCATTTTCACCATTTTTGTAATCATCGATGGTAGAGCGAAGCTCCCGAATGTAAAGTTTTAGTAGACGTCTCTAGTTCTCTGGTTATGCATTTGTATGTAAGATTTCTTGTTTAATGAAAGACAGTTTTCTTATCCCATCTAGTTTTCATCTCATACCGAGGGAGTTCATGATTGACTGATTCACATGAATTATTGCAATTATCTTATGATAAAGGATTTATTGTTGCATTGTTGTATTCTCTAGTTTTCTACATTTGAATGTAAGAAGATCTTGCGTTTATATTTTTTCTCCTACAGTCTGTTAGAAACTTGATGTTTACGACAGACCTTTGCAGTTCTCTTATACAAGTCTTCCCCCTACTCACCCTTACTACAACTCACTGTATGAAGTTTATCTAAGACCTCGCTTGCCCATGCATGTCTGGCCTAGTTTTGGAGTTAAAAAAACATTGTTTTAAGTTAACTTCCATTCGATCACCCCTTTTTATAAACAAATCGTGACATAAACTGATGGGCGTCGGGCTCTGCTCCTGCTGCAATCCAGGAGTGACTTCTAACGCTAACATTTCTGGCACCGTTGCTGGGGACTAATATTGAATATTTTCCTCAGGATTGAACAACATTGAGCCTCTGATTCTGAAGGTGCATCTGGCATCAAAGCCCTTAAATATTTCTACTATGCACCTGGCAACTCCACTGTGGTGACTCCAAGGTTTCCACATCACTGTGTCAGTTGTGGCTACTTTAGCACGCCTGAAAGCTGACCAAAAGGAGCTTTCTCGAGAAGGTTTCAGCAGTTGCTTTCTCTGCCTGAGAAGCTTCCTGGGGTAACGACAACATTAAGATTTGACCTTTGATGGTGAACAAGGACCAGGCACATTCAAAGCTGTAAATATTTCACCTGGCGACTCCATGATTCATTGATCATTTAGTGACTCCACTGGTTCGATATGGAGAAAATCTTAGCTAAAAGGTTTGTTTTCTGTGACTTTTCCCAGATAGTTGGTTTTCCTAATGCACTTCCTAACAGAGACCAATGGGAAAATTTCCTCCCTGAATTTCACGCAACAATTTCAGAGGTACCAGCTGAGCATTTACTGGACTTTCATGAGGTTATTCATCGACTTAATATCATGCATGAAGATGTCTAGATTAAGCTCTTCAGGTGTTCATTGAAGGGAGCTGCTCTTGAATGGTGCTAGTCTCTTCCCGATGTAAGCATCCTCTCTTTAACAGGTTTTCATACGACTTTCAATTCATTTTGAAAAGATTATTTTCCAGCTGATTGTTTGTATGAAAACTGTTGTGAGGAGTTTTTTTCGCTTCATGAAGCCTCTGCTGGCCCTGAAGACCATGCCCATGATGAAGCTTTTACTGTGGAGGAAATCATTTGCCAGGAAAATATAGAGGTTTTGAATGATATTAATTGTGTTATCCCTAGAACGGAAGTAGCTGACATCATATCATATGCCTCTGTTCTTTTAGATGTTCATAACGATCAACATGCTTCTTGTAGAAATTGTGAGTTTATGGAGAAAATGTGGTCTATAGTAGATGGCTCACCTGGGTATCAGGTTGAAGCAGATGTTCCTAGCTTCCTTGCTTATGACGACGAAGACCTCCCTGTTTTTAAAGAAGAGATGGTTGTGGAGGAGGATATTTATCTTTTCCTTCAAGGGGTTTCTCACGATATATTTTTACCTGGGATTAAAGAGAAAAAAATTATGTATGAACAGCTAGAAGAAACAACTACTATTGTCCCTGAAACAGATATTTTTGACGGGATCACTATTCTGGAGGAGGAACATAGAAATGAAGGTCAGCCCCTTTTTGATGAATATTATAGTGATGATGAGCAACAAGCTTATCCTACATGTGATCATTATGAAGACGCTAACCGACATGACAGCAAGCAGAGCCATCCCATGGTCCCTATTTATGATGAATATGAATCTAACCCGGGGGAGAGCCAACCAGAAGAGGAGAAAGAACCAGAGAAGCAGAATACTTCCTGTCCAGAGCCAGTCAGTGAGCAGCCACCGCCTGAGAGCAGTGAGACTACATCAGTTGTCCACCAACCTGTGCTTATCAGAGATATTCAACCACATGTGAACAACTGTGTAGCAGAGGAGGCTATCTGTCTCCCATTTTCTAGAATTCGCCACTTAGTCTATGACCCCGTCAGCAAGTACATGGAGTGGCATTTCCTCTATTCCTTAGAGCCACCCACCTTCATCTTCACGGCAACCCTTGAAGATGAATTAAAGGATGTAACCATTCTGACCTCCTGGTTACATCGTCTGTTATCCATCATCAACAGAAGGAAGGAGCTTCTATTCAGGAAGCTGCTTGAATGGATATGGTGGAAGTTTGCTTTCACCTAGCCCCATGTAAAGGATTCTGATAGTTTAGGACTATACATAAATAATCTCTTTTGAGCACGTATCTTGTTTTGTTTCACTTTTATTTTTCGACCTGTATTTTCAGCAGGGAGTGTTTTGAGCATGACTCCATAGCCCAATAGCAAGGCACTGGAACTGCAAAATGATTCCTTAGAGAATCATAGGGACGAATCTATCCCCCATGGAGCCTAATGTTAACAAAAATTCTTGTCTTAGGCACAAGAATATTCAGGTCTACAAGTTGCACGAGAAGCACCCAAGCACAACACGGTAAAATCTCGTTTCAGGCTTCCAAGCAAGTAAACAGACGAAATTATGTTGTCAACGGCCCAGATTCATCCATAGGAGCAGATCGACGGTCGACGAGAAATCGCGGTTAGTGGAGTTGCGTCGGGATTAGCGCGATGGGTAGCATCTATATTGCATGCAAGAAAAAATATCAATCGTCCATCCAAAGGACGCGTGGCGCGAGATCTTGTCACGTTGGCATTTCAGCATTCGGGAGTTCGAAGGGTGAGGGTTTCACGTTGTTCTACATCTTGAAACCCCGAAACGCCGATAAGCACCTTTGAAGCTAATCCTATGGTCCTACCACCCAGTCATGACAAGCAAGCCTGGTAATGGAGGCAGCCTTCTTCTAACATCAAATACCATCTCGACCGTTCCTCTGAAGGAAACGCAGCGTACATCAGTTCTTTCACGATTTGGTCAATCGGGATTTTGAGGAAAATTGCATCATGAACCTCCGGTACTAGAAATCCCAAAAGGATCGGGACCGTCCATCTGAAGGACACATGGTGCAATAGCTGAGCCACGAGTGGGGCCCTTCGGGATTTTCATGATGAAAGCATCGAGTTCATCTCAGTCGTTCATCCATCAACGAGGCTTGGGCACATTTAATTTAAAGAGGGCGCAGATCTGGACGGTCATGATCCAGGCACTCAAATTCACGGACGAAGTCCAATTCCGCACCCCCTCCGTCATTCTAGCTTTAACGAGAGGGGGGGGTCCGAAATCGGAGATAATGTATGCACGCATCTGGATGGCCCAAGTCTTGGTGCTTAGATCTATGGTCTGTATTGAATTCTGGACCCCCCCATCGGTTTTTCCTTTAATGGAGCCGGGGGGGGTCCGGAATGGAATTTCACTCTAGCGGGCCCCCTATTTGTACTTGGCAGGAATATACTGGTCCCAAGTCCTCACCGCCTGCCATGTGTCCCTTTCGCCCAGTCACCTCCACATCAACACCTCCCTCCATTCGCTGTCTCCTGTCCCTGTATCACTTCCACGAAAGCACCCCTTTTCCCCCCCGCCTCACCTTCACCATACTGGCACCTACAACATCCTTGTCAAGCATGCCACATCTTCCACCTCTCATCCCGTAAACCGTTCGACTAGTCCAGGTGGCCCCTCGAGAAGACCTCCACATCCCCAAAAGGCAGAGTTGACCAGAACCGTTCCTGATCTCAAGAGGGCAGTTATTGCAGTTGTTGGAGGTGGTTAGACATCGTCTCTGTCATAAATGGAAAGTCCAGCAAAGGACTAAAGTTGGTCGATTCGTCTGTAGCAGGACAGTCTGAAATCTAATAGCGTCTGTCATAGGTGCACGATCAGCCAAAGTCTGCATGCGCAGACTGTCAGAAGACATGCAGACGCAATGTTTTTAATGCAGCGTCTTATTTTTGTTGATGTTGTTGTTTTGAGTATATGAAGGCGTTTTCGCCATTTTTGTAATCATCGATGGTAGAGCGAAGCTCCCGACTATAAAGTTTTAGTAGACATCTCTAGTTCTCTGGTTATGCATCTATATGTAAGATTTCTTGTTTAATGACAGACAGTTTTCTTATCCCATCTAGTTTTGATCTCATACCGAGGGAGTTCATGATTGACTGATTCACATGAATTATTGCAATTATGTTATGATAAAGGATTTATTGTTGCATTGTTGTATTCTCCGGTTTTCTACATTTGAATGTAAGAAGATCTTGCGTTTAGATTTTTTCTCCTACAGTCTGTTAGAAACCTGATGTTTACGACACACCTTTGCAGTTCTCTTATACAAGTCTTCCCCCTACTCACCCTTACTACAACTCACCATCTGAAGTTTATCTAAGACCTCACTTGCCCATGCATGCCTAGCCTAGTTTTCGAGTTAGAACAACATTGTTTTGAGTTAACTTCCATTCGATCACCCCTTTTTATAAACAAATCGTGACATAAACTGATGGGCGTCGGGCTCTGCTCCTTGTGCAATCCAAGAGTGACTATTGACGCTAACAAGTTGTGGTAAAGCATTTGTCTAAATGGATGGTGTCTAGGTTCCATAGAAGGGAGAGTCCTCTCGTAGAGCCAGTTGCATCTACTACCATGGATTTCCCATTCCACCATATTTCTTTGAATATGGAATCTACGTTGCAACCATGGTATTTGGTTTCCTACAACCTTAAAATATCAAGAGATTAGAAGCATACCTTGTTTCATAAGAGTCTTTGATTTCCCTTACCATTGAGTACCCTAATGTTCTAAAAAATAATTTGTTTATGTTACGGTAGTTGTGGGAGGTATTAACCTCCATGTGTAACCTCTGACTAGATCAGAATGTTTCGGAATATAGAGAAACACTAAAAAGATGTGTAGAAACCCTAGAAGACATGTCTCAAAAGGTGATGTACAACTACATGGATTTACTGATTTAGATTGGGTAGGGAGTGAAAATGACATAAAGAGTACTTCTAGTATATGTTTCAGTATGGGATCTTTTATGATATCATGGGATAGCAGGGAACATAATTCTATTTCACTTAGAACAATAGAAGAAGAGTATATTGCAGCGTGTGATCCTTGTATGAAAGCAGTGTGGCTTCGTAAGTTTGTTTATGGATTGTTTGATCAGGTGTTGGATTCGACCATGATATATTTTTATAACCAGATATGTGTGAAGCTCTCAGAGAACTCGGTGTTCCATGATAGGTAGAAGCACATTGAGATCAAGTACCATAGTCCATAGGGGAGACGTGGTTCTCCAGTATATCTCCACTGATGAGAAGACTGCAGATATTTTGACAAATCATTTGTCCAAGATAAAGTTTGCATACTTGAGGGAAAATTTGGGGCTCCTGGAGATTTCTCCCTTAGTTGAAAGGGAGGATATGACTTCCTCAGTTGGGAGGGAGCACTAATATGTGGCATCATGGATTGTCAATGAGTTGTGAATCTATATCATGCTAGTACAACTTAGAGATGATCATACACCTTAGATATGATGCTTGCATCATGCTAGTACAACTCAGATATGATATAGATGGTTGGAGTTGTTGATACAGTGGCCTGAGGAGCATCATTCTAGTACAACTTAGAGGTGGACATACAACTTAGAGATGATGTTTGCATCATGCTAGTTATGTTCATTCTAGTACAACTTAGAGACGATGCTAGTGAGACACATCATGCTAGATATGGCCATGTGACTACTGTAAATTCTAACCTTGTACAATATCTACTACAAACTGATATTCAAAAAAGAACAGAAAAGATACAATGGAAAATACAAACATTACACAGAGATTTTTCACCTGGAAACCCAAACCGGGAAAACCAGCATATATTATATTCATACATTGTGTTACATTGTTTACAATACAATATACATATAGGAGCCAGCGGCATCCAAAACCCTAACCCAATGACCTGGATTAGTCCAAAACCCTAATTCCTTAACCGGAAATAGAAAACCATCGGCAAAAAAATCATGTGCCGAAAAACCACCTAATATCATGTGGTCCCGGAAATATGTTGTCCCAGTAATATGTCGTCCCAAAAATATGTCGTCCTGGAAATATGTCGTCCTGGTGGAAATATGTTGGCCCGAAAAAAAAAATTCGGGGGCGCTGCCCCCGAACCCCCACGCGGGGGGCTCCGCCCCCCTGCAGCCCCCCCTCTAACCCCCCTACACGCCCGGCGCAAGCACTCAGACACTACTTCTCGTGCAAAGAATATAACACATACCCAACATTCTCCCACTTGTTGTTTTCTTTGCACACAGGGGGTTACAGGGTTACATAGTCAACAATGCAGGGCAGTAATGCCCATGGATCCTCTACACCAAGAGAACTTCTCAGTGCTCACAGATTTTGTTAATGAATCTGCAACATTCTTCAAAGTGTCCACCTTCATCAGTGATAGTTTCTTTTCTTCAATCATGTCTCTTACAAAATGATATTGAACATCAATGTTCTTTGTCTTTGAATGATAAGCAGGGTTCTTCGCCAAGAAAATTGCACTCTGACTATCACACTCTATCCTTACAGCTTCTTGTACCAACCCAATACCTGAACACAAACTTTGTAACCATACTGCTTCCTTACTTGCATGAGTGGTTACCATGTATTCAAATTCTGTAGTTGAAAGTGCCACTACAGCCTGTCTTTTGCTCATCCAACTTATTGCTCCTCCAAACAGGTTAAACACATACCCGCTTGTAGATCTCCTACGATCCAAATCTTCAGCCCAGTCTGCATCCACAAAGCCATGTATA
>ML784753.1:335449-355328 GCA_009831015.1 Picea engelmannii | reverse complement strand
CGGGGGGGGGTTTCCCATGAGGTTTTCCCTCTTTCCTCTTTTCATGAGGATTTCTTTTATGTAATGAGTACCTAAAATGGCCAAGTTGCCGGGACTCAAATTTTTTGTCATTACAGTTAGGCTTAAGGGGTGTGTTGGAGAATAACCCTAACTTACATTAGTTTATACCTAGATTAGACTCCTAGATCTTGGTTAATACAGTCATTTACACTTTATTTCACCTAATTTGGCCACATAGAGAAGAAGGGTGCCTCATCCCTAGATTTTAGGGAAAACTGTTATTTTTAGATCAAGACTCAACTCTCGGTTCTTGATTTTCTTGATTTATTCTTGATTTTCTTGATTTATTCATGATTTATTCCAACTCCCCCATGAAAAAAATCATCTATTATTGGGGAATTTTCACCTCCTCTTTTAGTGAGATATTTATTCTTTAATTAATGATTTTTTCCGTTAGTATTATTAGTAACTATTATTTTGGGTCAGTTAAGTGAGTTGGAACTGCTTCTCTTGTCAGTTAAGTGAGCTTAAGTGAGATAATGTACATCACTTGACTCTTGTGGACATTAATGATTGTGTGAAATGTATATTTAGTGGTCTAAGTTGAACTATGTGGTCTCCCTTAGCTTATGACACCTATTTTAGCTATTGCTAGCTTTTTTTGACTAGAATTTTTATGTTGGAAATTCTATATATTCACCTCTTCTCTTCTTTTTGAGGATGGTTGCTCATGTATATTCATTTTTTATTAATATAATTCTCTAATTTATGGAGCAAAAACTTTCTCTCATCTCTTGAATATCATCAAATTGTTTGTGTTCAATTTAACTAGAATTCTAGATCTATTGGGGTTTCTGTAGGAATTATGCATACACTTAATACTATCCTCTACCTAAATACTCCAAAACCAACTCCATACACATTTAATAATTTTTTATTACAAGTTCAATGATTTTAACAAAAATATTATGATTTCATAATTTTTCCATAATTACTATCCTCTACATAAAAGAAATACTCCAAAAACCAAAGCGATACACATTCAATAATTTTTTATGAACTAGGTTAACTTTGGGAGTGAACTGACTCTTTTTTCAGGTACACTTAAGGGTCTGAATCCAGCTAGATTTTCAAGGGTAGTTTGATTTTTGCATGGATCAAAGTTCCATGCATTTTAGAACCTTACCCTAGCAGTTTTTCCCCATTTTAAACCAACTCAAATGCTCAAAAAATTGATCAAAGTGTAGGGTAAAGGGGGATGCACGCAGTCTACTCTGCGCAATGCAGTTTAAAATACTGTGCACCAAACAGGCTATGCGATAGAGTTCTCAAGATCATTGTGCAGTGCATAGACTGCCAGATTGTTGCACGTTTTGAATACACACACTCAATAGAATGATTTACAAATGCGAAATATAATAGAGAAATAACACAAAAACTTGTCAAAAACACAAAATACTTGATATTATTGAACTTCAGCGCAGTGCGCTCGGATTACAAAATACAGTGACAAAATGAGCTTCGGCTCTGATACTTCTTTTGTCAACTCTTCAGTTGTTGCCAGTTCTTGAAATGCTTCTCTGCATCCCTCTCTCCTCTTCTCTATGTCTCTATCTATTCATTATGTTCTAATTAAGAAACTCGAACTTATATAAACTTCCTTTAGAAGCTAATACCGACTCAACATTTAACTCAACCATAATTACAACTAACTCTTCAACCACTTAATTTAATTCTGGAAGATAGAATTCGGCTTCATTTATAGTTCTCCTGCTTGCCGACTAACTTTTGACTACGTATGCGACTTTGCACTTGCAGACTCATTAGACTGTCTGACTGAAATTTTGACTACTAACAGATTTCAACTAATAGACAAATCGACGGTGACGTGAAGATATCACCAACTTGTAAATACAATTTCCAACACTCCCCCTTAATTATAAGTTGGTGGAGTTACAAAATAAAATAACATGAAATTTTTGAGTTTTCACTTTACCGTCACTCATATGTTATTGCGCGGACTCCCAGACTACTGCGCAGATGCTAAAATGCATCTCTTGCTAAAGTCTTTGTAAAAATGTGTGCAATTTGTTCTTTTGACCTGCAAAATTCTAAGCAGATCTCTTTTTTATTCACCAATTCTCTAATGAAATGATACCTTGTATCAATGTGCTTGGTTTTCTTGTGAAACACGTGATTATTTGATAACATGATGGCTGAATTGTTGTCACAGAAAATTGTAGTTGGTTTTTTTTGTTCCTTCAACAAATCTCTTAACATCCTTCTCATCCATACTGCTTGACAAGTTGCACTTGTGGCTGTGACGTACTCTGCTTCTACTGAAGAAAGTGTCACTATGGGCTGCTTCCTTGATGCCCATGATACCATACCTATTCCAAAATGAAATGTGTACCCAGAGGTACTTTTCCTGTCATCAATACTGCCTCCACAATCACTGTCAGTGTATCCAATGAGTTTGAAATTTTCTGAAGTGGAGTATTTTATGCCAAAATATTTTGTTCCATTCACATATCTAACGATTCTCTTTCCTTCTTTCCAATGTGATTCTTTTGGATTTTCCATGAACCTTGAAATTATGCTCACTCCATACATAATATCAGGTCTTGTCTTTGTTAGATACATAAGACTGCCTACCAGTCTTTTAAACAGTGTGGGATCCACTTTGGACCCTCTATCTTCCTTGCTTAGCTTTAATCCTGTTATGACAGGTGTTGGTCTTGCTTTTGAGTTTACCATATTGAATCTCTTTAATATTTCATGTGCATACTTGGACTGTGAGATAAATATACCAATTTTGGACTGGTGCACTTCTATTCCCAAAAAATATCTCATAAGTCCCAAATCAGTCATTTCAAATTCATCCTTCATGACTGACTTGAACTCTTCTATGCCAAAATTACCTGTAAATATCAAATCATCCACATATAAACAAACAATTAACACATTACCTTGCTGATTTGATTTGATGTACAGTGTTGGCTCATTTTCGCTTCTCTAAAATCCATTATGTGTGAGATAGGAATCTATACAACTGTACCAATCTCTCGCATCTTGCTTTAATCCATATAGTGTTTTCTTTAATCTGTATACTTTGTTTTCTTGTCCTTGAATCTCATAACCTTGTGATTGTTTCACATATACTTCTTCTTCTAAGTTTCCATTCAAGAATGTTGACTTTACATCCATCTGATAAACTGGCCATTTGTACCGTGTGGCAATTGCTAACACGGTTCTGACTGTGTCCATGCATGTAAATGGTGCAAATGTTTCATTGTAATCAATTCCAGGTTGTTGTGTAAAGCCTCTCGCAACTAATCTTGGCTTGTACTTCTATAATTTTCCTTGTGCATCTTGCTTTGTTTTATAAATCTACTTGACAGTTATGACATCCTTATCATCAGGTACATCTACCAATTGCCATGTTTGATTATTCTCTATGCACCTAATTTCTTCATCCATGGCTTGTGCCCATACTTCCTCTTTGACAGCTTCTTCAAAAGTTAATGGATCATCTATTTGTGAAAACAGAGCAAAGACTGAAAATGAATTTGTTGTGTCTTTGTTATAGATGTCGCACAGACTTCTTGTCTTTCTTGGTAACAAACTTGCTAATGTTGGATCTGGAGAAGTAGAAGTATTCAAACTACTTGTTGGTGTTTGTTGCGCTCTAGGTGTGGTCTGTGCACTTGTTGTTCTTACTGGTGTATTTTGCGCGGTAATTTGCATTGTAGTTCTAGGTGTAGACGGAGTTGCACACTGTCCTGTGTATGGTGTTTGAAACACTTGATCCTCTACATCATTATGCTCCATTGTGTCAATTATCTTTATTGTTTTTTCTATGGTTCCATCCAATGCTTCATTCTCTACAAACTGAATATCGTGGTTGATTATGAATTTTCTTGTGACTGGGTCATACAACTTGTATCCTTTCGTTTCTTCAGAATACCCAACAAATATACATTTTTTTCCTTTGTTGTCCATCTTCCTTCTCAATTCATCTGGAACATGCACGTATGCGATGCAACCAAAAAATCTTAAATGCACTACATTATGCTTTGATCATGTCCATTCTCCCTAAGGAATTCTATTCTTTACACTCTTTGTCGGACATCTATTCAAAATGTATACTGCAGTTTCTACTGCCTCAGCCCAATACTCATTTAACAAATGTTTGGTTGTTAACATACTGCGTGCCATTTCCATGATGGTTTCTTTCTACGACACCATTCTGTTGTGGTGTGTATCGTGCAGTAAATTGCTTGTAGATGCCATGATCTTTACAAAAGTTATGAAATTCTCTTGACGTGTATTCTCCTCCTCTGTCCATTCTTAGACACTTGATCTAAAAACCCCTATGTTTCTCCATAAGTGATTTAAACTACTGAAAACAACCCAATGCGTCAGATTTATGCTTTAGAAAATAAATCCATGTCTTTCTTGAGAAATCATCAATGAATGTTAGAAAATAAATATTGCCTCCTATAAACGGATTTTGCATTGGTCCACAAATATCAGAATGTATTATTTCCAGTGGAGCTTTTTCTCTGGAAGACTTGCCAACTAGAAATGATTCTCTGTGTTGCTTGCCAAATAAGCAACCTTCACATATCCTTTCTGGTTTTTCAATCAATGGTAAGCCTTTTACCATATCCTTTGTGTGTAATAGTTTCAGACCTCCAAAGTTCAAATTTCCAAATCTGAAATGCCATAGCCAGGAGTTATCTTGTGTTTCAGATTGGAATGTTGCCTTCATTTCTGTGCCATTTTCTCATTTCTTGATACTGCGCACACTATTTTCTTCATTAGTACTGCACGTGCTTTCTGTTGTAAATGCAATGTCTAACTATGCACTTCTTCTTTTGCCAACATTTTGCGTTGTGTTCTTCTTCTTGACTGGCTTTAATGTCAATGAGAACATTTTGTTACTTGTCATATGGATTTTTGCAATAAGTAAGTCTCTTGGGATTTTATCCGTAATCACGCAGTGATTTTCTTCCATGTAGATTATGTATCCTTTTTGTAACAGTTGTCCTGTACTCATCAAATTATGCTTCAGACTAGAAACATAATATACATCAGACATAACTCTCTCTTCTCCTTGTCTAGTTAAAATATTTATACTATCTTTGCCTAAGACAGTGACTTGGATATTTGTTCCAAGTGTAACCTTGGTTTGGATTGACTCATCCAAACTAGAAAACAATTCTATGTTTCCAGTCATTTGGTTATTGCAACCTGAATCTAAATACCATATGTCACATGGACTTGCTTGAGCAACATTGCATTCAACTGGTGACACTATATTAGACATTTCTTCTGCGCTAGACATAGCTACAACACGCACCATAAACATAGGTCGATTTTGGTTATTTGTGTTGTGTGGTTGATCTTGACTTTTCTTGTTCTGATTATACTTTCTCTTTCTGTGCTCATATGCATAATGTCCATACCTTTTACAGTGATGGCATTGAATATTTGATTTGTTAGTTTTTTGACAAGTTGACTGGCCGGTACTTGGATTTTGACCTCTTCTACCAATATTTCCAGGATTGCTATAGCATCCACTTCTGTTAGAACTTCTTCCTCTACCTCTAGAGTTAGCTCTCCCCCTTCCTCTTCCACGGCCTATAGATGACTGTGTGGAAAAAGTGTTTTCTAATGACATATTTGACTTTTTCAATCTATGTTCATGATTGACGAGGGAAGCTTGCAATTCATCTAGACTGAATTGACTCAGATTTTTTCCTTCCTCTAGAGTTACAACTAGAGTATCAAATTTAGGAGGAAGACTTCTAAGCACTTTCTCAACAAATTTTCTATCATCTATGATTTCACCATGAGACTTCATTTGATTTATAAGTCCAATGACGTGTGTGTAGAAAGAATCTACCGTGTCTGAATCTTTCATTGACATAGTTTCAAAATCTCTTATAAGAATCTGAAGTTTTGCAGTTTTTACTTTATCCATACCTTGATAAGTGGTTTTTAATATATCCCATGCTTCCTTGGCTTGCTTTATTGATGAAACTCTTGGAAGTATGCTCTCATGCATGGATTGATGTATATAAAACAACGCCTTTCCATCCTTCTTTCTTGGTTCTTTCAAGACATATTTCTCATCTTGTGTGAGGGTGTTATATGTTGTCTGATCTTCCGGTTCAGCATAACCATTTTCGACTATCACCCATACATCTTGACCTTCGAATAAAGCCTTCATGTTCAAGGACCACATCTCATAGTTCTTGCCTGTAAAAGTGGGAGGTTGCAGATTTGAGGTAGAAGCCATTTTTTACTTTCAACGGAGTTTATGCTCTGACAAACTCGTTCTGGTAGAACCTGCTCTGATACCAAATTTTAGGGTAAAGGGGGATGCACGCAGTTTAATCTGCGCAACACAGTTTAAAATATTGCGCACCAAACAGGCTACACGACAGAGTTCTCAAGATCACTGCGCAGTGCACAGACCGCCATATTGTTGCGCGCTGTGAATACACACACTAAATAGAATGATTTACGAATGCGGAATATAATAAAGAAATAACACAGAAACTTGTTAGAAACACAAAATACTTGATATTAATGAACTTAGACGCAGTGCGCTCGTATTACAAAATACAATGACAAAATGAGCTTCGGCTCTGATACTTCTTTTGTCAACTCTTCAACTGTTGTTGGTTCTTGAATTACTTCTCTGCATCCCTCTCTCCTTTCCTCTATGTCTCCATCTATTCATTATGTTCTAAGTAAGAAACTCAGACTTATATAAACTTCCTTCAGAAGCTAAGACCGACTCAACATTTAACTCAACCATAATTATGACTGACTCTTCAACCACTTAATTTAATTCGGGAAGATAGAATTCAGCTTCATTTATAGTTCTCCTGCTTGCCAACTCACTGACATTTTGACTACTGACAAATTTAGACTGAGACAAATCGGTGATGACCTGAAGATCTCACTAACTTGTAATTACAATTTCCAACACAAAGTTCTAAAGTTCTAAATTAACCAAAAATTTAAAAACATGCTGACAAAAAAACTGCCGTAAAAATAACTCGGCATGAAAGATTACTCCATTTTTTTATCATAAATGCAATGATTTTAATAAAAGGCAGAGGCAGAGGAAGGGTAAGCATTCCAGTAGCATGGCTGTTAAAACAAGTACGCATGAGCACTTATCGATGGTCGAATCTGAGCTCCACTGTGAAGATAATAAAAAAGTTTCAGATATTGAACCTGACTCGGAAGATTCTGAGAAAGGTTTAAATATCGCGGATTGTATCGACGATGGGATTGTCTTCCCTTCTACTTTCGCAGATTTCTTGAGAGAATGTAAAGGATATTGGTATATCGTCCAAACTTAATTTAGATAAAGTTGTGACTTATGTAATTCCATTGCAATGATCTTATTGGCACACTTCAGTCTATTTTCAAATTACTGTGGGAGAATGATATCTTGATCTAGTTTCAAATAATGATATGTTACTGGATAAATTTGCAAGAAAACTTTCTATTCATAGGGAGAAGATAGAAGAAACAATTAATTTATAATAAATAGAGAGGGAGAATTCCATATATACTTTCATTATAGTGCATGCCACATTAAGATTAGTATTATTTCATTATAGTGCATGCCACATTAAGATTAGTATTGTACATGGATATCACATTTTGTAAATGTCTCATCAAAATACTTTAGCATATCTTTGAATGACATGTATTTATGAGAGGGATATATTGATATATATTTAGACATTGGTGTGTTGTTATTGTTAATTAAAATTACTAGGCAAGATTTAACCCATGAGAAAAAGATATAAGAATCAATTAATTGAAATTATTTTTAAAAATATTGAACAAGGAACCTACCTTTTATTTCATTGTAGTCTTTTATTTCATTGTAGTGTATGTTGCATCATGATCAATATTGTATGAATTTGCAACAATCTAATCAAAATACTTCAATTATCTTAAAAAAATATGATATTTTGGAGAATGGCTTCTTAACTTACTTTAAGATAATGTTGTGTTATTACATAATCAAGTGAAATTAACCAAATTTTCCATAAAAGAGTAAAAATCATAAAACATCTAACTAAACATAAGATAATCTCTAAAATTGCTCCAAGCCCTTTCCTAAGTGACACTGGTGTCACCTAGAAGTATTCCACTTTCAATTAATTTCATAAATTATAATTTCTCCTTTTTCATTAAAATATCATTATTTCTTAAGTGGCACACAAAGAAGGTATTTTCTTATGTCCATTAATCCAATCTCGCTATTACACCCCATTGCACAATCTGACTAGATTTGATGAAGTAACTACTAGGAACTTCAAAGAATGTCTCTACTTTATTCTTGAAAAGCCTAATCAACTTCCTTTAACCTTTTAATTTGGCCAATGTTAATATTGATTGTCTAATATACCTAGATGCTTTAACACTCAATTAAATACACATAAGCTATGACAAATTTTGTATTCCCTTCTACTTTCGCAGACACTTATAATCTTTTAAGATGCTTTCACTCCAAGGCAAGATATTTTAATCTGCCAACTGCACCGCGAGCAGTTGCTTCTCCCTGGTCTCTTATCTTCTGAGGGGTTTCAGGTACAACGCAAAGCTCTAGATCTACGATGTGCTGCTGTAGCTTCTGGATTACCTCTTCCAATTGTGCCACCTATTGTGGGACTTGGTCCTCGGTCTAGATTTCAACGATTGTCACAGAGAAGAGTGCTATTTTGACCCTTTCCTTAACTTCAAGTTGCTCAGCGAGAAACTGTTCCTTGATTTGTTGTAGCTCTTCTTTCTCTTCATCAAACTTCTCTTGCATATCAAGCTTCTCTTGTTCTCCATTACTGCGTTGTTCTAACAGAGATCCATGTGCTTGCGCCAGAGCCTGGGTGGCTTGTGTTTTTTCTTCCTGTGCTCATCGAAGGCGAGCTTCGACCGTATCAACAATCCGGTGGAGTTTAGCTGGCTCATCTCCCATTTCTGGTGTTCCTGCCATCGGGGGCGTAGTGGATATTGTTGGGCTGGACTGTAGTGCCTACTGAACTTCTTGAAATTCAACCTTGATCTGACTAAACATCTCCTCCTACTTGGCTTTCTTCATCTCTGCTATCTCCAATGAAGCATCGTTCAGTGCAGAGACGATGAAGTCGAAGTCGTCAGATGTTAGGGTGGTCTCAAACTTGGTTCTGGTTGCTTTCATTTTCTTCCTTGAGAAAGGTTTCGGAGGGGAAACCTTCCTTTTCTTCGATGGATCCTCCTCATCTCTTAGATGTGTAACCTCTCCTTTCCTCTGTTCGACTTCGATGCCATCTATTTCTCCTCCATCACCTCTACACTCAAGTGAGATAAAAGGAGTTTGTGTTGAAGTGCTATGGACATCCTGGGCTTCTTCATTCTTCTTGGTCTTGCTCTGTACAGGTGTATCGTGCACGACTCCTGGACTATCAACATCAGAGAGCTCCGCGGGGTCAACTAGGATGAGGAGGTCCGCCGACCACTCCTTAGTAATCTCCTCTAAGTCTTCCTCTATCACTTTGTAATATGACTGCAACTGTTGGTGATGCTCATCAGCATGAGTGGTGATATAAATGAAGTGGCCCTCAGTGATGAATTTCATCAAGGGTCTAAATATGTGAAGTGTATTCGGGGTTATGTGAGGCGAATCCTAGATTGCGATCTTCAATTGGTTGTAATAAGTGTGGAAAACGACATTGGACTTCCACTACTTGTTCATGTCGCTGGAGTACCACATCGTACTGAAATTCGTGGCCAGTGGATCAAAGGGCTCGACATCTAGGAAGGTTGCACCTTCCGGCATCTCCCATGCAATGAAAGCAATTAATATAAATGGCCAGGTAAAATGGAACTCGTACCCTTAGTCCTATGCTTTCCTAAAGTCTAGTTCTAGCTATTTCACCAAGTATTTGGCCCAATTCATATGTAGGCCCTCCGCACACTTCCTTGCGAGGTCTACTACAAATCCGGTCAATTGGGTCAGTCGGTTCTTGCAAAATATCTTGCCTACGATCAACTCATAGGCAAGGCACATTGCACTTCTCTGGATAGAGGCTACCTTGTAGCCTCATGTTCCCTTCTCGACGTCGCCATACATATTCTTTATCTTCTGTGCAAGAGAGCGATCTGCAGTCTTGCCAGAATAAAAATCCTGTGGGTTGGGGCCCTGCATGCTTAGTCCTGTGATCCAATTGATCGAGTCAAATCCACTATGATTCGACAGTTCAACCATAAGTATCCTCTGTGATAGTAGGAGAGAAGCAACTTGACGCACGTGTTCACTTCTTGATGTCTCCCAAAGTGAGGAATATTCATTACATTAAGTAGGGTTGACTGCCCGAGGTTCTGGGTCCATGATTGAGTGATAATATTGGACTTCTTTCCTTTGGTTCATGTCAGATATTTATAAGGGGTGAGCATATTGTAAGCCTTCCTATCGCCAAGGTTGAATTCACTAAACTTCAACATGGTGAGCTTATCCTGGTCAACACAAACTGCGTGCACTTCTTTCAGAAGGTACGCAATGATCAAAGCATACTCAAATTCGTGGGGTACACTGTCACGAGTGATGGCGTCGCTCAGAGGTGGTATATAATCAGGTAGAATGCTCGAAAACAGTTTAGTGTTTGCAAGATCATCTCTATGCTTAGTTCTCTTTTCATCGGTTCACCGGGATGGGCCGGCTCGAGCAATCGATGGGGAGGCTTGCACTCCTCGCGTCAATAATGCATGTACACCTATAGACAGTCATCTTCCTGACATGGTTCTTTTAGCCATTAAGTTGATCAGAACTTTTGTCGTAGTTGCTTCTTCAGTGATGAGCTCTTCAGACATATGCGCTCGGGATGGATATCTCGGGTTCTCAAAGAAACATGGGCACTACAATAGGGTAGAAGGAAAAGGCATAGTGATCACTGGGCAATCTTAATCAAGGCTGCGAGCTGAAATTCTCAATTATCAAAAGTGTTCTCGTTGCATGGCATGGAAAGATAAATAGACAACTTCTGTAACACATCGCTTGCAATAGATATGACGGCTTCATTAACTCCGTTCTTTCCGTTATAGTGAGGTCCAACGGTTTTATGATGAACCTTTATTTCTTTTATGTCCGTTCGGAGCGGAAGTCGAACAGATATATCGGTCCCAACGACTATATTGCTTTGTCATGGCGAAGTGCCATATGTCGTTGTTTGGATATCCCGACAAAGCTCAAATTCTGTAATTTTTCTTTCTGCGAAGTCTCCTCTAGAACCTGCTGTATTCTTTCATTATTAGACCTTTTCTTTATTAACTTTCAGTACTAGCTAGTGAGCTTTGTCTCAGTAATTCTTTATCATTCTTATTATTTTCTTCTTTGGTCTTAGTTACTTCGCTTTATTGAAATTATTTCCTAGGGTTTCTAGGTAATACTTCTTTTGTGCATGGGGTAGGTAATTCAATCTCCTGGGGATCCTCTAGTGTTCTCTTAGCTTCGACATCCCAGTTTCTAGTATTAAATATCTACGATCTACTCTTCTGTTCCTCAATCAAGTGTGTGATCCTTCTGGTCATAAAGTAGTTTAACTCTTGCTTCTTCTGTTCCAAAACTTCTTCTTCTTCCTTTCGTCTGGCTTGATCTCTATCAATCCAAGGTTTTCCTATTAGCATGGTAAACGGGTTGCTATCTTCAAAAAATTTAATAATCTCAAAGTGTTCTTCTGTCGAAGTTCCATTGACAGTCATAGGTATCCAAGCGAGCCTTCCACATAGGTTTACTAGCTTTCCTCTAAATAAGTGTATTCCTCCTAGTGAAGGGATCATAGCAGGCCTTCTTATAGCTTCCTAGTTTCTCTCTGGCATAATATTCATCTATGTTTCCTCATCCAGAAGACAGTCAATGTCGAAGTCCCCTATTCTTGCTTCAATGCATTCCTTCTCTTTGAAGATCTCTGATAAGCTGACATGTCGGTGGTGATTCAGGGTTTCTTTTATCCGTATCCATACTTTCTCTGATTCTTGCTGGGGTTCTGCCTTTTCTGGATCTGCCTTAGGGTTCTCTTGACTCAATTTCATTTTTTCAAGCTTAAAAATCATTCTAGAACAATCCAACACTTCATGGTCCATAGCCTTATAATAGAAACAACTAGGTCTTCCACCAGGGAATTCCTTAGCAAGATGTCCCGGCCTCCTACAACTGTAACAGAGGATTAATCCTCTCTTTCTTTTTAATGATCCCCAGTCTCTTTTGTACTGTGCACTAGGATCATGGTAGCTAAACTGCAACAAATTATTTCTAGGATCCTTCATCCATTTGTTAGTCCAAACATTCTTTCTATGCATAGGTATAACATATCTTTCATTATTCTTATTAGATTTATTCATATCAAACCCTCTTTCATCTATTAACACCCTAGCTTTCAAACTAGAACAAAACCTATCATATATACCTAGATCCATACTCTAGAAACGAAAATTTCCACTTATCTTACTTTTACAGAGCACAAAGCTTACAGATATTACCTCTTTCAATTAGAACTTCTCACTTTTACCTTTCTTGGAGCACAAATCTTTCAGATCATTCTTATTTTCTACAGATCCAACCTTCTTTCTTTGGCACAAAGTTTTACAAATCAAGTAGAATACTGCGCACTAGGGCACAAATCTATGCCCAGAGATTTCATGATTTTAGGATGAATATTTGCACATAGCTTCCTCTTCCTCAATTCCCAGAAATCACAGTTTCAGGTCCCGACAACAGAACCATTTTTTGGCACAGAGGAAAACCCAGGGTTCAACTTTACAATAGCGCACCAACAAAACCCTAACTACCATCCCTTTCAGGAACACCTACGAAGCATATGAAGTCTCACCCGAGGTAGAAGCAGGGATGGTTGCAAGACTTAAGTGTCTGCAACCTTAGCTGGGACACAAATATGTGATTGTACTACTTAATAAAGAATTCATCACCTTCAGTTCTTTAACATGCAATCATTATCTACTACACTGGTAAAATAGAGCCTCGCAGTGTTCACATTAATCTACCTTATACCCACACTTAGCATATACAAATGGATCAGAATGAGCATATCAAGAACCAATCATGATTATCTATATCAGATCTAACATTCTCACACATAATAAGAACCAAGCATGAATAGATCTATCTATCAAAGAACTTAGCATATAACATATGAATACATAAATATAAGGCACACAGAAAGATGACACAGTGTTTGTGTGGTTCACCCCCACCCTGGGGATACGTCCACCAACCCTTCTTCTTTATTATCTCATTCAATCAGTTATAGCATAGAGCCTCAACAATGTTTTCTCCGCACAGGACAAAAGATCTGTGCAGCTCTGTAGATCCTTCTTCCTTGTGCTACAACACTAAGCTTTTCACAATCTGCCACAACCACTTGCACTCATCTCTGCAAGTCTTTTACAATCATGCACAAAGCATCCAAAAACCCTATTTTCACTTAGCATACATTCTCATCACTTAGATATAGCACTTAGCCATTCGTCTCTTTTCCATTCTATTTCTTCCTAGCCTAGGCATCTATTTATACACAAAATAGGCCTAAACATGGGTAAACCCATGGGCTGACATCCCTTTCCCATTACATATTCCCAACAACCCAAAAAGAGGCCAAAAAGGGGGCTGAGATCTCGTGATCCCCGCTTCGTCTTACGCTCCTCCTTCGATAGGCTATCGAAGTACCAAAATAGGTCAACATGACCAAGAAACTCCCAAAACTTGGTCAAGGGCCAACATATATCATATAAGTGTATATTTTGCATGGTAGCCTTACCCGGTTTCTAGAGGGTCAGGGATGTTACAAATTGGTATTAGAGCATGGTTTCGACATTGAGCCTGGATGGGCCATGTTAGTGGTTAATGAGACAAAGATTTCAGACTGAATTTTTGTCGAAAGGGACAAAATTCGAGGTTCAGAGTGTCCCTGGGTGCAAGGAGTGCGTCGACAAAGTCGTTGACTCAAAAATATCGGGAGAAATAGATTAAGTTTTATTGTGAAGGGACGTGAATACCTGTTGCAAGGAGTGCACAGATTCGAAATTTGACTAAGTGTCGAAGCAACCCTCGAAGGAGAAAGGGGCTCGATAAATGAAGCTCGAGAGGAGGAGTGACAACAGTCATTAGATATGTTATTGGAAGGATTCTAGACCGTTAGATCCGTGTCCAGGAAATAAAAGGAGAGGGATGATGAGGAAACAAATTATAAGCCGTCAGATCTAAGCACAAAGGATCGATAGTCATTTGATCCAAGTTGATAGGTGGCACAAGATCCACAACTTCAGAGCGAGAGCACTTTAAAAGTTCTGTGATCGGGAAGAAAGAGAAATAGCCGATGTAGATCCTGGTTGTTGGTTTCCAGAGGGGTATGTGTCAACATATCTGAGACTTCGGGGACAGTCACTTCGGAGGATTTCAAGTGTGGAGTGTGACAAACTCCCGAAGTCCCGAAGGCCGAAGTAGTGGGACATGATGACACCACTTGGATGGATGTGGACACATGGGATGTGTGCCACGTGCCAGTGGGTTTTGAACCTATGGAAGGTTGAAAATCCATATGGAACGTGACGTGTGACACCCATCTGATTGGGACATGATTCAACCGTTAGTATTCCTCCATGTGGAATCCTGTATGAGAAGGGTTAGTGGGGCCCAAGGTTATGTAGCAAAGTTAAAGGTTGGAGGACCCACACCGGCATTGATCATGATACATCAGGATCTATAGCCAAAAGGCATTGTGGGGACCCAAATTGCATGAAAGTTAATTATCCAAGGCGGTTCTACAATCCAAACTACAGTTTCACTGAGGGGTTACATGTCAACGTCAGAAGAATTGCAGGATGAAATGTGGGTTACTCCAAACCACCATAGCATGCCCCCGCAATTGGAAAATGTTAAGTGATGTGACTTAATGACGTCACCAAAGGTGATTGGGAATGTTCGGAGATTAACAGTTTGGATGTGCGGATGCGAGATCCTCCGAAGCTCTGAAGTCCCGAAGACCCGAAGTCCCAAAACTCAGACACTTGAGGTTCCATAGTGAGTGCCAGATGTTGGATTCTAAGTAGACATGGACTATTGATCCACTCTACTTCGCAAGTTTGGTAACTCAGAACTCCAAGGCATTGTTGTGTTGTGCTTTGAAAATTTCTGAAGCTGAAGGCTTGAGTAAGCACCTTTTGACTTAGTGCTTGGTCACGGCCCGTGATCACATGGGTTGGGAACTTAGAGGAAGGGGATAGTGCCCAAAAATTATTACAGAGAAGAGAAGAGCATGAAAAGAAAATGAAATCTAAACATTTTCTTAAATCAGATTGGTTTATGAATGTTGTGGAAATTGTTAAGGACCGATGGCCTGACAAATTTCGGTTGACTGCACGTTATGTTTGCAGAGTTCAACGAGTGTCAAGACCGCAGCAAATTGCCACTGAGTGAAGAGAAATGGAAGAGAACATAATGCTTCCAGTTCGGAGAATGAATTAAAAGGAATGGATGTCCATTTAGGAGTGGAAGAATTGAACTCCAATGGGCATGGAGACGAGATGGACAAGGAAAGGAATATCATGAAAATCATTGAACGATTGCATAAAGACACCCAAGCTCATCGAGAAGATAACAGAAAGCTCATGAAAGCCATGGATCAACAAGAAAAAATCAACTTAAAGTTGATGCAGAGTCTGGAAAGAATAAAAAAGAAGTTGGATAAGGAGAGTGACTCAAGCAAAACAGGGATTTGCAAGAACCCTGAGAGGAAAAGAAGATCAAGAAGCATTAGTAGGCATCATCATCACTCCCCAAAACATTTCAATAAGGAGGCACATAGTAGTTCAAGACCGTCTCCTAACAAAAAGCATAGGAGATCAGGAGTGGATGAACTGAAGGGTGAAATGAACAAGATTAAACCTCCTACTTTTGACAAAGAACACAAGAAAGATGAAGATGTCGAGACTTGGTTTTTGGGCATGAGGAAATATTTCCAACTGTAGAACTATTCTTCTCATGCAGAGGGAATAATTTCCATTTACCAACTTAAAGGAAAGGCATACATATGGTGGGAGAAGCTTGTGCAAGTACAACACATCAGAGAGAAGAATGTTGCTTGAAGGGAGTTCAAGGGACATTTTGAAAAGAAGTACTTAACTAAGAGATACTACGACAGAAATATGAAAGAGTTCTTTGAACTTGTTGGCAACCAATTTGCATTTTCATATTGTCCTTATAAGCTGCCTACACCAATGTTTTGCAAACTTTGATTTTCATCACAACCTTTGAAATAAAATGACACTATTGTTTTATATGTGTTTGCACACTTACCTTGGTTCTCATTTTCATGACTGCAAGCGTGAAAATGTTGGTTTTCGAAGTCATATTAAAAACATCACTGGATTGTTATGATCGCTCTTGTTTATATGCTCATCGCGTTTCCAATTTACTTATCGTTATACAGTTGACAAGACTCCAAGATCCTTATTCATTTGGCATTCTTTATTTGTTAATATGACTTCATTTTACAAGACTGTGATGATATTATTTTGACCGAGTTTGTGATGCATTGGTGATTTGATTTATATGTTCTTTGATTGATTCCCTTGACACACTGGTTTCATGAAAACACATTGGTGTTGTGGTTAAACCCTTGGTATATATCATTTCACATGACACATAGTTCATATTATTGAACCCTTGGTATTGATTTCGATTCATTGTTTGGTTTCAAAGCTATGATAAAACTATGGCTTGCGCAAATTTTTGGTCGACTTACCATAGGTTTCATTGATTGATTGAATGGAATGATTTTTAACGTATGCAACAGTAATATTTGAATAGTTATATGCGTCGGCGGTTGTAATATGGGATATGACTGTTATGCATGGGCTGACTTAGCTCCACAACCTTCGCACATTCTCTCATTAATGCTTTCCCCCTATCCCGGTTCACCTTTGCTAGTTTTCGAGTGAGCCTGTGAGTCATCAACCCTGCGTTTACTCTATTCAAACCCTTACCCACTCACCCTGCTCACCATGTGCTCCTGTCTATGGCACCGGTGGTGCGCATAGAGACGAATGGTAACCAAGCTCTGTTGTTGTTTTATAATGCTCGTAAAGATTTAGAAAACAGTGGGTGGCTGGTGTTTATACAGAGGTTCGAGGGTTTCAACATTTCGGTTGCCCAGCAATTCGTCCTTACCTTTGACTGGTGTAGGGCTAAAATTGGTGACATACAGCTCGAGTTGAATGAAGAATTCATAAGTTCTGCTACAGGACTGTCGGCTACAGGACAAAGGTGGTTTAAAAATTCCAAAGTTGATGAGGTACCATGGCCATTACTGTTCGTATCAAGAAAGGTCATTTCTTGTGATAAAGGTATGCCTATTTCTACCCTCAAACACAGGTGGCACGATCTTTTGGTAATTGTGAAACAATTTGTGACCTGTGAAGGTCGGTATGGCTTGGTTTTTCTGTATCACCTCCAGTTATTGATAAATTTCATGGGGTTTCCTTTGAACATGCCGCATTACTTCTTGCGTAGTCTTTACAAGATGTCTAATAGATTCAAACGTGAGAAGGCTGATAGCAGCTTGTTTCATCACGGCTTGATTAGACTCATTGTTGTCCATCATTTGAGCCTTCATGGCGATAATTGGAAAGCCTTTCTATCTCGAAATGGCTTTGCTAATCCAGAGTCTGTCCAAATCGACAAGGCTGTGGTCAGTGAGACTTTGGCTAGACCAGTCGTGCCACTTCATATCCTTTTACCCCCTGTTAAACCCTCGGATTGCCCTGACTTGGACCTAACCGATGCCATGGCTAACCCCTGTGCTAAGGATGATTTTAAGGTCATCGAAATACCCGCGAGGAAAAAAGATAGAGGTGACAATGCTGTCAACAGAAAAGGGAAGAAAAATGATTGATTGATATCGAGACTTGCCCGAAATAAACCTAAACCAAACGTCGACCAAAAGCCCATAGTTCTAAGCGAGGACTCAGACTCCGATATTGAGCGTTTCCTCTCTAAAGAGTACCCCTATTCCCATGGCCTATGCTCCAAGCAACCCTATGACTATGTCTCTAACTTACCCCCTTGCCTAAAAAACAACCCAAATTACCCAGGAATCAAGCTGCACAATGAAACCCCTGGTAATCTGAGCAAACCCTCGCATGTGATATCAAACCCCTAGTAAACATCATGTATCCAACGTAATGTGTGGCTAGAGCGTTATTACGCTGACGTTCCCCTGTTGCAATCAAATATCAAATCGTTTGAAGAACGGGTGACAGTGCTGGCAAAGGAGAATGACAAGTTTCAAGCTAGTGAAAATAAACAAAGAACCATCGGTTCGATTGTTTTCAGGAATGTCGAAGCGGCAACAGCCTTCGTCAATTCCAAGTTATCATAATCGAAGCCTTTTCTAATGGTTCAGGTATGAATTTCAATATTAATTTCGTTTTATGAGTTGCTTGAATTAATATAACGAATTGGGTTTTGATTTCGATTAGCTCTGTTCATTGTAATACATTCGAAATGATTAAGTTTGATCATCAAACGAGTGTTGTGGATCCTGTACAGTAGATTCATTTTGCTAAAATTAAATGTAGTTATGATCTGGTTATGCGATTTTCTCGTGCCTAATTTAATATAAGCAATTGATTGGTTTTTGATTCAGTTTGGTTTGTTTTTTGAATCAATTATGTTCGATAGTCGATTTGGTTCGATTTCGATTAGTTTCGTTTGTTCCTAATAAACTCAAAATGACTCTGTTGATTTCGATTTATCAGGAACGACTCTGTTCTGTATTGAATCAATATTCTCATTTGGATTTTGATTATCTTTGACCTGTGCAAAATATCTATTTGCTATAATCGTGAAGTTGTGTTGATTCATAATGATAGTGTCGATCCCAAACTGTTTCAATTCGTTCTTGTTTAATTTGATTTGCAATTGACTGCTGCGTGCCATGATTAGCATGATCCTTTGTATATGTCTGATATAGTTCTATGCGTTTGAAAAATGATCCTGTTGAAGTCGATTAGATTTGGTTCATGAAAATGATTTCATTATTGTCGAATGATCTGATGTGATTATGTTTACCCCGAATTGGTAATAACAAATTGAATAGAGTGCATGTATCTCTGTTATCACTTGATTGACCATGATTTCATTTGCTCTTGAATTAGCATAGAATTTTGATTTGGATAATTCATTTGATTTTCAAATAACAATTAAATATTTGTTTAATAGTTTTGAATTGGTTTTAAAACGATTCTGTGTTTAATTTAGACCAGCTACAGAATCGCAAGATTCTGTAGCTAGTCTTAAAAATTAGATTTTTGTCAATTTTATCAATAAAATATCCTCTTGATTTGTCTATTATTGTCCTCTTTCAGGTACATTCAAATTGAAATGATCAATTGGGCATGTTGTGGCAGTTTAGGAGATATTTGTGTGATGTAGTTTTTATTTCAAGTTGTTAGCTTGAGTCGGAAATAGAGACTTGGGATATTATCCCAGATTTTTGTAAACTGTTTTGATAATTCCCACAGGGATGTTTTACCTTGTGGGAAGTCTTTAAATACTTGTTATTTTTTGTAAAAAAATCATCATCACTGTGGGAGAACCAGACTATGGATTTATGATTCAGACTGAGATGAAAGTTGATGTCTTGTAACATCTTTCGCTTTCAATATATCAAACTTTTGTTTCAAGTTTTCTGCATATCAGTTTGTAATCGGTCATCGACTACTTTAGCTATCATGATTCATTGCATGTGATATGATTTGATTTATATGTTATCCATATCTGATCTTCTCTTAT
>ML784753.1:309452-335208 GCA_009831015.1 Picea engelmannii | reverse complement strand
TTATTTGATAGTTAGATTGTTAGCATAATTTAATTAGTTTAGATAGATATATGTATAGTTTAGATTTGTAGTTAGAGTTAGTATTTTAGTTGTTTAGTTTAGATAGTTTTTGTTTAATTCCTTTTTCATAAAATTATAAAAAAAAAACAATGGTTTTGTTGTCTTAGGACAGATTACAAATGCCTTTTGCAGGTTTTAATTTAAATATGTAATTTGTAAATCTTGTATATTTGTAATTGGATTTGATTCTATTGGTAATTGAACATTTAATTTTATGGAATTATAGTTGTATAATTTAGGTAGTAGATTGTATATATGTATTTTAGATTTATTTTTTAGTTTGCTTTAATTATTGTTTTTATTTAAATTAGTTCCTTAGTATAGTTTTTCATTTGTTTTTCCTAGTACTTAGATCGACTAATGGAGCCGCTAAACCCGTCAGGGTGGGTTATCCCAAACAGCTTGGGTTATTTAGACAACCCCGGACCAGATCCACTCTTCCAGTTGGTGAGCGTTCAATTTCGCCCATCAACAAATGGCGCTAGAAGGAAGGCCTGAAATTTATTAATGGCACGAGGCGGTCGTAAGACTCCTCCACCACCTAATCGCTCACCTATAGTAACAAGAAGTCATTCGAACGACAACATTCCCCTTCAAACAACAACCACATCAAACGACGATCCATGGATCACAGTTGAGCCAACAACCCCAAATCCTACAGGTGGTGACATACAAGAGATTGTCCATCAATCTCTCATAAGAACTCATAGTGCCTTAGCCCATTTGAGGCAACCAAACCGACCTTTAAACCAACCTTTAGATTTCTCTAATATCAGAGAACAACTCAGAGGCACTAACCTCACTTTGAACCCTACATATCCAATCCTCACTCCTACTGCAGGAGGATCTGGAATACCTCCCTCACCACCTACATTATCCCCTTCTTTTTCGGGAGAGGATTCTTCTGCCGAAGGTAGTTCCCCTTCATAGCCTTCGACACTGACTATACCAATGGCCAACCAGAACAATCCTGCTAGGCCTTGGATCGACCAGGATGCGATAGCCGTACCTGGAGATCAGCATCCCTTACCCAAACATCCGGAGAAGTGGCTTCCCAAGTTTGACCCTGACTCTAAACAGATCGCAGAAGATCACATTAAAAAGTTTATGTTAGCCATAAGACTTCGCAATGTCGAGCATGAAGACGTAGTCTGTAGGTTGTTCCCCTATACTTTCGAGGGAAATGCATCCACATGGTACTTTACCCAACAACCCCATACCATCGTGTCTTGGGAAAAGGTCGAGTCATGCTTTTTGGAAAAATTCAGAGACGGTAAGCCTCCAGAAGTCCTAGTCATTGAGCTCTCTAACTTAAGAATGAACCCAAAAGAGAAAATTAAAGACTTTAATCAAAGATTCTTAACACTTAAGAATTGAATCCCCACGGATTCAATGCCCGCCGAGAATCTTATAATAGCATACTATACTAAAGCCTTGCATCAAAGTATAGCTATTTGGGTTAAATGATCTAAGAAAGCCACGTTGTTAGAGGCCTTTGAAGAGGCCAACCAGATTGAAAAAAACATACTTAGTCTAAAATACACTACTAGCAATGAAACAGAAACTAGTTCATCTTCCAAAAAGAAGATCAAAATCCTTCCTAGACCTACTCAAAGTAAAACACAACCTGAAAGCTCTGATTTAGAAAAATTAACTAAAGTCGTTCAAAAACTATCAAATCAAGTTATAGATTTGAAAAGGATGGCTGAAGAAACTTCTCTGAGCAAAGGGCCTTACAAGCCCCCGTTTAGGAAGCCTTTTCCCACCAACCGACCTAATCCAACCACCGAGGGTCTTAATCTAGAATGTCTGTAGTACGCCCTTCAAACGATTCTAGAAGCCCAGAATAACTTGTACCTCCTGAGATTCCTGAGGAGGTTGTGGAAAAAGAGACAGTTCAAGAAGAAGAGTCTTCTCCAAACATTTTTGGGCACTTCTTGGATAGCATCTTTCAAGCTAACTTTGAGACAGTGCATCCCTATAACACCAGGAGTAAGATAGCAAACAAACCTTCTGCCGAAAACACTATGACTTCGCCTCCAAAACAATCTAAACCAGCTGAGACTAAACAGAGTCATGTAAACCCCAGCTTAGATTATGATTTAGTTGAAGATCTTAAAAAGTTAAGGGCTAACATTTTTGTTTATGAGTTATTAAAATTTCCATTTTTACTACAAAAAATGTTACAGAACATCGCAGAGAATGGTAAAATGGTAATTCAAACAAGGTTGTTCAGAACAAAGTCCCTCAAAAGACTTCCACTAAGAATAATCCTGATCCTCATGATAAAGGAAGCCTTCCTGTAAATAATGTAAATAATGTAAATAATGTAGATAAAGTAGCTTTAGAAACTACGAGTAAAAAGCCACAAACTACCACCCTTAGTACTCGCAGAAATGTACCTCCATTTTTGTTAACTTTTGAAATCTTTAATAGAAACGTGCACAATTGTATGGTAGACTCAGGAGCATCATCCAATGTGATGCCATGGTCTGTGTGTCAGAAAATTAACGTTGAAGTTGAACCCTCCACCTTAAAAATCATCCAGCTTGATCGAACTAATGTCAAGGTCATAGGCGAATTAAATAATGTGCTTATAAGATTATCGTCTAACCCCAAAGTTCATCAAGTCATTGATATTATTGTTGTGGATATTCCAGAAGTATATGGTATGTTTGTAAGCAGGGACTGGTCGGAGCAGCTACACGGCTATTTCGCGACAGACTGGTCTCACCTATGGCTTCCAGTGAATGGAAAGCCCAACAAGATCAAGGTAAATCATGAACGCTACCTTAAGTTCACGGTCACCAATTTGAATGATCCAAATGAGCCATTTACACCTTCTGTTGATTCACCCGAAGTACAAGGGATGGATACCTTTTTCGGCAATTTCATGGCCGAGGCTTCAGCTATCACAAACCCAGAACAACAGTCCGAGATTGTAGCATACATGCAGCCATCAGCTTCCACACAACAGCCTCATGCACCCGATAAAAATCAAATTTGGTCTCTTTATTTTGACGGGTCAAAGTCCAAAGAAGGAGTTGGTGCAGGCTACGTTATTATGGATCCGACAGGTAACAAAAATCTGATTGCATGTAGGTTAGAATTTGAATGTACTAATAACACTGCAGAATATGAGGCTTTACTGCAAGGTCTCAGAAAAGCCTTGGATATGAACATTCAAAACTTGACTATCTTTGGTGACTCTGAAATCGTGGTTAGATAGGTAAGAGATTCTATCCATTGTCTGTCTCCGCATCTTAGAAGCTACCAATCCGAGGTATGGAATTTAATGAATAAATTTTCTACTTTAAATATAAATTCTATTCCTCGATTGAATAATGTCGAAGCTGATCTATTAGCTAACGTATCTTCTAAACTCTTTCCTGTAGAAGGCTTATCCCCGGATGCATTCTCCGTCGAACTGTTGTTCAGGCCATCCGTTCCCGACAACATCACGAATTGGAGAGTCTTCGATGATGATCAGCAGATTATTAGCTTCCTACATATGGAAGAAACTTTTCAAGGTGCGGTCATAGACGAATGCACTCATGATGACAATTTGCACGATTTCACAGTAATACCAGATCCGAGAACTCCTGAATCTTAATCGGACATGGTAAATTCGATCCCTAAATCTGTAGTTAGATTAGAGAAATTTTACGATCTTCAAGATAAATTCAAAAAATCGGTCAACTGTAAAACCAATAGTTCCTCGTTATCATATGAGAAAGTAAACTTAGGAACTAATGAAAATCCACAGTGCATTAATTTAGGGGTTGGGTGTTCTGAACAAGAAAAAGTTGCATTCATTAAATTGTTTAAAGAATTTAAAGATGTCTTTGCATGGACGTATGATGACCTTAAAACTTTCGACCCTAACATCATACAACACGTCATTCCTATGAAACCCCAAACCTCACCCTTTCAACAAAAATCAAGAAAAATGCACCCTAAGCTTGAACTGACCGTTAAAAAAAAATTAAATAAACTCCTAAATGCTAAGATTATTTTCCCTGTTAGGCACACTCAATGGGTTTCTAACCTTGTCCTTGTTCAAAAGAAAAGTGGGGAAATCCGACTATGCGTCGATTTTCGAAACCTTAATAGAGCGTCTGATAAAGACAACTACCCTGTCCCGCCCATGGAACAGATCCTTCAACAGGTATCTGGTTCTGAGAGGCTATCCTTATTGGATGGTTTCTCGGGGTACAACCAAGTCATGATGTCTCCCCCATACCAACTTAAAACTACCTTCCGCACTCCATGGGGCACCTACGCTTATCGAAAAATGCCCTTTGGATTGATTAATGTCGGTGCCAATTTCCAGAGAGAAATGTACATTGCTTTCTGAGGCTTAATCAATCAGTCCATCGTAGTTTACTTAGATGATGTTACTGTATTTTCTAAAAACAAAACCAATCATCTAGCTCATTTATGAGCCATTCTACAATGATGTCGTAAATACGACATTTCCTTGAATCCTAAAAAATCCATCTTTGCAGTAGAAAAAGGTAAACTCTTAGGATTTATTGTGTCAAGCAAAGGGATGATTATCGACCCCGAAAGGACTCAAGTCATCTCGAAACTTCCCCCTCCTACTTCCAAAAAATCCATGCAGTCTTTCTTAGGCCAAATAAACTTTGTTAGGAGATTCATCCCCAGTTTCTCCGAAATGGTCAGACCTTTACAGAATTTAATTAAGAAAGACGCACAATATCATTGGGGACCCTTAGAAAATCAAGCTTTTAATGCAATAAAAAAGGCCATAATAGATGCTCCTTCTCTCATGAGCCCCGACTTTTCCCAAGACTTTACACTCTACACTTTTGCTTCTGACCCTTCCTATGCTGCAATCCTAACTCAAAAGAACGTTGAAAACAATGAAGTACCCATTGCCTTTATGAGCTCTGCTTTCAAAGGCGTTGAACTTAATTACCCAGTGGTAGATCAGCAAACCTACGTTGTTTTCAAAGAAGTCAAGCACTTTTGGTCTTATCTTTTGAAATATAGGACGAAAATCATTGTCCCGTACCCAGGCGTCAGGAACCTGTTAGTGCAGAAAGAGCTAGGTGAAAAGAGAGCTAACTGGGTCACCTCCTTGCAAGAGTACGACATAGAAATCACCCCAGCTCATATAGTGAGAGGCCAAGGGTTATGCAAGTTAGTTGCTGATTCAGCAGTAGGATAGCAAGAAGAAAACGATATGTCAAACCTAGGACAGCGCGATCAAAATGCAATCTGTTGTGCACAAAACTTTGTCAGTCCCTGGTACAATGATATAAAATTCTGTCTTGAACATGGGTCATCCCCCTGTCACCTGGATCCCACTAGAAGAAGAGCGTTGAGATTAAAGTCTGCCTCTTTTCATTTGGTTAATGGTATTATGTTTCGTCAAAATTTTGATGGCGTACTGATGCGTTGTCTTGAGAAGGACGAAGCAAAAAAAGTCTTACTAGAGTTGCACGCAGGAGAAGCTGGTGGTCATTTTGGTGGTGACACTACTGCCCATAAGGTTTTGAGAGCTGGTTATTACTAGCCCACACTTTTTAGAGACACCGATGCCTTGTGTCGTAAGTGTACTACTTGTCAAAAAGCATCAGGGCAGTTACAGAAACCAGCCTTTCTTTTGCAGCCTGTTTCAATAGACTCTCATTTTCAGCAGTGGGGCCTGGATATTATTGGTCCGATCAATCCGCTATCCTCTCAACATCATAAGTTTATCATAACAGCCACAGATTACTTTACCCTGTGGTCTGAAGCTGCCGCATTAAGAACTGTCAATACCAGTCAGGTAATTGCCTTTCTAAATTCGAATATTATTACTCGTTTTGGTATTCCTGATTGTTTAGTATTCGAAAACGCTTCTTATTTTTCGTCTCTTGAGATGAGCGAGTTCGCTTTAGAAAAAGGAATTAAATTGAAGTATTCTTCTAGATATTACCCCCAAGGCAATGGATTGGCAGAATCAACAAATAAGAACTTGATTAAAATCATCAAGAGAACGGTGGCTGAAAATCACAAAAATTGGCACAATGCACTGTTAAACGCGCTTTGGGCTGATAGGGTAACACCAAAAACTGCTATAGGTAATTCCCCCTTTTTTCTCATTTATGGCAAAGAAGCAATTCTGCCACCACACATTCTTCTTCCTTTGTTATAGTTATCACAGAAAATACAAGAAGAAGATTGTCCCCCTTTGGAAAACCGAATTAACGCTTTGATGAAGCTAGAAGAGGTAAGAGCCCAAGCTAAATGTAAGTTAGATCAGCATCAATTATTGGTTAAAAGCTGGTTCGATTATAACTCTACCTCTGATAGGAACTTCGAAGTAGGTGATCTCGTCTTGAAATGGGACAAACTGCATGAGGGAAAGGGAGAGCACACGAAATTTCAAAACTTATGGCTTGGACCATTTTTAATTGCTAAGAAGTTGGGTCCCATCTCTTTCCGATTGCAGAATCTAGAGGGGCAGCTTGACACCTATCTGGTGAATGGCCAAGCTCTGAAAAGATATTTTTCTTGATGAAAACTCCTTGCATATTATGTACATATTTTGCTTTTCCTTGCTTTTTCTTTCCTTTTTTGGCTTTTATTTCTCCTTTGCGCTTATCAGTTCTTGTTTTTGGAAATACACATACCTGAATTTTGGAAACTGTTCAGACAAAGAAAACTGAAAATTCCTTCACTGAACTGACTGCTAAAAATTGTATAAACATCAATTGTATACTTTTGAAATTTACATCTGTGTTGGCAAAAAGTCTGTTGTTTGAAAGAAGTTGATTGATTTCGTTCTTTGAGTAAAGCCTGTCATGATCATCTATCATCTTTTTACGTTGTCCCTATTCCTTAAGGGAATGACTCAGATGATGTCTCCCTACCTTAGAAATTTGGTTCTATAAATAAACCATCTCTGGATCTTAATTAAGGACAGTTCTAAAAAATTATGATGAGGTCTGTAAAAAAATATGTTAAAATATCATAATTTTCAGCGTCACCCCGCTCGACTATATATCTTTAAAAAACAAAAAACCCGCCGGGATGCTGAACAAGTCTACTGGCAGTGGGTAAATGCATGCATGACACCAAGACAACTTCGTCGGGGTACTGAACAGGCCCACTGGCAGCGAAGCAATGTCGGGTATATGAAAATTCGTAAATATGGAACCTCTTGACCTTAAAATGTCCTTTATGTTGATCTGGAACTTCTTGGCAGGATACAGAGATCAGAGTGGGTTAAATGGCAATCCTGTCGAGGCTATGGATGCCTGCTGGCAGCAGTGGCTCTGTCAATTGTATTGGAGATTTTATCTTTAATATCGTGCCTTGATTATCTTAAGACTGTTATCAGATTTTCATCCTTTAAACACTGCTGGAATATTTGGTTAATGATGATGTTTACACAATTTTCTGGTTTTTATTTTGGAGTCAGAATTTTTCTCATTACCATAATCTGAATTTGTTCTTTTGGCAGAGATAACTGCTTCTACCAGTGTGTCGCCATTGTTGGCAGCCAATTCACATTTTCATACTGTCCTTATAAGCTGCCTACACCAGTGTTTTGCAAACTTTGATTTTCATCGCAACCTTTGCAATAAAATGACACTATTGTTTTATATACGTTTGCACACTTACCTTGGTTCTTGTTTTCACGACTGCAAGCGTGAAAACGTTGGTTTTCGAAGTCATATTAAAAACATCACTGGATTTTTATGATCGCTCTTGTTTATATGCTCATCGCGTTTCCAATTTACTTATTGTTATACAATTGACAAGACTCCAAGATCCTTATTCATTTGGCATTCTTTATTTGTTAATATGACTTCATTTTACAAGACTGTGATGATATTCTTTTGACCGAGTTTGTGATGCATTGGTGATTTAATTTATATGTTCTTTGATTGATTCCCTTGACACACTGGTTTCATGAAAACACATTGGTGTTGTGGTTAAACCCTTGGTATATATCATTTCACACGACACATAGTTCATATTATCGAACCCTTGGTATTGATTTCGATTCATTGTTTGGTTTCAAAGCTATGATAAAACTATGGCTTGCACAAATTTTTGGTCGACTTACCATAGGTTTCATTGATTGATTGAATGGCATGATTTTTAACGTATGCAACAGTAATATTTGAATAGTTATATGCGTCAGCGGTTGTACTATGGGATATGACTGTTATGCATGGGTTGACTTAGCTCCACCACCTTTGCATGTTCTCTCATTAATGTTTTCCCCCTATCCCGGTTCACCTTTGCTAGTTTTCGAGCGAGCCTGTGGGTCATCAACCCTACGTTTACTCTATTCAAACCCTTACCCACTCACCCTACTCACCGTGTGCTCCTGTCTATGGCACCGGTGGTGTGCATAGAGACGAATGGTAACCAAGCTCTGTTGTTGTTCGATAATGCTCGTAAAGATTTAGAAAACAGTGGGTGGCTGGTGTTTATACAGAGGTTCGAGGGTTTCAAAATTTTGGTTGCCCAACAATTCACCCTTACCTTTGACGGGTGTAGGGATAAAATCGGTGACATACAGATCGAGTTGAATGAAGAATTCATAAGCTCTGCTACAGGACTGTCGGCTACAGGCCAAAGGTGGTTTAAAAATTCCAAATTTGATGAGGTACCGTGGCCATTACTGTTTGTATCAAGAAAGGTCGTTTCTTGTGATAAAGGTATGCCTATTTCTACCGTCAAACCCAGGTGGCACGATCTTTTGGTAATTGTGAAATAATTTGTGACCTGTGAAGGTCGGTATGGCTTGGTTTTTCTGTATCACCTCCGGTTATTGATGAATTTCATGGGGTTTCCTTTGAACATGCCGCATTACTTCTTACGTAGTCTTTAAAAGATGTCTAAGAGATACAAACGTGAGAAGGCTGATAGCATCTTGTTTCATCACAGCATGATTAGACTCATTGTCTTCCATCATTTGAGCCTTCATGGAGATAATTAGCAAGCCTTTCTATCTCGAAATGGCTTTGCTAATCTAGAGTCTGTCCAAATCGACAAGGTTGTGGTCAATGAGACTTTGGATGGACCAGCCGTGCCACTTCATATCCTTTTACCCCCTGTTAAACCCTCGAATTGCCCCGACTTGGACCTACCCGATGCCATGGCTAACCCCTGTGCTAAGGATGATTTTAAGGCCATCGAAAGACTCGCGAGGAAAAAATACAGAGGTGACAATGATGTCAACAGAAAAGGGAAGAGAAATGCTCGATTGATATCGAGACTTGCCCGAAATAAACCTAAACCAAACATCGACCAAAAGCCCATAGTTCTGAGCGAGGACTCGGACTCCGATATTGAGCGTTTTCTAGCTAAAGAGTACCCCTATTCCCATGGCCTATGCTCCAAGCAACCCTATGACTATGTCTCTAACTTACCCCCTTGCCTAAAAAACAACCCAAATTACCCAAGAATCAAGCTGCACAACAAAACCCCTAGTAATCTGAGAAAACCCTCGCATGTGATATCAAACCCCGAGCAAACATCATGTATCCAATGTAATGTGTGGCTAGAGCGTTATTACGCCAACGTTCCCCTGTTGCAATCAAATATCAAATCGTTAGAAGAACGGGTGACAGTGCTGGCAAAGGAGAATGACAGGTTTCAATCTAGTGAAAAGAAACAAAGAACCACTGGTTCGATTGTTTTCAGGAATGTCGAAGCGGTAACATCCTTCGTCAATTCCAAGTTATCATAATCGAAGCCTTTTCTTATGGTTCAGGTATGAATTTCAATATTAATTTTTTTTTATGAGTTGCTTGAATTAATATAACGAATTGGGTTTTGATTTTGATTAGCTCTGTTCATTGTAATACATTCGAAATGATTAAGTTTGATCATCAAACGGGTGTTGTGGATCCTGTACAGTAGATTCATTTTGCTAAAATTAAATGTAGTTATGATTTGGTTATGCGATTTTCTCGTGCCTAATTTAATATAAGCAATTGATTGGTTTTTGATTCGGTTTGGTTTGTTTTTGAATCAATTATGTTCGATAGTCGATTTGGTTTGATTTCGATTAGTTTTGTTTGTTCCTAATAAACTCAAAACGACTCTGTTGATTTCGATTTATCAGGAACGACTCTGTTCTATATTGAATCAATATTCTCGTTTGGATTTTGATTATCTTTGACCTGTGCAAAAGATCTATTTTCTATAATCATGGAGTTGTGTTGATTCATAATGATAGTGTCGATCCCAAACTGTTTCGATTCGTTCTTGTTTGATTTCATTTGCAATTGACTGCTGCGTGCCACAATTAGCATGATCCTTTGTATATGTCTGATATAGTTCTACGCATTTGAAAAATGATCCTGTTGATGTCGATTGGATTTGGTTCATGAAAATGATTTCATTATTGTCGAATGATCTTATGCAATTTTGTTTACCCCGAATTGGTAATAACAAATTGAATAGAGTGCATGTATCTCTATTATCACTTGATTGACCACGATTTCGTTTGCTCTCGAATTAGCATAGAATTTTGATTTGGATAATCCATTTGATTTTCAAATAACAATTAAATATTTGTTTAATAGTTTTGAATTGGTTTTAAAACGATTCTGTGTTTAATTTAGACCAGCTACAGAATCGCAAGATTCTGTAGCTAGTCCTAAAAATTAGATTTTTGTCAATTTTATCAATAAAATATCCTCTTGACTTGTCTATTATTGTCCTCTTTCAGGTACATTCGAATTGCAATGATCAATTGGGCATGTTGTGGCAGTTTAGGAGATATTTGTGTGATGTAGTCTTTATTTTAAGTTGTTAGCTTGAGTCAGAAATAGAGACTTGGGATATTATCCCAGATTTTTGTAAACTGTTTTGATAATTCCCACAGGGATGTTTTACCCTGTGGGAAGTCTTTAAATACTTGTTATTTTTTGTAAAAAAATCATCATCACTGTGGGAGAACCAGACTATGGATTTATGATTCAGACTGAGATGAAAGTTGATGTCTTGTAACATCTTTCGCTTTCAATGTATCAAACTTTTGTTTCAAGTTTTTTGCATATCAGTTTGTAATCGATCATCGACTACTTTAGCTATCATGATTCATTGCATGTGATATGATTTGATTTATATGTTATCCATATATGATCTTCTCTTATTTAAAAAAAAGAAAATACAACAATTATTCCGCTTCAGTTTAATGAATACAGGTTTATCTTTTTCATTACTTGAGTTGATTTGTACAAATTTTGCATGAGGATTTATCTGACTGCTATGATTTGTAAATTGTAAGATTGTTGTAAATTTTTATGTCTTGTTTGTCCTGTAATTATATTTGAAGAGCACAACAGCTTCCCATTTACGAGAAGCTCGTGGAGAATCTGGTGCGGGTTTCCTCCCACCAAACAGCTGAATCGACCATCATACACAGGACAAACCTGAAGCGTTACTTAAGGTCAGTTTGTTATTTGTTATTTGATAGTTAGATTGTTAGCATAATTTAATTAGTTTAGATAGATATATGTATAGTTTAGATTTGTAGTTAGAGTTAGTATTTTAGTTGTTTAGTTTAGATAGTTTTTGTTTAATTCCTTTTTCATAAAATTATAAAAAATAAAAATAAACAATGGTTTCGCTGTCTTAGGACAGATTACAAATGACTTTTGCAAGTTTTAATTTAAATCTGTAATTTGTAAATATTGTATATTTGTAATTGGATTTGATTATGTTGGTAATTGAACATTTAATTTTATGGAATTATAGTTGTATAATTTAGGTAGTAGATTGTATATATGTATTTTAGATTTATTTTTTAGTTTGCTTTAATTATTGTTTTTATTTAGATTAGTTCCTTAGTATAGTTTTTCATTTGTTTTTCCTAGTACTTAGATCGGCTAACGGAGCCGCTAAACCCGTCAGGGTGGGTTATCCCAAACGGCTTGGGTTATTTAGACAACCCCGGACTGGATCCACTCTTCCAATTGGCGAGCGTTCAATTTCGCCCGCCAACAGAACTCAAGCTGGGCAACATGACCATTGATGAATACGAATGAATATTTTTGGAATTGTTGAAGTATGTCCTGTTCATCAAAGATGAGACTATCAAGATTCAAAGGTATCTGAATGGACTGTTATCTTCCATCAGTGACAAGATCCAGTATGATGACCCAAAGACTATGGAAGAAACTATAAGGAGAGAAAAATGCCTATATGATCAGCAAAAAGAAAAGCATGCTTTCCAAAAATCTTAGGAAGACAAGAAGAAATTTAAGAGGGAGAAGAGGAAAAAAAGGGAATCAAACCACCATTTTTCAGGAATATCCCTCAAGGACGGTTGGGTTTTAGAGAGCCTGGGAAGGCTGAAGTAGGTGGACAAATGCCAAGACAACCACCTATGGAATGTTGGGGCTGTAAAGGAAATCATAGGTACAAATATTGCCCCCACAAAAATGACAAAGTGAGAGTTGTCCACAATGTTTAGTAGGTAGAAACAGTGGAGGACATGGGCAGTAGAGTACCAAAGATCTACGCAGACCTGGACAATAAACAAGCAGAATATCAGTCACACGTGATTGAGGTGGAAGGTATGATCAACAACCATGCCTTTACTATTTTAATTGATTCAGGGGCTATTCATAGTTATGTAGATCCTAGAGTAGTGGAAAGTTTGCAATTGTCGAGAAGAAAACATGGAAAATCTTGGTTAGTGAAGTTGGTTGCAGGAACCAAGAGAAAGGTTACAGAATTGGTTAAGTCATGTCCAATGGACATGAACAAGTTGAGCATGAGAGCTGAAAGAATTGCAATTGTAGCTTGAAGATATTCTGAAGAAGGGGTATATACGCCCAAGTGTGTCACCTTGGGGAGCCTCGGTCCTGTTCATGAAGAAGAAGGATGGGACATTGACATTTTTCATTGATTTCAAATAGTTGAACAAAGTGACTATTAAGAACAAGTATCCTCTGTTGATGATCGATGATCTCTTTGACCAGTTGAAGGATGCTAAGATATTTTTGAAAATAGATCTTAGATCGGGATGTCACCATGTAAGAATAAAGGATGAAGACATCAGCAAGACCGCCTTCAGAACAAGGTATGGTCATTATGAATTCACAGTGGTGTCGTTTGGGCTATCAAATGAACCCACTGTTTTTATGTGCCTAATGAATGGTTATTCAGGGAATATCTAGACAGGTTTGTCATAGTCTTTTTGGATGACATCCTGGTGTATTCCAAGTTAGAGGAAGAGCATGAACATCATATGAAGATGGTGTTGCAGGTACTAAGAGAGAACCAAATGTATGCCAAACTAAGCAAGTGCTCATTTTATCAAAAGTAGATCCATTACTTGGGGCATATCATTTCAAAGGATTGGATAGTCATGGATCTTGAGAAGATAGAGGCCATCAAAGAATGGTCAACACCTAAGAATCTGACAGAAATCAGATCCTTTATGGGTCTAGCTAGCTATTACCGAAGGTTCACTGTAGGGTTCTCAAGGATAACTCACCCTATCACTTCCTTGCAAACGAAGGAGAAGAAGTTTCAGTGGACAAAAGAATGTGAGAAGAGTTTCCAGTGAATGAAGCAGTTGTTAACCAGTGCTCCATTCATGAGGATTGTAGATCCAAATGGAGATTTCATAGTGTGCACAGATGCATGCAAAGAAGGATTGGGAGGAGTCCTCAGCTAGAATTGATTTGTAATATGTTATGAGTACAGGAAATTAAAAGAGCATGAAAAGAACTATGCAACTCATGATTTGGAGTTGGCGGCTATTGTTCACACTCTAAATAAATGGAGGCATTACCTCATGGGAAAGAGGTTTTAACTAAGGACAGACCATAACGGTCTGAATTATTTGTTTGATCAGCCAACCTCGAATGTTAGGCAGAGTAGGTGGTTAGAATTCCTTTGTGAGTATGACTTTTATATCAAGCATATCAAAGGAAAGGAGAACAAAGTGGCTGATGCACTCAGCAGGAGAGTGCATGAACTACATGCTACAGCCATTATCATGTACCAAACTGACATTAAAGGTAGAATTTTGGAAGATGCAAATGCAGACTTGTAGTACATGGAGTTGGTATCAAAGCTACAGTAAGGTGAGATGCCAAGGAAAGTGGAGGATTATAAGTTGGAAACTGATGGAACACTCTTGTACAAAAACAGAGTTTATGTACCTAATTCCTAGAAATTGAAACTTATGATTCTAAAATAAATGCATAATGTGCCTTATGTTGGCCACCCTGGATATCAAAAAACTATGGCAGCATTTAAGAGCCATTAATTTTGGTCGGGTATGAAGAAAGAGATTACAGAATACATCGCCAGATGTATGGAGTGTCAGAAGGTTAAAGCCGAGCACAAGCACCCAAAAGGGTTGCTACAGACTTTAACCATCCCTGAGTGGAAGTGGGAGGTAGTGACAATGGATTTCATCACAGGATTACCCAGAATAGGCAAGCAACATGATTCAATCATGGTGGTGGTGGACACACTTAGAAAGCTGCCCATTTTATTCCATTAAAGACTACTCACAAGGAATCTAATGTTGTCGATATCTTTATGAGGGAAATATCATGATTGCACGGTGTTCCTAAGACAATTGTGTCTGACAGAGACTCAAAATTCACCTCAAATTTTGGAAAGGGTTCGGAATGAATTTAAACTTCAATGTTGCTTATCATCCTGAGTGTGATGGGAAGACAGAGAGGGTGAACCAAGTGATAGAAGACATGTTAAGGATGTATGTGATGGACAAACCATCTAAATGGGAAGACTACCTACACTTGGTAGAATTCGCCTACAACAATGGGTATCAAGCATCACAGAAGATGAGCCCATTTGAAGCACTTTACGGCAGACAGTGAAACACTCCAGTAAGCTGGGATAACCCAGTTGAGAGAGAAGTACTTGGACCAGAGTTGCTCAAGGAAATGGAAGAACAAATGCTAAAGATTAAGTAGAATTTGAAAGCTACCCAAGACAAGCAGAAAAGTTATGCTGATAAAAACATAACCCACTGAGAGTTTAAAGTGGGAGAGCATGTTTTCCTGATAGTGAAAACCAACAAAAATTCCTTGAAGCTGGGAAATTGATCAAAGTTGGCAGCCAGATTTTGAGGATTGTTTGAAATCCTAGAAAGGATTGGACTAGTTGCATATATGATTGCATTGCATGCATCCATGAATGTACATAATGTGTTTCATATTTCATTTCTTAATAAATACATACATGATGCTAATCATGTAATCGATTGGAATGTGATTCAGGTGGAGCAAGAAGGCGTCTTGCAGGTACATCTGATGCGTATACTAGACCAGAAAAGAAAGAAGCTCTAGAATTGAGCCACAGGGCTTGTAAAATTATAGTGGACCTGGTACGGTCCCGAGGACGCAACATGGGAGCATGAAGATGCTATGTGGGCAAAGTACCCACATCTTTTTGAAGATTTTGGAAATCTTGTTGTTGTTTTGTAAATAAGTTGCACTGATGACAATGCAAAAATAAGGGGAGGGGATTGTAATACCCCAAGGCCGAGCCCCTTATCAATTGTAATTTTTCTTATAGGTTGGTGAGCCAAGTGGTTATAAGCTGAAATACTTATGTGTTTATTAGGTTGGTGAGCCAAGTGCCAAGGCCAATGAGCCTGATTTTTGTATATGTAATTATGTAGAACATTAATAAAAATATAAACATTGTTGCATTTTGACCGACCATGAAGAAGAGTTATGGGGGACTAAGCTCCACTAGGTAGGGTAAGGAAGGGGGGGGCTAAGTATTTGGGCCTAGGGGTTAAACTAGGGGGATTACCTCTAGAGGAATAATATTTTAATATTATTTCTTAAAGACTAGGGTGAACATGATATGTTTTTGTTATCCTAAGTTCTTGGAAAGTGGGATGTAGGCTAAATGGAGCGCATGCAGCTCCAGGAAGACAAGTGTCGACCTAGGTGCTTGTAGTTAAAGTTGAACCATAAAATCATGTTGGGGGTCATCCTGCCATACTCCCATCCTACACGTGAACCCGAGACCTCTGTCGTCGGACCTTTGCATACCCTCACGCATCTCTAAAACCAAAAATTGTGAAGATGTCTTGTGTTTCTTCATGTGAAGCAGACATAATTGTAGTCTCCTAAGTCGTGTTGTGACTTAGCGTTAGGTTGTTTCCTTTTTGGGTGTCCATACCCATTTTTCCCTATTTTTTTTGTTGTTGTTTTTTTTTTCACCCATACCTGGTTGTTGCTGAGTTGAAGAATGGTTGAAGAGGCAGGTTATCATGCCTGTGAGAAACTCTCCCAGGTGAGAGAATTTTTTGGGAAGTGAGTTCTCTTGGAAGGGAGTCCCGTAGCAACTAAATACTTTGAGACTTCTAGTCCAGCCTGTTGTTGAATCCCAAGGTAAGGAAGGTGTACTAGCCGATGGATTTGTATTAGTGAAGGTGTATCCTCCTGGGGTGGAGCAGGCATGTCGGGAATGAGGGTCTGTGGGTTGTGGGCGTAAGTGGCTCCTGGGATAAAATATCCTTCTTATTTCTTTTTGAAACTTCCTTTTTGTCCTTGCCAAGCCTAGAATTCTCTTTCTCAGTGGAGTTTAGTCCCATCTCGAGGGTGACCTACTATTGAGAGTGATGAGCAGTGCGGTCTAAGGCTGGGAGGTTCGTGGAAGGTCTGCACATAGTTGGTGGATTTACTCCATCTAAAATATAAGTATCATTATTGTGCTTAATTATGTCTTTTATGCATGTTTTGTGATTCTTCAATGTTATCATGTATTCTGTTTCATGTGCATTTACTGTTAATCTTGTTCGAATCTGAAATGGTAGCAGTAATTCTGTGTTATCCTGATTAAGTGTTTTAAATTCATTAAAATGAATATATAGCATATAAGTGTATATTCCACATGGTAGCATTACTCGGTCTCTAGAGGGTCGAGGATGTTACAGAACCAAAGCAATATTTCAACAATCATGCAAAAGAACCATCAAGAATATGGAGAAGGAAGCAGGATAAATTGAATGTTGAATAATGTTCTATTTCTCTACAATCCCAAAGCAAAATAAGTGATTGGTACATTGACAGTGGTTGTTCAAATCATATGATAGGTGACAAGGACGGGTTTGTAACTATGAAGAAAGAAAGAAATGGACCAGTCTCATTTTGCAAGGATAACTCTGCCAAAATTATAGGAAAATTCATAGGCAAGCTTGGAAGTAAATATGCCATGGAATAAAATGTCCTACTTGTTGAAAACATGAAGCATAATATGCTAAGTGTTATTCAAATGTGTGACCAGGGACATACACTTCTATTTGACTCAAAGAAATGTAAGATAAGGAAAGAAGGATTAGGAAAATCGATGGCTACAATAGTAAGGACTCCAAACAACATATACATCTTAAATGAGACTGGAAAGGAAAGATTTTGCTTGGGAAAGGAAAATTAAATTTGTCTTTGGCATAGAATAATTAGTCACATGAACTTTGACAATCTTGTCAAAATCAACAAAAAGAAAGTGGTAAGAGAAATGCCTAAAATTTCAATGCCAACCAATACTATGTGCAAGAACTTTCTACATGAAAAACAAACAAGAATTGAGTTCAAAATGAAGGAATACTCTAAAACAAAACCATTTGAGATTGTACACACCAATCTACACATATCGATGAGAACAAAAGGGATAAATGATGAACAATACTTCATGCTACTTATTAATGATTTTACAAAAATGATTGCAATATGCTTTCTCCAGAAAAATTCATAGGCATTCGAATGTTTCAGGATATTCAAAGAGATGGTTGAAATGAAACCGATTTGGAAATCAAGTGCTTGAGATCAGACAATGGAGGTGAGTTCACACCAAAATAATTCATGAACTTTTGTGAAGATCATGGAATAAAAAGGTAATTCTCAACAGCTAGGACACCTCAACAAAATGGAATCCTTGAAAGAAAGAACGAAAATGTACAAGATATGGCCAGAACCATGTTGAAATATTCCAAGTTGGGTAATGTCTTTTGGGTACAATAAATACACATAGTCATTCACATCTTGAACAGAGGAATGCTTAGAAGTAATAAGGACAAGAATCCATATGAGCTATGGAAGGGAAGACCGATAAATGTCAATCATTTTAGAGTGTTTGGAAGAAAATGCTACATGAAAAGAGAATATGATAGGATTGGAAAATTTAACTCTCGAGTTGATAAATGCATATTGGTTAGACACTCAAGAAAAAGCAAGGCATACAAATGTTACAACCTAAGCCTCAAAAAAATAGTAGAAATCATCAATGTAAAGATTGATCAAACAAATGTGTTGAAGACTAGAGATGAAAGAACAAATTCAAAAGAGAAGGAAGCAGAAGAATAACTAAAATAAGAAGAGGTAGAAGAATAAAGAAGAATATCCAGAAGCAGAGCAAGAAGGAAATGATCAGCAAATACCTTCCAAGACACCTAACCGTTGGGTTTAGAAGAATAATCCACCAGAACAAATTATTAGAGATAAAAATGTAGGAATAGAAACCAGGGGAAGCAAATGGGTACATACACTAGAACATATACACCTACCACTACTATCCATAGTTGAACCCAATAGCTTTGAGGAAGCCAACAATGATAAACATTGGATCAAGGACATGGAAGGAGAACTGAATCAAATAGAGAAGAATGAGACATGGGAACTATTTGCAAGAGCTAAGGAAAAAATGTGATTGGTATAAAATGGGTGTTTAGAAAGAAACTAAAAAAAGATGGGCGAGTAACCAGAAACAAGGCAAGGCTAGTATGCAAAGGATATGCTCAAGTTGAAGGAGTAGATTTTGAAGAAACATTTTATCTTGTTTCCAGTATGGAAGAAATTAGAATGATATTGGCCTATCCATGTTCCATATGGATTGAAGTATATCAGATGGGCTTAAGCCCCCTTGGCTTAATCCCCATTTTTCCCTTTTTCGGTGGATTTTATTCCTCTGTCTCTTTTTGTCTGGTTTTTCTGTGTGTAGAGATGTGATATTATTAATAACTTGAGTGTGATTACATTTTACAAGAATAGGCACACTGGTATTTTTTCTTCCCAAATCACTAGCCTCATAACCACACAGGTTCTCCGACCTCAAATAAATACACACACACACACACACACACATAATGTGATCATCCCCGTTCACTTTCTTAGGTGTGTGCAACACTATGAAATGTGTGCACCCTTCCCTTGGTGTGAAATCCATACACACTTACTCAAGTGTGCGTAACACTATGGAATGTGTGCACTCCTTTCTTTGACAACAAACCTCGTGCACTACTCAGTTGTGCACAAAACCACCATTTGGTGCCAATGGCTCACCAACCTATATGTACATTTACATTTACACTTGGTGTCAATAACTCACCATCCTATATTCACAATTACAATTGGGGTTCGAATTAGGGACATTACATTCCCTCCCCCCTTATTTATGCATTATCCTTAGTGCATTATATACACATGTACATACAAAAATTCAAAAAATTTCAAAAAGATGAGGATACTCTACCTGCACAGCATCATCGTGCTCCCACGTTGAATCCTTAGGAGTGTACCAACTCCATTGGACCTTTACTATCTCCATGACTCAGTTTCAGAAATGTTTGATTTTTTGATTCAATATGCAAACCAGTCGCACTCAAAAATCGTCTTCTGGCTCTACCTGAATCACATTCCAATCAATAATATGATTAGCATCAAGTACATACTTCTTAAGCAATGACAGATGGAAAACATTATGAATACACAAGGATGTAGCCAATGCAAGCATATATGCGACAAAACCAATCATCTCTAGGACTTCAAATAGTCCACAATAGCGTGTTTCCAACTTAGAACAATTTTCCAACTTCAGGAAACTGCGTCTAGCTTTTACTTTCAAAAACATGTGATCACCCACTTTGAATTCCATGTGGTTTCTATATTTATTTTCACAATTTTTATGTCTTTCTTGGGTAGCCTTTAAATTATGCCTTATCTTCACCACTTGCTCTTCCATTTCCCAGAGTATATTTGGTCGAACCATTGCGCAGTCTGTTGGGTTATCCCAACTCACTGGTGTGTTTCATTTCTACCATAAAGTGCCTCAAATGGAATCATACTTAAAGATACTTGATACTCATTGTTGTAAGCAAACTCTACCAAGTGAAGGTAGTCTTCCCATTTTGATGGTTTATCCATCACATACATCCTAAGCATATCTTCAATCACTTGATTTACCCTCTTTGTTTTTCCATCTGATCCAGGGTGATATGTTGTGCTAAAGTTTAGATTTGTCCCAAATCCTTTGAACAACCCTTTACAAAATTTCAATGCGAACTTGAAATCTCTGTCAAACACAATTGTCTTAGGTACACCATGCAGCTTAGAAATTTATCGCATGTATATTTCAGCAATGTTGGTTTCCTTGTGCACTGACTTCACTAGAATAAAATGAGCATATTTAGTAAGATTGTCTACCACTACCATAATAGAATCATGTTTCTTAGAAGTTATAGGAAAATTCATAATGAAATCCATATTTACAACATCCTACTTCCACTCAAGGATGGGAAAAGGTTGTATCAAACCAACTAGATGTTTGTGCTCACCCTTGACCTTTTGACATTCAAGGAATCTAGCAATAAAATCAGCAACCTCCTTTTTCATGCTTGGCCAATAGTATTTCTTATTGACCATTGTTATTGTCTTCTGGTAGCTTGGATGTCCAACATAAGAAACTTTATGCATCTCTCACAATAATACATTTTTCAAATCTTGAACATTTGGCACATAAACTATGCGCCTATACATGAGGATTACAGCCTCTTTTAGCTCATAACCTTCTAGTTTTTGTTGTGACACACCTTGTTGTGAATTCGTCTTTATGTCCACATAGCATTAATCGACATTGGAAACCTCTAAAATAATGTCACTCAAATCTGATTTGTACATGCTAATGGTTGTAGCATGCATCTCATCCACCCTTTAACTGAGTGCATCAGCCACCTTATTCTCTTTTCCTATGATATGCTTTATGTCAAATTCATACTCATTGAGGAATTATGACCACCTACTTTGTCTAGCATTCAAACTTGGCCATCCAAATAGATATTTTAGACCACTGTGATCTGTCCTCAGTTCAAATATTTTACCCATGAGATAATGCACCCACATGTAGCTTCTAATTCTAAGTCATGAGCAACATAGAGTCGTTCATGTTGTTTTATCTTCCTCTATTTGTAACATATCACATTCTCATTCTAACTAAGGACTCCACCAATCCCTTCCTTGCATGAATCCATGCACCCAACGAATTATTCATCTAGATTACCAATCCTTAGTATTGGTGCACTTGTCAACAAACTCTTCAAGTGTTGAAAACTTCTTACACAATCCGGAGCCCACTCAAATCGCACAACTTTCTTTTGCAAGGATGTAATTGGGTGCACAATTTTTGAGAAGTTTTCAATAAACCTCCTATAATACCCTGAAAGTCCCATGAAGAACCTCACCTCTACGACATTTCTTGGCATTGGCCATTGTTCAATGGCCTTTATCTTTTCTCGATACACAACTATTTCTTCCTTGGACATGATATGACCCAAGTAATGAATATGTCACTGGTAAAATGAGCACTTTCTCAACTTTGCATACAGTTGATGCTCCCTCAATAATTGTAGCACCATCCTCAAGTGTTACACATGTTCTTCTTCATACTTTGAGTAAATAATTATGTCATCCAGAAATACAATGACAAACTTATCTAAGTAATTTATGAAAACTCCATTCATCAAACTCATGAAGACAGTTGGTGCATTTGAAAACATGAATGGCACCACTGTGAACTCATAATGTTCATACCTCATTCTAAAGGAATTCTTGTTGATGTCTTCTTCTTTAATTCTCACTTGGTGATATCCATATCTAAAATCAATCTTTGAAAATATCTACATCCCCCTCAGTTGATCAAAGAGGTCATATATCATTGGCAAAGAATACTTCTTTTTTACTGTTACTTTGTTCAACTACCTGAAGTCTATACACAGTCTCAACGCACCATCCTTATTCTTCACGAACAATACTGGGGCACCCTAAGGTGACACACTTGAGTGTATATAGCCCTTCTTTAGAATCTCTTCAATTTTCATATGTAATTCCTTCAAGTCAGACGTACTCATCCTATATGGGGTATTGGATATAGGAGTTTCTCCTAGCATCATATTTATAGAGAAATCAATATCTCTTTTCGAATGCAAACCCAGTATCTCTTTAAATACATTTTAAAATTATGTCAGCACTGCGCAGTCTTAAAAAATTGACACTTTATCCTTAGGTGCCTCTTCCATGTGTGCTACAAATATTTGACATATTTTCATATAGCTTTTATTCAGTTGTAGGGATGAAATTTATCTGATAGTTATAGCTCTTGGAATTCCTTGAACTGTTCTTAAGTTTCCTTCCCGATCCAAGTAAGTAAATTCCTTATTGTAACAGTCTAGAACCATGATGTTGGTCCAACAAATCCATACCAATGAGGAAATCATACGAACCTAAAGGTATGATATTAAAATCTGATTTTGTGCACAGTCCATTCATATCCATTGTAGATGCCTTAACCATCTTATTAATTTTCATTTTTTCTCCTGTAGCTAACTGCACCAACCAAGGTTTTCTAAGCTTGCTTCTCAACAGTTAGAATATTTATACCATCTTAGGATCTAGATAAATGTGACGAGCTCATGAGTCAATTAAAATAGCAATTGGTTGGTTTTTAATATTACCTTCCACTTCAATCATGTGCGACTGAAACTCAACTTTCTTGTTATCCATGGCTACATAGATCCTAGGTACATTCCTGCCCATGCCTTCAACTGTCGTAGCTTGTTGTACACTGTGTGCAGTCCTCTCTTTTTCACCTCTTTGAGTAAAATCTTTGTACATATGATCTCCACCACAACCACAACATTGAATAGGTTGTTTCCTTGGTATTTGTCCCACTATATCAGTCATCCTGGGCTCCTTAGGAGTTATCTTTCCTTGCGTAGTATTTCTGAAAAATGGTGGCTTAGTTCCTTTCTTCCTCTGATCCACCTTGATTTACATCTTGTCATCCCAATCCTTTTGGAAAATTGATATTTCATTTTGACGATCATAAAGACATTTAGTGTGCCTTATGGTTTCCTCCAATATCTTAGGATCATCATATTGTATCTTGTCACTGATAAATGAGGGCATCCCACTCAAGTACCTATGAATTTTAACTTGTTCATTCTTGATTAATGCGACATATTTCAACAGTTCTAAGAATCTTCTTTCATACTCATCTATTATCGTACTTCCAAGCTTGAGTTCAAATAATAGACTTCATTTTCTGTCATGGTATTGCTTGGTCAATTATTTCTTTTAAAAATATATTTTAAACTCCCTCTAAGTAGCCTTATTTTCATCAATGTGTTCCACTTGCACAAATTGATCCCACCACATTGATGATCTTCCTTTTAGCTGATAGATGGTGATTTTCCCTTCTTCCTGGGAAGAATAATTATGAAATTGGAAGTACTTTCTCATACCCAACAACCAAGTCTCTTCATCTTCATCCTTATTTTTCTCACCGTCAAATGTAGGAGGCTTGATTTTATTCATTTCTTCCCATAGCTCGTCCACCCTATTCCTTCTCTTATGTTTTCTGACAATAGATGGACTTGAGATACTACACACTTTCCTAAATGAATGCTTTGGTGAGGGGTGATGTTTCCTATCAACGCTTCTTGTTTCTCTCCTTTCACCATGAGACCTGTGACTCCTTGACTTGTTTGACTCTGTCTTCTTGTCCATTTTCTTTTATATTCTATCCAATATTTGCATCAAATTGACATTGAAGTCGTCTTGTTTTTCTTTGGCTTTCAAAATCCTTTCAGTATCAAATTTATAGATTTGGACATATTTTTGGAATCCCTTTATGGTTTCTACCAAGTATATGCACTCCTCCTTGGATTATTTACCATCAAGACCCAAACTAACATACAAATCTCTGAATTCATCATCATGGATATAAATTCTCTACACATCTTCCATGCTTTTTTAACTTTTTGTGTTGATTATGTCCCTATCTAATCATTGTTAATTCTGCAAAATGTGCAGGAAATAAGATTTGTTAGAATAATTCATGTGAAAAATACATGAAACTATGCATCATTTTGTCAGAATTATTTCTTTTGATTCCTTGGCTGATTTCAACATCCCAAATTCTAGTGTGCACACTCATGCATCAATACTTTGTGCGCATCACAACTTTGTACCACGGACCAACATTTTTCTGCACACAATAATTTCTACATTGTGTGGCACTAATACTTACCTTGCACAACAATTTCAGGTCGACCTCTGGCCCATACAAGTCCAGTGTTGAAAAAAATCTATGATACCAAAATGTAACATCCCCAGCCACCTAGGCTATGACACATCACTCCAACTTCCCCAATTACTGCTATGATACCAAAATGTAACGTCCCAAGCCACCCAGGCTATGCCACTCCACACAAATATCCACTCTGTAATGTCCCCAACATACTACTAAGCAACGCTACTCCAAAATCAAGTGCACAAATTCTACTCTGTAAAATTGGTATGTGTAGTAATACTTAAAGTATCGTGCATGACCCAAGTTGGGTCGCACCACATAGAATTTCCTCTTCTGACACAAACTATAAAAGCAGAAGTAATTCCATACAACTGTGTGCATAAGCATGTCGAGCACCCAAACATTATTGTACATGTAAATTACTATGAACACGTGATCTCTCCTGTGTGCACAACCATTCTAGCGTCACATGCAGATTATGTTCTCCTTGTGTGCATGGGATGTTTCCCCGCATGCACCACGAATCCAACCTCTTGCACGCACGGGGTAATTATGCACGTGAACGACCATTATAACTCTACAATAGAGGTTTATGACCATTATTATCAAGTTAACTTAGCAAGAATGATTAAGAACAGTTGTCATACACATCATGTACTATTAATACACTGAATATCAACACCACACTTACATGTATAGACAACATTTTATAGAACAATAGCAGTTACTTATATGCAACATCATACAATAAATAAACCATAGCAGACATAAGTAAATAGCACACAATCAATTAGAAAAACACATAAAGGACACTTATCTTTTATGAAAAGTCACCAACTGTGCACAGGACTCAGATGTTCCTCCCAGCCATAGACGTTATTTCTCATAAGATTTCAACAACAGTGTTAACTACCAAAAACGCACCAGCATTTTGAAAGGAATATGCCTAATCTTGTAGGGAAATTTTGACTAGATTCCCTAACTCCAAGTCCAAATATGATTGCACAGTTGGAAAGCTTATGATCTGTAGATGAAAATCGACTATTTGAACGTGCAAAACGGACATTCCACTGCTGAGAAAATGGATTTTTACCAAAGGCAGTTTTTGCTGGAAATTTTGACTTTCGGTGGTTTAGGCGAACAGGACGACTGTTCATTAACCACCGAAAGCTGCGCTTTCGGTGGTAAATTCGCACAGAATCTTGCCAGTCAACCACCGAAAGCCTGTTTTAACCAGAATTTTCGAAATTTCGCATAGATCAAGGATTTTTGAATCCAAATGGTTTGAATTTGATTCTAATGGATAAATGGTGAATTATCAAGTCAGATCTAAAGATTATTTACAAGA
>ML784753.1:285010-299673 GCA_009831015.1 Picea engelmannii | reverse complement strand
GAAGCATCTAGAGGAAGATCCTTCTAGAAGCGGAAGCTTCTATTAGGTCTTCTTACATCCGCCTTATTCTATTTTATTGAAAGGCCTTATTAATATTGACCTTTATTACATCCGAATATATTGTTCTACCTATGTGCAGGTTATGACCCTAACATGTCCGCCCCCTTAAAAACAGCCTTGTCATCAAGGCTTGAGATGAGGAAATTGTTGCAGAATGGTAGTTAGTTCCCAAGTGGCGTTTGCTGGAGTTGTATCTTTCCATTGGACTAGCACTTCCTTGATGGTTCTCTGACATAGGTGATGCTCACGCTGCTCCAAAAATGCTTTTGGTTGTAGCCAAATGGATCCTTCTTCAGCTAACTCTGGAAGGTTGGTTTGAATTTGGCACTTAGCTCCAATCACCTTCTTTAAGCATGAAACATGAAAAACAGGATGTAGCTTCAAATGGCTAGGCAAAGCTAACTGATAGGCGACTTGTCCCACATGCTTGAGCACGGTATAAGGACCATAAAATTTGGGCGCTAGCTTCTGACAATACTAGGCCTTGAGGGAATTTTTCTTGTAAGGTTGCAGTCGAAGAAACACCTGATCCCCTTATGAAAATTGACATTTAGAGAGACCTTGATCTGCTTGTTGCTTCATGTGATTCTGTGCCATGACCAAATTATCTTTGAGGGTACGGAGAATAGCCTCTCGAGATGTAAGTGTTAGGTCAACTGCTTGGACCTTTGAGGCACCCGGTAAGTATGAGAGAACTGAAGGTGGCTTCTATCCATATACTTTTTCAAAAGGAGTCATCCATGTAGCTGTATGGTATGAAGTGTTGTACCACCATTCAGCTAGGGGTAACCATTCAACCCACTGATTTTTCTTTTCTGAGGAAAAACACCTCAAATATGTTTCCAAACACTTGTTCACAACTTTCGTTTGGCCATCAGTCTGGGGATGATAAGCTATGCTGAGATGCAATTCTGTGCCTTGTATCTTGAACAGTTCTTGCCAAAAATTGCTTGTGAAAGTTGGGTCACAATCAGAAACAATAGAGTGCGGCATGCCATGAAGCTTGAATACATGATCCATCAAGATTTGAGCCAGCATGGATGTTGTAAATGGGTGTTGAAGGGCGCAGAAATGAGCATACTTGGAAAGGCAATCAACAACCACCATGATGACGTATTTATTTCCCGATTTGGGTAAGTCAGTAATAAAATCCATAGAGATATCCTTCCAAATAGCAGGTGGAATCGAGAGCAGTTGTAGTGTGCCCGGCGATTTGACTGTTTCTCCCTTGTTGCGTTGACACATGTCACATTCAGCTACAAAATTACGAATGTCCTGTTTCATTCCATCCAAGAAAAAAGAACGTTTGACCCTGTCATAGGTTTTGGTGAACCCGGAGTGCCCTGTTGTGGGTGTAGCATGAAGCTTAGAAAGTACCGTAGATTTAAGCTTTGATTGTTTACTTAAATACAAACGGCCTTTGTATTGAAGTTCCTCATGGAGCCAAGAGTACCCTGGGGAAGCTGGAGCATTGGACTGCAATTGCTGGATCAACTATGAACCTTTGGGATCTTGTAGCCATTCCTGGCGAACGGATTGGAGCCAATCTGGTACAATGAATGAAAGAGAAAAAAGGGATCCTTCATCTTCATATTTTCGAGAAAGTGCATCCGCAACCACATTGTCTTTGCCTTTCTTATAAATGATCTCATAATCATATCCAAAGAGTTTAGTCACCCATTTTTGTTTTTCTGGGGAGGAAATGTGTTGCTCTAGAAAATACTTGAGTCTTTGATGGTCTGTCTTAATTTGGAACCATTTCCCCGATAGATAAGGACGCCATAGATCCACGGCATGCAGAATATCCAACATTTCCTTTTCATAGATGGATTTGCTCAGATTTCTTTCAGATAGTTGCTTGCTGGTAAAGGCCAAAGGTTGACCCTCTTCCATAAGGACAACACCAATTCCTTTCCCTGAGGCATCACATTCCAACACAAAGGTCTTTGTAAAATCAGGCAGGGTGAGGACTGGAGTGGTGTACATGGCCATCTTCAAGGTTTGAAAATCTTGATCAGCGACTGGAGTCCAAGTCAAAGATTTTTTAGGAGAGCAATGAGAGGTGTTGCAATCTTCCCATAATTCTTAACAAACTTGCGATAATACCTTGTTAAGCCTAGAAATCGACACAAGATATTAAGAGTCTTTGCATGAGGCCAGTCTTGCATGGCTTCAATATTTTTAGGATCCACCCTGACGCCATCTTTGCCAACAAGATGACCCAAGTATTCTACTTCTGAGGCGCCAAAAGAACATTTAGACTGTTTCAGGAAAAGTTGGTGCTAAGAGAGTAGATGGAGAACTCGATCCACATGAGCAAGATGGTTTGTCCAGGTTTTTCTGTAGATGAGGATATCATCAAAGAAAACTAAGACAAAATGTTACACATCAAAAATACTCAATTTGATAGTGTCGCAAGTGTCGTCATTACAAAGGTCGCAAGTGTCGCATTTTGCTCACAAGGTCGCAAGTGTCGCATGTTGCTCACAAGTGTCGCAAGTGTCAAAGAGAGCATGCTACCATGATGCCTATGTCGTGCCTATAACGACATGAGGAGGACACTTGAAACAACTCAAACATTTGATTTGGAAGAGGAGAAATGAGTCAGCAGGCCTACAAACCTTTTGCCATCTGAAAGCACCTCAAAAACTGAGTTTTTGGAGGGGAGCGCTCCCCTATACCTCTTCTGGGAGTGTTGGCACTCCCCCTTACACTGTCTGGGAGCGTTATAAATCTCTTTGGCCCTTTTGCAGGAGCGCTCCTACCCTCAGGAGCGTTGGCGCTCCCCTAAAGCCTACTAGGGATCGCTATAGCACTCTGAGTGCCCTTTTGAGGGAGCGCTACCTATTTTAGGAAACAATTGAGTTGTTGAGATGAGTGGGGGAAGGATATTTTCATTCTTAGAAGGAAATTGAGCTCAAACCCCTAGTCCAGCGATGATCTTAGGGAAAATCCTCAACTGAAGGAGGAAAATCCTCACCTTCCCCAAGGATATCTCAAGTTGTTGAGCCTCTCCAATGCTATATAAGTAAGCTTTCTAATGGTGAAAGGGGGCTGGAAAGGAGAGAATCACACCAAACTTATGATCTTATAAGTGGTGCTGGAATAGAGATATTTTGGAGGCAAGAGACCTATGATCTCATAGGGAGCAATCAGTGAAGCTATCATCATTCGGATTGTGGATCATTTGAGCAAGGGGTAGACAAGGAGGACTTGGCGAAATTGCTGCAATCCATCTACGACTGTAAGCAATGTTTTGTCCTCATTAATATAATCTGCTTGGCCTGTTTCTTTCTAATTCATGTTCAATCTCACATGAATTTGTCTCTTTAGTAGATAGACGTATTTCGGACTAATCTTGATAGAGTAGGAAGTAGTCATACTTTGTTTGTCTATAGGGCTCATCGAGGAGCGAAAGATTGGAGCTCAACTTGGAGCGTGCAGGGACGAACACCGGTAAAAGGTACTTATTTTCTCCTTCCTCCTCATGCATTAGTTTGTATAGATCTAAAAGGAAGTCAGTGACCATGATAATCACTTTCTGTCTTAGAGTTAAGAGTCTAGCTCTTTGAGGAGATCTACCTGTCCGCAGGGAGATTTTCCTTCAACAGAAACTAGCGACTCCACTGGGGAAATTCGAATCAAACTTTTAGTTTTGATATTCCTCATAGACCTTTTATTTCCCTTTGGTTGTTTTTCGACCTTTTTCACCCCTTCATATCTAATTGCGCTTGCTGATTGATTCTTTACCCCATCACACTCAGCCTGATTGTCAAAATTTGACTGAATTTTGGGGTTTTTTGGACTTTTTTCTGAGCTTTAGGACTCCAGCACTCCACTGCCTTGTTCGCAGAGCGCCAACACTCCCTTAATATGCTAGAAAGAGATTTATAACACTCTGGTGGCCCTTATACTAGAGCACCATCCCTTTTTGCCCAAAATCTCTTCAAAAATTATATTTTTTGGAGGTCCAAACCCTGTTTTCTTACTTACTGGGCTGCTTTGTGATTCAATGATTCTTCCTTTGACCTTTGACATGCTTCCTCCTGAGAATTAAACACCTTATTGTTCAGATTTTATGCCCTTCTTCATTCTTTTTGAGTTTTTGTTGTTGAGAGCTTGAAATCGATCCATTGCTTTTTTTTCCTCTCCTATCCGACTGAGCGGGAACTCCGGTGAATGACATCTGAAGTCTGTGACTCTTCTCACTTGGTTTTTTGAAGGTCATTGTTCTTTGAAAACTTCATTTTTGTGTGAATTGTTTGTTTTTTGCATTGTTATTTTTGTTCTCTGTATGCTTCTTGCTTCAATCACAGCAAGAGGGTGTCTGTTGTGTATGCAAAATCTGATCATGCTTGTCTGAATCTCCTTGATCTGAAAAGGTAGTTGATAGGAGAAGTCTTTCGCATTGAATTAGTTATCATTCACATACAAATGAAAAAGTTACATTTTAGTGCTTGATTTTCATATTAGAAGGCATTTTTCGAAAATGTTTTAGCGTTGCATTGGATTCGATTAGGAACCAATTGATAGAGGATTTTTCATATTAGTGTTTGAAAGTGAAAACGACTCCTTCTCTTTCCCTTAAATAGGTGTTCATTGAAAAGAAATGACTACTTATCATCTTTCATGCATCTTTTTGGGGATTGAGTCATCATTCCATTAGTTTCATTTCCATGCACCCTTTGAGTAAAGAACAGCTATAAAATGAACGCTAATTAAAAATTATCTAGAACATTTTTGTTTTTAGGATCTTCCACCAACAGTAGACTAGGGTTAGCACTTTGGATTAGGCTATGAGTACAACTCTCCAAAGTTTTCAAAACAAACATTAGCATCCTGAGATAGGGAGAGTCAAATCCAATTGTCATATTGTTTTTCTGGGATCCCCCTCTCACACAGGGGTTATGCACGAGGTCGCATTCGGGTGAGTTACGGAGATTATCCCTCCGTGGTTCAACTTTTTGTAGTGGTTGGATCGTATATTGGGGGTCACTTGGAGGTATACCCACGATTATGTGTGGGAGCCTTTAGGTTCGATTTCGGACTTGTTATCCTGCCCATACATTTTGGATCAGACTGTCGACTGTACCCGCCCAGAGACTCACTGCCAATTGGTATCTTTAGTTTCCATAATATTTAGGGACTTACACAAGGTGACGGTGAAGGGAAGTCTCACTGTACCTAGAACAGACATTGGTCAAACTCACTCGGGCTCCTTGGAGGGTAAATCCACAATTACTGCATGGAAGCTTGCACCAAGGCGTAAGTTCGTTAAGCAGGTCGCCATTATAACTGTTCCACCATATCCCAGCCCCTTCTCGACTTGATCACATGACGTTGGATTTCATCACCAACTAGTATTGTCATCGAGAGAAGTTTTGTCTGCTTGGTTGATTCCTAGATTTCTTAGCGCATGATGTTTCTTTTTCTTAGTTGGCCCTAGATTTTCAGTGTGTTCTATTACTCTCCACAATTGAGCCCATAGACGATAAAGGTCTTTGTCGATAATGTAGGATACAAGGGCTGCCTCCAGAAGGCTATCAACCCTTACCTCCTAACCCTCCAGAAGACAACTACCGTAGAGAGGTAGAAAATCCATCTGACGTCGAAAGTGCTATTGCTCCCCCGTTAGATAACTCAGAAGACGCTTTGGGCGCAGTTGAAAATCCCACCATACCTGTGTCGGTAACTCCTCTCAAACCAATTTTGGTTCATTTAGACCCCCTTGGGAACATCATAGATGAAGAAGTCCCACGATTACCAGAGAGGATCTTTACCGAAACATATATGGGATCCACGGAACCACTCTTTGGTGATGAGTATAGGACTCATGTTCATCCTATCACCGCAGTAGCAACCAATACCACACCTGCTTGTTCTGTATGGAGGACTTCATTGGGATGTGACCTCTATGAGAATTTCGAATCTATTCGACAACCCTTTCCTCCTCATGACCCTCCTAGTGAACCAGGACCATCCGGTCAAACCATGAATCACCCAGTCGATCAAGTTATTCACCCTACTGCTACACCAACACAAGTCCATCCTAATGTTGGACTCATCACCTCTACTCATCCCCAAAGAACTTCAATCTCTACCTCTATTTCTACAAGTTTTTACTCTACAGCGCTGCATGTTCCACACGATCCTGCTGGGACATCTTCTCACCTGAGAATGCAGACCCCTACTGGCCAAATGCAATCGGCTGGAGGGCAACCACCATCCAACATACCTTTCCCTCCTGGAGGACTACCTTTCCAAGGCAGGCCTGCCCCTCTCGGGGGACAACCCCCTGTTCATGCTCCTCCTGGAGGGAAACCTCCGTTTTCCAATCAAACCCCGGTCATACATCCACCACTAGTAGGGGGGAAACCCTCATTTGCTGGAAACCCTTCACAATCCTGGGGAGTATCTTCAAGAGGCACTTTTACTCAACCCCACGTTGGGGGGCACTTGTATAATAACCCACTAGGAGGAGTATCCAATCTTGTCCCTTCCATAACATCTTACGAGAAATCTTATCCGAGCGGTATCCAAAACACCACCTGGAGTTCTCCGGGACCACAGTCTTATCCTTCTTATGGGCCTCATGTGTATCCACCTCCGAGATCTACTCCTTACCATTCTCAAGGCCAAAATGTTTATCCTCCTCATGGGCAAATAAATCACCCGGCCTATAATGTTCAGAACCCACCGGGTTACGCCCATGTTTCTCATGCACCACCGAATCCTTCTTATCCTGGCCAGCAACAACCATATGTAGGAGGACCTACTGGTCATAACTATCCACCTAACCCAGTCTATGGTACTACTGGTGTTCCTATGCCACACCAATATCATTCTCACATTAACTGACAGCTACCTTTCCTTGCGACTCTGGATCTCCCAGACTTGTCTCGGTTAACTAATGATCCTATTTCTCATTCACCGGTTTGGACAGTCATTCCAGCTAAGCTTCCTACTAATATTCCAAAGTTTGACGGAAACCCTGGTGAAGATATGAATAACCATGTGATGACTTTCCATTTGTGGTGTTCATCAAACTCCCTCATGGATGATTATGTACGTTTGCGTCTTTTCCAGCGAACGCTTACTAGTTCGGCAGCAAAGTGGTATATTGAACTACCACGTGCTTCTTTTCATGATTTCAATTCCCTTGCCATGTCTTTCCTCATGCACTTTCAACTGCCTATTCGCTACGAGACAGGTACTGAACTCTTGACCTCCCTTCGTCAAACCAACTCCGTGCATATCTCTGACCATATTCATGAGTGGAGGCGACGATGAAGGATGATCAAGGTAGTCATTCCTGACATGCTCTTGGCAGAATGGTTTACTAAATCACTATTACCCCCGATCACTCACGATGTTGCTATGGGTGGTGCGGTTGCAGAGGAACAAGCCATTGCTCAGGCTCAGTACTTAGACTTGGTTTATTCCCAATCTGGTACTTTGTATGATTTGTTTCCGAATGTTGCTCCAGCTAATATCGATCCTTCTAAGCCATCATCCTCATCTCATGTAGATGGTGTTATCGGTTCCGTCAAATCCAAATCAACTACACCCTCCTCTACCTCCCCCCAAACTCATATCTCTGAGGTGAATGCAGTTCAATATGCCCCTTCACAACAATCCGAAGGTAAGAAGAAGACAAAGAATAAATCAAAAACTAATAATGAACAACCCAAGAATCAAACACCTGCTACCGAAAAGCAACCACAATGGAAATTGAAATTCCTATGTATCATTTTTGGTGATGATCACTACACTCGAGATTGTCCACTTCGCAATGAAGTGGCCAAAATTTTCCAAGGAAAGTCACAACCCGCTGTTCTTACTCATCCTTTTCCACAACAGCAATCCATGGTTGCTGAAACCCCCTCTCCTGGGGGCAGTTCTAGCGATCCTAATGATGAGGCCTCATCAAGTGCACATATTTATATGTTTAATAGGATTAATTTGACCACTCACTCTAAGACCTACGACACACCAGGTAACCCTGACAAAGGAAAAGATAATAATGATGCCTACACTTTACCGGATCCATCATCATCCTCTATTAGTCTTCCATCGGTTAATCCTTCGTCTGGACCACTCCAGATTGAGAAACCGACGTTCAACTCTATCTTACGTCCTCCTAAGAGCACTATCCGCAAAGCTACCTTTAATCCTAGTTCATGTGCTGCCCAAAACTACAACATTGTTGAAGATTTGGCTCAAGCACCGTGTGCTATGTCTGCGTTAGAAGTTCTACAGCACTGCCCCAGTCAACGTAAAATGCTCTTGATCACTCTTGGCGCTGTTGATCCTGAGTCATCCAATCAGATCATGTTTAACCTGGATAATTATGCGTCTCGACTCTCCCACCAACTTGCTTTCCAAGTTGATGTTGTTGTTCACAATCAACAAATCCATCGATCTATTCTGGATGAGGGAGCCTCAACTTGTGTCATATCTTTAGCGTGTTGGAAAGGTTTAAAATCACCAGCACTCAAAAAATCCCCAACGATGTTACGCACCTTCGATGGGCGATGTTTTCATCCCCATGGGATTTTACAGTCCCTGCCCATCCAATTGGGTGGAAAAACTATTATTGTTGATGTCGAGGTGGTCAATGCTCCCCTCGATTACAACTTGTTACTTGGAATAAGTTGGTTTTATGCTATGACTGTCGTTGCCTCGTCGGTCTTTCGATGTGTACAATTTCCTCACCGGGGAAAAATTGTCACTGTTGATCAGTTGGATTTCTGCACGACCGATGCTCGCGCTCCTCCTACCAACAATATTCCTTTCTTGGGAGACCACAAGATCATGTATGAAAGCGTTGGTGTTGGCTTGCTGAAAGACTATAGCCTCATGGGTACCTTCCCTACACCACTTCCACCGACTACACATCATATTGCTAGCGTCAATATGATTTCGATCGTGGCTTATCAATCTTTGGAATCATCTGACCCTTGGATTGTACCTTGTCCTTTGGAATTCGATGCACTAAGTGACACCATGCCACTTAGTCCAGCCGAAATGTCATACGTTTCTACCCAATCCGCTTCTCCCTCGTCAGATGCCCAACATCTATTGGCACTTGACAGTTCCTCGATGCAATCGCGATTGCGTTCCTTGTCGTCTGTGATCGACTACATTTCCCCACCTTTTCCTTTGGATGAATCTATTCCGGAGATGCTTCGCATTGACAAGTTACCTTGGGATAATAACCATCACCAATCCTCTTTTCTTCCCCCTCATGAAGAAATCTGGGAAGATATACACCCTATCTCCCCTCCTGGAGTTGATTTTTCATCATCTCCCATGATTTCAACTTCCAACGATCTAGATCCGGTAGTGGACATGGTGATTTCTTCGGTAGGTTTATTGGAGCCTGATCTCCTTACTCCTATCGCGGCCCTCGACCTGTGTTCCTTCTCGAGTGACTATCTTCCATCTAGCGAAGATCTCCTGGAGGCCATGACCACGTTTTATCCATTGACATGGTACCCTTCTAGAGCATTATCCTTTTGGAAGCCATGATCCGGACGAAACCATGAGCATAGTTTCTCTTCTCTGTGGCAAGCTCGTTAAAAAATAAAACAGAGGCCTTGAGCATAGTTCTTTTCCTGTGTCAAGCTCGTTAAAAAATGAAACAATCACCTCTCTTGAACCTTCTTTTCATCCACCCTTATCCTTCGGTGAATGAATCGAAACTTGGAGGGCATGTCTCCAGCCTTTGATGATCTTTCTGGAGTTAGGCCACTAGCTTTCAAGCTGGGGGCATACCGAACTTAGTCTTTGTTCTTTCTCATGCTCGTAAATACATGAGAATGCATCCAGGTAGAATTTTATCTCTTTTTCGGACCTGCATGGATACACGAAAAAGGAACCCCCTGGAGTCTCCTTTAAGCTCTTTTCAGACTCTCTAAACCTGAAAAGATTGTCGAGTGATCTTGCTTCCTTTTCCACTCGTTAAATGGTCTGAAAGGGTGTCTTTCGAGTGATAATTTATCTCTTTTTCGGCCTCGCGAGACTAACATTATGAGAAAGGACAACATTGGAGTCATCTTTAAGTCCTTTTCAGACTCTCTAAACATGAAAAGATTACCGAGCGACCTTGTTTACCGAGCGACCTTGTTCTCTTCATGCTCGTTAAAGTATTTGAAGAAAACGTCTGTTGAGCGATAGTTTATCTCTTTTTCGGTCTCGTCAGACTACTTTATGAAAAAGGAACTGAGAGAGTTCTCTTTTAAGTGTTTTTCCAGACTCTATAATCATGAAAAACCTTCAAATTTCCTGTCTTTGGACTTGCTAAACAAAACATCGACAAGCCCATATGGGGTCGAACCCTTACTTCTTCCAGTTCATTAAACAAAGGAAGAGGAACTTACCGAAGGTGATTTTTATCGAGCATGTGTTATCCTCCTCGAGCTCATTAAATCAAAAAGAGGTACTCGTCTATCTGGATGGGGGAAAAATTGAAAGAAGCAAGACGAGTAGTTTTTTGAGAACATTACCAAGTAACTCCTAGATTCGCCCTTGAACATGGCACTTTGTCTTTTGCACGCATTATAATCTGCTGAACCTCTACACTGAGCCAATCCTTTGAGTTTCTTTCACTCCTTTGGGTCACCTGACGTAAGTCACAACATCCATTGCATCATCAAGTTTTGGTCCATGTCATGTTTCTGGTGTTGTACCTCAGCGTTCAAGGGAAGTGTCCACCTCGAGAGTCAGCCATCAAAAATATCTTGTCTCAATACCCGTGTCAGTCCATGTTCATTTGATCTACCAATTACATCTCTATGTCCATTTTGTGTCGTTGATGGGGGATACATCAAGGCCCTCCTTCGACGAGCCTATTCCTATCGACTTAAACACATTATCTAGGGATTACACTTAGAAACCAGTTAGTACTTTGGGACCTGCATGCCTCAATGGCAGGCCTCCTGACATCCGACAGCAGGTTTACATCACTGACCTCTGATCGGATGATTCCATGGATGTTCAACTCCTCATCCATTCACATGCGTTGGAATGTACTAGGGTACCTTGGGAATCATTGACATTAATGGTGATCTCCCTCGCGCTTGTTAACGGTTTACATCATTGATCGTTAATCAAGTGGTTTCTACCATTTTTTACATCAAGACATCTATTCACATGGTTAGATTCGTACTACATCAGGATCGGTAAGAAGACCCTAGGTTGAGTGATCACTTTGATATGTACTTTGCCCAGGTTGCGAAGGAGTTTCTCTTGAACAATGACACATATACTGTTACATAGATCCACTTTGTATTGGTCGTGGCTATGTCTTGTCATCTCGTAGATCCACTGTGTATTCTTCATGGCTACGATTAGTTCAGGTCATGGGAGTATAGATCCACAGTGTATTTTCAGTGGCTATACCTTTTTATCAATACAATTATGGATCTGCAGTGTATTTTATGGTGGTCATATCTTGCAAGTATTGATCACCCAAGCATAGGTATGCCTTCCTTGGGTTTGAAATATGTCATAATGTTTGTTGGATGTTTGTGTGCAGCTTCTGTCAGGTTCTCTGCTTCTATACCCTTGCTTGAAAGTCTACAAAGCATTTCGGTTATCAGTTCTCGTCTTCTAACTTCATACTTTGAGGGGCAATCTGTTACACCTCAAAAATATTCACTTTGATAGTGTCACAAGTGTCTTCATTACAAAGGTCGCAAGTGTCACATTTTTCTCACAAGGTCACAAGTGTCACATGTTTCTCACAAGTGTCGCAAGTGTCAAAGAGAGCATGCTGCCATGATGCCTATGTCGTGCCTATAACGACATGAGGAGGACACTTGAAACACCTCAAACATTTGATTTGGAAGAGGATAAATGAGTCACCGGGCTTACAAACCTTTTTCCATCTGAAAAAACCTCAAAAACTGAGTTTCTGGAGGGGAGCGCTCCCCTATACCTCTTTTGGGAGTGTTGGCGCTCCCCCTTACACTGTCTGGGAGAATTATAAATCTCTTTGGCCCTTCTGCAGGAGAGCTCCTACCCTCAGGAGCACTGGCGCTCCCATAAATCCTACTAGGGAGCGCTATAGCGCTCTGAGTGCCCTTTTGAGGGAGCACTACCTATTTTAGGCAACAGTTGAGTTGTTGAGATGAATGGGGGAAGGATCTTTTCATTCTTAGAAGGCAGTTGAGCTCGAACCCCTAGTCCAGCCATGATCTTAGGGCAGATCCTCAACTGAAGGAGGAAAATCCTCACCTTCCCCAAGGATATCTCAAGTTGTTGAGCCTCTCCAATGCTATATAAGCAAGCTTTCTAATGGTGAAAGGGGGCTGGAAAGCAGAGAATCACACCAAACTTATGATTTTATAAGTGGTGTTGGAACAAAGATATTTTGGAGGCAAGATACCTATGATCTCATAGGGAGCAATCAGTGAAGCTATCATCATTCGGATCGTGGATCTTTTGAGCAAGGGATAGACAAGGAGGACTTGGCGAAATTGTTGCAATCCATCTACGACTGTAAGCAATGTTTTGTCCTCATTAATATAATCTGCTTGGCCTGTTTCTTTCTAATTCGTGTTCAATCTCACATGAATTTGTCTCTTTAGTAGATAGACCTATTTCGGACTAATCTTGATAGAGTAGGAAGTAGTCGTACTTTTTTTGTCTACAGGGCTCATCGAGGAGCGAAAGATTGGAGCTCAACTCGGAGTGTGTAGGGACGAACACCGGTAAAAGGTACTTCTTTTCTCCTTCCTCCTCATGCATTAGTTTGTATAGATCTAAAAGGAAGTTAGTGACCATGATAAGCACTTTTTGTCTTAGATTTAAGAGTCTAGCTCTTTGATGAGATCTACCTATCCGCAGGGAGATTTTCCTTCAACACAAAATGGCGGAGAAAAGAACGGAAGACGTGATTCATGAGGCTTTGGAAGGTGGAGGGGGCATTACACAAGCCAAAGGGCATGACCAAAAACTCATAGTGGCCCTCATGAGTTATAAAGGCAGTCTTGGGAATATCTGCCTCTTTCATACGTATTTGGTGGTAGCCCAAACAAAGATCCAGTTTAGTGAAGAATTGGGCACCACTCAATGCATCCATGAGGTCATCAATGACAAGAATGGGGAATTTTTCTTTGATGGTAAGTTTTTTGAGGGAACGGAAGTCAGGACACATTCGCCAAGAACCTTCTTTCTAACCATGACCACAAGAGACGAATAGGGGCTCGTACTAGGGTGGATAACACCTACATTAAGGAGTTCCTAGACCATTTTCTCAATTTCATTTTTTTGTGAAAAGGGGTGACGATACGGACGGATATTGAGAGGAAGGCTTCCTGGTACAAGGGGAATGGAATGATCATGAACACCATGGGAAGGAGGGAGGCCTTGGGAAGTGGAAAAGACCAATTGATGTTTAGAAAGGATGGCTTGGAGGTCTTGCGGTATGGAGGGTGTCTATGTTGCTTGTATGGCATGGAGTTGGGCGATAACACCAGAATGACCATTTTTTAGCAGCTTTTCCATGCGATGGGAACTAATGATCTCAGGTGAACCGGTAGTGATGCCTTGTAACTTATATTGGTGGTACTCATGGTCGAATTGCATGGTTAAGTCTTTAAAATCCATGAGAATGGGACCCAAAGTCCTTAGCCAGTCTGCACCCAGCACAATGTCACAACCCCCCATGTCGATAGCAAACATATGGGATTTCAGGTGGTAGTCACCAATTTGGAGATGCACATTTTCACAACACCCTCCACATTTCATGGAACCACCATTGGAAATCATGATTTGGAAATTATTGATGGCATGGATGTAACAATGAGTTTCTTGGGCAATGCGGCGATGAATAAAATTATGGGTGTTGCCACTATCAACCAGAATGATGACCTTCCAACGCTTGATGTAACCAATTATCTTGAGGGTTTGGGGAGCGAAGAAGCCAGTGAGAGCATTGAGGGAAATGATTGGTTCTACTTCGGGAGGGTCTGAGGGAGGGGTTATGTCAGTGGATTCAGGTGATTCAGACATAGAGGGAGTTTCCTCATCTTCTTCCAAAATCTCCTCGGAGATGGCCATAAAAATATTTTGTTCTTTACACCTGTGGCCCAAGAAATATTTTTCATCACAGTTATTATAACAAAGGCCTTTGAGTTGGCGTTCAGCCATTTCAGCCTGGGTCAATTTTTGGATCTTTAGTGGAGCAGAGGGAGTAGTAGGATTTACTGGTTTAGGGCGAGGGGTGAAGGAGGGTTTGCGGTTTTGAGAAGATACAACTTGTTGTGATTCTTTATCTCTTTTGGTAGCCTCCACCCAACTCTCAAGCCGAGCCATCAGGACATGGGCTCGAATTTCATCCTTGAGGCCGTTGATAAAACACTCTCGAAAAAAGGCATCAGACATGCCCTCTATTCTAAAAGCCAGGCACTCAAAGGCAGCTATAAAGTCTTCCATTGTTCTTGATTGTTTTAGCTTTGTCAAACGGCCCAAATGGTTGGTGTCAGTGTCAAAGCGTTCATAAATCTCTGCCACAAATTGTGTCCAAGCAATATACCCTTGACGAGAATTTTTTCTCCATTGCCACCATTGCCAACGTTCTTGATCTAGATGGAGAA
>ML784753.1:259183-284960 GCA_009831015.1 Picea engelmannii | reverse complement strand
GTAATGTTCCATTTGGGTTACCCAACCAGTGGGGTCTGAGCCATCAAATTTGGTCACATCCACCCGTGGAAGGCGTAGGTCACATTGAAAGTGATGGTTCTGCAAGGTATGGGAATGAGAGGAATGGTCACCTTCAATATGTGGGGGTGAGGAAGAGGAAGGGTTATCTGTAGGGATATGCAATTTTGTGTAGAGTGTCGAAAAGACTGATTCAAGCTGGGTGGTGAGGTCTTCTTTGATTTCGCCCATTAAGGACTGCATGGTTGTATTGATGGTGGTGACATTGGCACTAAGTTGTTTCACTTCTTGTTGGGTCTCAATGAGACCAGATTGCAAGGTGTTGAAGCGATCTTCCAAGTCTTGGCTACGGGTATGGGCCATGAGGATGGGGGAACTGAAAAGGGGCAGACGGGGTAAAAACTTTTTCCAAAAAAATGATATGGATGAATGTGATAAGGGCGAAGAGATGAATCCAATGGAATAGGTCTGAAATAATGGTGAAAACATTTCCAAACTCTCTTTTTTTTTTAATGGAGTTATACTCCGGTCTAAAGAATACTATAGAGAGGAAATGCCCAAATGTTTAACTAGAAAGAAATGTGTATTTACTTGGCATCCCGAACACAGTTGCGCGGCAATAGATCTTGTCTGTTTTAATTATTTTATGTTTCTGTCCCCAAGGGTTAGGTATTCAAGGGTTCTACAGACAAGGGTTTTCCCTGTGCTATAGCTCTCTGATATACGTGCAGGGTCCAACGATAGTACTCGACCCAATATCTCAAGGCACTAACTAAGGAGGATAGACCATACCGTTAGCCGTACTACCCGACTACCCAGGTACTAGAGAGTATCTTCCCAAGTGTTGTTCTCAGTGACACTATAGCAGTCAAGCGGCCGATTGGTTTATCTAAAGAGGGCTTCAGGTAATCTAGGTCGATCCGTACATAGGTGATGTCTGATGCGCTACCACTCAAAGAGGTACCAACAGGGGTTACAAGGGTGGCCAACAGTTGTGCGCTTAAGTACCACTTGTATTTCCTACGTGTATGAATCCCTCAACTGCGGGTTTATGCACGTAACGACAGATCTATGTGGCTTAAAGACACTCGAATACGTCTCTACCCTGAAAAAAAAATTAACCCACACTTTATGCCAAGGAAAGTGCTCCGATACCACTTGTAATATACTAGATATAAAATGTATGAAGAATAGAAATAAAATGCTAGTAATGGCAGAATAACAACAATATAACCAGAACATTCACCACAATAACACTGAAATGATATAAGAATAAAATCAGAAATAGCACTTTGAATCTGAAAGCAATGTTCATGGGCCTCTTCGAGGGGGAAACCTCCAATTGAGCAGAGCTCTATTACAATAATATCCAAGCTAGGGTTCTCATAACCTCGACTCCTATTTATACTAAAAAGAAGCATATAGAGGAAGATCCTTCTTGAAGCGGAAGCTTCTATTAGGTCTTCTTACATCCGCCTTATTCTATTTTATTGAAAGGCCTTATTAATATTGACCTTTATTACATCCGAATATATTGTTCTACCTATGTGCGGGTTACGAACCTAACATTTTATTTCTTCGTGCACATGAGCTTCCTCCAAAGACTTATGTGTGGCGCGCTACATTATTCATAGGATAGAGTCTCCTCTAAAGATTGTTGTGTGGCATGTTGTACTTCCTTGCGTACCCAGGCTTACTTTAGTGACCTTTGCATCATGTGTTGCAACTCTTCACGTGCTCTCTCCTATTATAGATCCCTTTGTGCATCACGCATAAATTTCTTCTTCTATACAACATCAAACTTTGGAGGAGCTTGCACCACTTTTCTGATCTTCCCTTCTTCTTTCTGACCTGAGATCTCTCCATGCTCTAAGTCCATTCTCATTTTAATTCCTCTTTGGGTTACCACCCACACATCATCTTCCTCATATTTCTTTTGATTCCCATGTGGCTCTGCAGTCACCATGTTACAGTGTGCCTTCTTCTCTTCCCACTTATTCAACAAGTTGGGGAAATCCTCAATGGCATGCTCGATATTATAGCAATACCCACAAAGAGTGTGCAGTTTAGTAAAAAATATTGAAACGTGGCCTATATCACCATAATTAAAACGAGTGGGTGGTCTTCCTCCACCTCCGCTATATCCTCATCCTAGGCCTTGTCCATATCGACCCCAAGGACCTCCTTGGTATCCACCTTTGTCTACACCTCCACATTCGCCACCTTTCTGCTCTTCCTAAACCTAGAAGGCATCATGAGTTTGGTCCCACGTCAACTAAAGTGACCAAAAAAATTTCACATTGTGCCCCATGGATTTGTACAACTCACAAAATAGAGTATGTGTAGTCTTTTGGTACTTCTGAAATGTTGGGCAGCGAGGAGGAATACATCCCCACTATTTGCAAATATCACACCACTCAGTCTTAGGCTCAGCCAGAAATGGATTTGGCACACTCGTCACCAAGTAATTTCCCAACGTAGGACATTCATCTCTGCGGTGAACTTTCGAATGACATGTACTACACGATACGTGCTTGCGTACCACTTTTGTCTTTGTCATATCCTACAATTGCATTGTCATATTTGCAAGTTGGGGCTGCACTTGCGTCAATCTTTCTTATGTATCTCCAATTCCTGGTGTGGATTCTCGGCGCATCACAATCTCCATAGCCTCTACCTTAGTAGTCGCCTTATATTGGGTGAGCAGGAGTCAGATATGGGGAAGTAGTTCTGCAATGAACGACTCCATGTGATGAACATCTTGGATCTAAAATATCAACCTATCTAACAATATTTTGAACCGTTGGTCACAATCCCATATGGTCTCTCCAATATGTTGCTTGATTTGTTTGATTTTAGTAATACACCGTGATTATGACTTAGGCTTATGAAACTCCATAAGCAAATCTCTCTTAATTTCTACCAGGTACCTCGTTTTCCCACTAGGGCAATCACATTGTACTTCATGTACCACGTAAAAGCTCTATCTTTGAAAGTGGTCACCATCTACACAATATTTGATGCTTCATTTTTTATCCTCTTCATAGACCAAATAGCCTCACACATAAACCAATGCTACTCTACATCGCTCTTACCCATCCCATGGAACACAGGTAGCCTCAGTGTTGTATCTATATTTTCCATTCTCAATCTAGTGTTGTGTTCGCTCGACTGAATACTAGTTGTTGGTGATCTTGGTACTAATACCCTTCCTGGAAAAGTATTGTTGACTTTGTCTTCTTCTTCACTCATATCCTCTCTCATATCTTCTACTATTATTTCTTCCTCTACTCCTATCATTGTGTTGTATATTGTTATTTCTTCTTGGTTACAAATGCACAAAGGGGGTGGTTCCAAGAGGGGGTTCCTCCATATTCTCACGTTGTCTCCTATGAGGGATCCTATTGAACTTCCTACCGATAGTCATGCAAGACCATTCACTATAGCTAAATCCTCCTCCCCTTCTCAGAGGGGTTGTTTTCCATCCTCTCCTACGTTAGCGCCTCCACTATGTGCCTCATCTTCCTCTGATTTTGTGGCATCTCTCAACAACCAATGGGATTGGACTTCATCTTCTTTGACCCTACTACCACTACTCCTGGTATCGTCACTGGATACCCTATTGCTAATGCCACATATCTTTGATGGCCTATCTCTTTTTGTGCTCCTCTCTAGCATGACACTCTCTCCCTTACATTCTCCTAGTGTGGTCTCCTTCCTCTTCATTCTAGCTCTGAAACCTCGCCTTTCACCCCTTTCTATCTTATTTTCTCTCATATTTTTTGAATTCCTCCTTAGCTCAACTCTTCTGGCATATATTTTGGCTCTCTCTCCTCTACTCTTCTAGGTCCATTCTCTCCTCACCTCATCTCAACCTTTTCTGGATCCTCTCAATGGGATCCATCATTTCTCTCTCGTTTCCCCCCTTCTTTTCATTCCCCCCCAGCGCTAGGAGTTATACTCATCCATCTTATATATCTCCATGTGCATAATTCCTTTATCTGTGAACAACATTTTGATCCACGGTGGGATTTCTTCGAACAGTCTCTTCTGAGGACCTTTAACAAACTGTCTTTCAGCCTCACTGAAAAAATCATTGTATTATATGGAAAACTCAATAATATATCCCTCCTTTACTCAAGAAAACCATAAGTCAATTGCACAAGCTCACTTATTATCCAACGATTTCAATCTATCGACTATAGTTTGGTCCAAGACCAGTGGTTCTTGGGGTCTCAAAGCGGTGTCAATGGAGGTTTTCCTCTTCATCCATTCATAAAACAAACATGGAAAATCAACAAAGAAAAGCTCATGCAAATCAATATATATACACCTCTCTTTTAAACATTCAACATTGGTTATTAGACCCTTGGTCTCTCGACATGCAAACTCAACTTCCTTAGCAGATAACCAATCTTTCACTTCCTCCCGAAATGGATTCCACCTCATTCTCTCCCTTCATCATCCAATACAAAACCTTCAAGTCTCGACTACGAAAACATTTTTTGTCTCAATTACACGCATCCTTACTAACACTGGGGGGTTTATGACCGAGGTTTCATCTAGATTTGACCAACAAAACCTAAAGGCATTGGCATATTAATCTTCAGTCTAGGACCAAAGAAAGTCTCACCCAAAATGCCATGAGAATCGTAGAGATCGTATGGTCTTGTGTCATATATGAATGGATAAAGCAGACAAGGAAACCACTTGGGTTGTCATTCATTCATTCAATCATAGAACATTAACACACTAACAACATAAACCATTGGTGCAATCATCCATTAAACCCGAAAAAATATATATCTCAAGTAACAAAGAGAAATGCAGCTTTATATTATCTCCATTGACCATAAGAATGCATACATGAACAGATCCACATTGCAAAGGGAATTGAGCTCTGCGCTCTGATCCATTCTACAACTCTTTCATTACAATGTGTTATGCGCTCTTTTCCCATACTCTACACTATTAAACTGACTCCATTAAAGACTCTACACATGAATTTATCCTGACTCATACAAAATTGTTACAAAACTCATAACATAACTCATACAAAACTTGGATTGGACTATTTTCAAAACTTAGACATAATCTTCTCTTCTTCTCTTATGTTTTGAAGGAATCTTTGTTCCCTTTTCCTTCTTCTTCTTTTACCTTTGGCGATCTATCATTTTTTTTATCTATTCCACTCGCTCTAGTGATCGTCATTTCTTCACACTTCTTCTATCCACATGCAACGCATGTAACCTCCTTGGAGTGTGGCGGTCCTAATGAACTTGCCAGCCAATCCATTATATGTCCCACGATCTCTCGTGTTGTCTTGGTTCATTATTTAGGAAGATTCTCGAAGATAATATTCTGAATCAACGTGCATGTGGTATATTTTTGATCTTCTGCATGCAATACAAAACTCGATTAGTACACGTGCCTTATTCCATCTATTGCAAACTTTTGTTGTGTACATGAAAAACTGATGTGGGCAAAAGGATAATATGTGTGCATGCGTAACCTACCCAAAACCATGGGTGCCAACATATATTTTTTCCATCATCACTCAGAGCCTTCTAGTTGAAGATATTATTGTATTTGTAATTGCAACATTTGAAGAGCTCTATTTAACATAGTAGGACTAATTGGATAAAGGAAATGTTGGCCAGTTTTCCATATCTAGTTATCTGAGCTAGATGAAAAAATTGTTGTACTTGAACCAAAGGTATATTTATAATGGTGATGGAGATAGTATGAGTATTGTTACACCTCAAATTCTTTGTACTTCACCCTACATTTTTTGACAAGATGTGACCACTCTAATGATCCCAAAGTGTGATAATTTATTTGTATGTGTCCATGATGGGATGATTGATGTACAACTGTTGGTTAGTTGTTTTCCTGAATCCCCTTAGGTGGATGGTCACGGCATGTCCTTTTAGTCCCCATTCTCAAGGTGCTTGGTTTTATTACTTCGGTCGACTATCACATGGTGGTGGTAACTCCCTCAATGTCAATAATTTATGTCTTGAGTAGGTATGTTGGCATTCTGAGGTGGATCTACTAGGCTACATGATTTACGAGGGCCCTAACTATTCACTTATTCTATTTTCTATGTAAAAGGTTCTTTCACTTTGTAAGGGTTGTCACACCCATGGCTTATCACACCTCTTTTTCCCCACATGGACCCTCTCTCTTTTGTATGTACCACACTTTGGTCACAGGCCCCTGGAAATGATTTTACACATGATTTTCCAGTTTCTCATTTCCCAAGGAGGTCTCACAGATCTCGAGGCATATCACATTTTAAAAGGTATTGATCACACTCTCGGATGCACATATGAGATAGTTACATCCATGTGGACACCCTCTACACATGCCATGTGGTAGATGCCAGAGTGCTCCCCTCTTTTGGCACTTTTTGGAGGTGTTTTTACTCACTAGAGAAGGCTAACCCTCACTTGGGTCATTTCATGAGGATGTTAGAGCTTGGTTTGGGCCAACTTGATGATGTGGAGGTCACTTAAGTTACTTTGCACCTAAGATACATGGCATGGAATCACTTTGATGACGTGGACGGATTTTGTTCACTCTTTGAAGACTTGTTAACCTCAAAGGAAGAAGTCATCCACCTTTAGAGGCCTTTTAAGCACATTTGGAGAGAACGTTCCTTTGGAGGAAGAAGTTGGAGCTAGAGTGGCCAAGGAACATTCCTTGCCATGTTTTGAGGCCTCCCATATCATTTTTTGATGGAATGTTGCACCCTAAGGGAAAATCGTCCCTCCTTTTATGAGGGTTTTATGCATGTAAAGCATATTTTCATTGTAATTTGACTTAGTCTCCAAGATTTGTAGATTACAAGTCACTTTTGTTTTATTTCCTTGTCCTAGAATTAGGGAATAAAAAATGCGAAGGAGTTGTGGGCCTCATCTATAAATAAAGTCCCTCTTTTGGTGTTTTGGTGTCAATTCTTGGACCTCTTTCTTTCTTGGTTATTCTTCTTGGTGCTTAAAATACTATTCTTCTTGGTTAATATACAAGTTTCTACTAAAGCTAGCAAGATCGATCCACTGGAGAGTTACTCAACTAATTGGAATGAGGATGTTTAGGGTTTGTATCTCTTCCATCTTCCTTAAAATGATTTGGTAAGTGCTTATCTCTTGTCTTGATTAGTTTTATACTCCTTGGAAAGTGTTTTAAGTATTATTTCCAATCTTTTGTTGATCTTGTTGGTGAAGGTTATTCCCTTGAAGAAACCCTTCTTGTAGGATCTTGGCTTTCATGGTTTTTCTTGATTAGACAAGGAACTACTAGCTTTGAGGCACTAGTATCCCACTCTAATTCATAAACATTGAATAACCAATTCTTAAAGGGGCATAGTTCTTGATCCCATAATCCCTAACTAGAGACAAGGAATTAAGATTAACTCTCAACAACCAAGCACTAAAAACCTAAAATTCAAATATTTTCTTTTATGCTATATAAAACACAAAAAAATATAAAAGATAAAAATACAAAAATATATTTATTTCATTGTCTAGAGCAAAGTTTATGGTCAAATTTCATTTTCTATACAATTTTATCTTAGGGTTTATGCTTCCATTGTTAATTTCTAACCTTAAGGAGGCAAATTGGCCCTACTTTTATTGTGGTCTAAGGTTCTATCTAACATTTCCGTGATAGATTTAAGAGGTTTATCAATTCTAGAAATTAAATTGCAACAAAGAAAGTTGGAGTTTGTCAAATCCTAAAGTTAGGGTTTAACCCTAAAAAGGTGGATTCCAACCCTAAGGTAGCTATATTTTCACTTTTGGATTGCTTATAAAGGATATATAACACTTTCTAATGGTGAAATTTATCTCCAAAGTGCTTCATAGTTGTTATTTTACATTTTTGAGATTTTTTGTGAAACCCTAGGGGATTCAGAATTTGTTTTTGCAATTTTGAGTTAGTTACATGTTTATTATAAATTTATACTTGCAACATTATTGTTTGAATTTTTTACATTAATTATTCATTTCCCTAGCAAAAGTGCCCAAGGAATCTTCATTATAAGTGTTTTTGGGCACTCTTGGAATATTTTTCCTTATCCAAAATCTGCATTTTCTACATTAATTGTGTTACATAAGATCCTCAAAGTTGTGGACAAGAGAAAGATGGTCGAATTTACAGCATATAATCCAGGTGGATTATTTGTCTTTGATTTGTGTGGTTAAATTTCACTCTTATGTGGTAAAAGACACTTATTCCTCCACCTTAAAAGTGATTTGATTGTGCTGATTTATATTTCTATTATAGCATATTTATTTCAGATGTTATCACTTAATTAATTAGCTCCTAAATCTCTCCATGTGAAAAAAATTAGAATGTATATTCTGCCACTGCTTAGTAATTTTTCAACCTTTCTCCATATACATAAATATTCATACACTACTTTTAAAATATAAATAAATTTGACCTTTCTTGAGATGGAAAACTGAAGGTTGTTTACCCAACATGCTAAATATAGCTGAAACAGAACTTACTAAAAGTACATGAAACAAAATTAAACAGCAACTAAAAACTAATTACACTCCACCACTAATAACTCAATCATCACGCTAATTAAATCCTTTAGTAACACTAGTATCTTTGTTGATTGATTCTTGAGCCCACACCTTCCAATGTGTTTCGTCGTCGTGCTAGCACATAGATAAACCAACTCCACACTATCCAAGAGAGATTTCACCTCTTTCAACATGCTATGCTTCATAAAATCAATCAAAAATTACTGAAGTCCAAAGATATCCAACAATGGTATTGTTGGAATATATAATTCCTACTTATCTAACATACTTGCTAATGTATTGAGAGGTAGAGTTAATCTCTACGTGAGTTGTGTGATCCTATTATTAAGAGGTTGTTAGAGAGTTGGATTGGTGAGATCCTAGTTTGGTGTGTGGTTGAGATATTCTCTCAACCTCTCCAGTTATTTTTAGAATAAGTTAGATCTGATAACAACCTGTACATTCTATATAATAGAGTCCATTGTATTGATTTTGTAAGTAATTGAATATTTGTTCATATCACTCTACTCTCCCATTTTAACATGGTATCAGAGCTCTAGGGTTGGGCGTGACTCCCTCACGGGAGTGCCCAGGCACATGTGGAGAGTAGAGGAGGGTTGTGTCATTGTTGTGAAAGGAAACTGTTGTCCTCTTGTGAAAGGGGCATGAAGCTGTTAAAAAGGGCCGTCACTGTTAAGACCTGAGGACATCGTTGTTGAAGACGGAAGTCGCCGTAGGAGGATCCGCTGCTTGAGATTCCAGTGCATCGACTGTTTTTTGGAAGACGCCATGCTGTTTGAGGAGAGTCTATGCGTGAGTGCATCTGCATGAGAGGAGGTAATGCGGCCATCATGGAGGTTCGTGTCACGCCCATGCGTGCAGAGATTGTGGTCGATATCTAAAAGACTATTGTGATAGAATGTTGAAAGGGCCGCCAGTGATCGAGCAAGGAAAAGCACCAGAGATCAGATTCTGACTCCCAAGCGTAAAGGAGTTTGAGCCATGTTCAGATTCCGACTCCATTGTAAAAGGTTTTGCAACTGTCGATTGTACTTGTGGTCGCTGCGTCTTTTTGGCTTTTGTGGCAGTAGTGTTCGATTGCTTCTCATTATTTCTTGAAGACCTCTGATTTCGATCCCAGAAGGACGCCCAGATCTGGTTGTTTTCTGCGGGGAAGCAAGGAGTGGCCAGTCTCTAGTAATGAAGATGAAGAAGAATTACATCGTCGCTACCGGATTTATCAGCGGCTTCCAGTCTTCACGGCATTTTCGGGTTCGATATTTTCGACTTCTTCTCAAGCCTGTGACGTAACGGAGTCGAACCTTCCTGTTAGGTTTTCCTGTCGCTACTTACAAGTGTTTATCGGCCCATATTTTTTCGAAGCAATAAGTTCGAGGTGACTGCTTTAAATCCTTGAGACTGAGAAAATTTTTTCCATGGAGTCGCTGGACGGCCTTTCTGCTACTGTTTCGTTATTAAAGTCGGAGCCTAGTGATGCGACGATGCTAAAGAAGCCGGAGTATTTTCCTTCAAAAGGATATTTGATATTTGACAGGACTAGCGATTCAACGAGGGTTTTCTGCCATTCTACGCATGAACCAAGTTCAGAATGGTGGTGTTTTCATGAGACACTGGCTTCAGGGATTACGGCCTATGAAAATGTCAAGGCCACAAGAGCATTGTCTTCGCCTTTGTGTTCTCTCAATTCCGATGTCAAGCACGGCATTGTTTCGAGTACTGCATTGATGTACAAGTATATGTATGATTTCGCTAAGAGGAGAAGAGAGATTGGTAATGCGCTCTTCTTAGCATGTGCAGGCTGGATATGTGTTTATATAGGGATTATGTTAGTAGTTATGGGGATCGCCAATGCATGTGATCTCATAAACAGATTCACGAGAGTAGCGGGAGAGCTGTTTGGCATGCTCATTGCCATGCTATTCTTGCAGGAAGCAATTAAGATGCTCGTGTTGGTTGCTGTGAAGGAGAGCTCAACAAAAAGGAAGTCGCCTTGTTGGTGCAGAGGAGAGCGTGAGATAACTCTTCATTGTTGAGAAAGAGAAGTTGTCTGTTGTTGTTGTTGTTTGTAGAACTCTTTGTTGCCGCGAAGCGTATTGAAACCAGGAAACTGTGTTTTGAAGAGTCGCCAGCTGAAAGGGAAGAGAGTCTCGGTTGTGCGTTGTCCCGGAGGATGCTGTCGTTGTTTGCTGAGGACGCAGAAAGGACAATTGCGCCATTACATGGAGGTGTTATAACGAAATGAAGTGAGGTGTACATGTTCATTCCGTTGGACTCACACATCCTCCAAATTAAGTCACAAAGTGAGAAAGTGAAATTGAGTTGTGTTTATATTTTTTGGTTTGAAGGTGTGCATAGTTATGTTATTTGTGAGACATGTAATTGAAAGCAAGACTAGGATATTTTGATGTAGTGGTCCTAAAAAATTCTATGTACCTGAGCCATTGTATACCCCTTCATGTAAAAAGTTCGTGGTCATCTAGAAACCACTATGTAAAGCATGGTTACAGGTAATCCGAGAAAACCTGATGCATGGTTGAGGGTAATCCGAGAAAACCCAGAGCATGGTTACAGGTGATCCGAGAAAACCTGGTGCATGGTTGAGGGTAATCCGAGAAAACCCAGAGCACGGTTATGGGTAAGCCGAAATAAAACCCAGGTTGATGATGATGTGATGAAGGGGGAGCTATGAGGAAGAATGGTTGAATGAACCATATAGCTGAAAAGGATTCCTATAAAACTGGCGGTTACAGCGGCTGATGACCCATGTATTCCGGTAGATGGATTTCTCTTTATATGGACGTCAATAATCAGATGCAGGTGCAAGAGGAAGCACACGAAGATATGACCACATAGATATTTAGATAAGTAGTCATTAAGGGAGAGTGTTGGAATATATAATTTCTACTTATCTAACATACTTGCTAATGTATTGAGAGGTAGAGTTAATCTCTACATGGGTTGTGTGATCCTATTATTAAGAGATTGTTAGAGAGTTGGATTGGTGAGATCCTAGTTTGGTGTGTGGTTGAGATATTCTCTCAACCTCTCCAGTTATCTTTAGAATAAGTTAGATTTGATAACAACCTGTACACTCTATATAATAGAGTCCATTGTATTGATTTTGTAAGTAATTGAATATTTGTTCATATCACTCTACTCTCCCATTTTAACAGGTATACACTAAATCATCACGCAAGGTACAAACTCCAGCACATTAAAAAATCTATATTTAAAAGACACTTTGTTCTCCATCGATGCCACCCAATCCAATCCTTAGAAAACAAGCCATCCACATCCACTTTTTTCACTTTCAGAAATTTCTTCAAACTTACCACCTTGTGGCTGCCTCTGTGAAACAAGTACCCTACCGATTTTCCCCAGTGGAGCGTCCCTCTATATTCCCCAGATTCTGTATATTTCCCCAGATTCTCTCCATCGAATGGGTATGGAACAAAGTTAACAGTACCTAGGTATGGATCAAAGTCAACAGTACTATTGTTGATTTTGCTCTATACCCTTTTTGATAAATGAAATTTGTAATGACAGTCAACCGTTGACTTTGCTCCTGTACTATTGTTGACTTTGCCATACACTTTTTTGATAAATGAAATTTGTAATGACAGTCAACTGTTGACTTTGCTCCTGTACTACTGTTGACTTTGCCATACCCTTTTTGATAGATGAAATCTGTAATGATAGTCAACAGTTGACTTTGTTGCATACCTATTCCATAAAAAGAATATACAATGAAAATAATGGATGGAATCTGCAATGAGAGTCAAATGAAAATCAACTGTTGACTTTGCAAACCTAAAGAGACCGCTGCGACGAGCTCAAGTTAAACAGTCCATTCCAATCCAACAGAACCGGACTCAAACCTTCATATAGTCAAATCCTCCCTCCTGCCCTTGAGAACCCCCCTCCCGTGCATAATTAAAAAGAAAGGTTAATAACCCCGATTAAGAGGGGAAACATGAATCAATCCTTCAGCTATATTGAACTAAATCTAGCCGATACAAGGGAGAAGAGCCGAAACGGATATTGAAATAAATCGTGTTGATCCAAGGGAGAAAGAAGAGCCGAAAGGGTCAGTTTTGTCTTTTTCTACTGGAGTAGTTGAATAAGTTCTTTTGTCTCTCAAATATGTAAAATTGTGAGAGTATTTTATGTTTATTTGATTTTACTATATAAATAATAAATAATAAGCAAATATGTAAAATTGTGAGAGTATTTTATGTTTATTTGATTTTACTATATAAATAATAAATAATAAGAAGAAGAATCATAATAGAGTAAAATTAGTGTAGATTCATTTTAATTGCAGATTTATCATGTTTAGAGAAGGTTTTTAACTCTTGATTTATCATGCATCAAGTGGGATTAAATTCCTCAAAGTTTCTAACTCTTTCAAATTTTAATTTAAAAGAACTTTACACTTTAAAGGTGATTTGATGCTTCTTGACATATGATAAATCAAACATTAAAATATTGAGATGAATCTTTTACTTTCAATTACCCTCACTCTATGTAAAATTGATATCAAATGATTTTACCTTAAGATGGATATTAAAATATTTATTTATGACAAATTATCAATATTTTTTTAAATACTATGTGTGATCTCCAACACAAGAAATTATCTCCCTATATTAAAATCTCATATGAAAGAAGATGTAAAAAACAACCTTCTATGCAATAAAACCAAAATTTATGTAATTCTAACTTCTATTTTTTCTTTAAAAAAATTCACTTTATATTAATATTGATATATAAACTATTCGTCAACAAGAACCCATTACAAAACAGTGATTCTCAGGTCCTAACAGCGAATTCTTTCAATTCCCAAACTCAAAAACCCCATCTCACAGCAAGTGGAAATAACCATAAATATAAAAAAAATATAAAAAATAAAAAAACAGATATACAATACAGATTTCATCCCGGAGATCCACTAAACATGCTCTCCCTCCTAAAATAAAAAAACAGAGTACCCAAATGCAAGCATCTCGTCCCACATATCTCTCCTTCTAACTTACTAGGCGTAAAAGTCGTATGCTAATTGAGTACGGTTCATATTTCTTAGTAACATGCTTTAATTTATGATAAAGCCCGGAAAAAAAACATCTTGACGTCCAATCAAGTTCCTTATTTTCTTTGAAATTATTGTCCTGGTTTCTTCTCACATGTACTAAATATCTAAATGTCAAATCTAAATCCTTATTTTCTTTCAAATAATTGTCATGGTATCTTTTAAATGTACTACGAAAAGCGAGTAGAAAAACATCTAGATGTCAAATCAAATTCCTTATTTTCTTTGCAATTATCGTTGATAAGACAAATACTTTATTGAAGTTGAAAATCCGCATAACAAACCTTGATGTTTTCTAATAATCATGGTGCAATAAATTCATGTAGATATGGATAAAAAAAATTGTTTTATGATTTTTTTTTTTTGTAATTTATGGATATAAGTTTATATGAATCATTATTTTTCAGCTTTTATATGAATTATTAATTTTTATTGTTTAAAATCCATTTTGAATATAAAAACGGATTCAACATACTAAAAACTCTTTAAAATATTCTAAACTATATAAAAATAATCCACTCAAATCTACAAATCTAACAATTTGTAATAAATGAATAAATATCTCGATAAAAAATCATAATTTCATAAAACTTATAACCTACCTTATTAAAATCCACCTAAAAAACAATATGCTCAATACGGCATTAAAATCGACGAAAAAGCAGTATGCTCAATAGTGGAGTCCATCATAATTCACGGCAAGAGCAAGTTGTGGTTGAACGAGTTTTTACCTTGTGCGCATCACTATCAATGGCAATAGAATTATTATGCGGATAGGTGATTGCACAGCGCAATAAATTGAAATAACATTATCATGTTAGAGATGTCATACTCGATGCTTTCGAAATTAAAGGCTGCATCTTGATCGGAGAGTAAACTATGTAACAACCAAAATGTCGGTAAGCTTAAATTCAGCGAATAATTATTTTATAATTTGGATCGATTTAGAAACTATAAATCATATTAAAATTACAGTTTTTAAATGATAAATTGCAAATTTAGAAATATTGCAATTTAAACTACTTAATTTTAGGAGAATCCTCCCTGAAAACACCAAAATAGAGACGAGTAAAAGATTAATCCATGCCCGTGATAGGTGTTATTGTTTTGATATTAAATTAAGAAATTATTTTAATCATCATTGTTACTTAAAATCGGGGTTAAGATGATATTATATTCTTAAAAACATATTAATTAAACAAATTTAATAATTATTTGTAAAGCTAAAAACACATTGATACTCTATTATTTACTTACATCCATTACGTGGTTGAGGCTTGCCAATGGAGGAAACCAGATCCCTAATTGGGAATTGTCATCAAAATTTTATTGGTTTCAAGTTTGTCCTTTCTCCACAAAGCATAAAAAGACACTATGTGACATGATAGTTTATAGCTATCTTTAAAAACTTTTTATAAAGGAGACACAAGCACACTCAAACATGTTATCATGTATTTGGAGGAGGAGTACTTTCCTCTGCAACCACCTCCAACACTTCTTGTTCTCCTCTTGGGCCTACTCGAGTTGTTGAGGATCAGTATCCACCTCGATCAGAATGGCATGCATCCCCACGAAACTGGTATAGCCTTCTCCTTGTTTGCCTTTGCCTCATCACCTACAGTGGCTTTGGCCATAATAACCTTGACCCTGAACGCTGAGCTACAAACTCCTTCAAATTTGCCTTCAAAATCCTAAGGGTATGAAGGATTTCCTATTGGTCTTCCTTAGCCTTCTCTAGCACTTTAGCCACCATAGTTCCGACCCGTCAATAAGTGTCAACGATCCTAAAGTATTTTGTATCCCTGCAAGTATACAAGGTCCTCCACCCACTCCTTAACCTCCTCCAAAATTTGGGCATCCAAGGTCAATTCTTGTTTCTCTATCACTGGAGCCTCGACTTCCTCCACTTCCTCCCTCACCCTGATAGAGTACTTATCCTCATATTTATGTTCTTCTCTTTCTTCCTCCTACTCTTCCCTAGTTCCTTATCCCTCAACCCATGAGGAGGAAGCATCATGTGCTCCCCCTTTCCCTTTATTTTTCCTGCCTCCCCCACCCTTCCCAACTGCTCGTGCCATACTTGCAACCCAACACCGCCAATATTCAAGCCTCTTATTCCACTGATTCAAAAAACCACCGCCTCTCACCACCTGGGTGCTGAGAAGAAAACAATGCCACCTCTTAATGCACCACCCCTTCTTCTCTTCCCTGGGCCCCTTTTTCGAATAAACAATGACATTGATAACGCTCAGGACTTTTGCTACTGAATCTTCCACCAAGCTCCACAAACCAACCAGACCTAACTTCACACCTCCTTGAGAAAATATATTTACTTAGGAAATTTCATTCTCACCTCCAAATCCATCTCATATCCACTTAAGCATCTCCACCACCCATGAACATAAATAGCACTTTCCATAGCTCATTCAATGCCTATCATTCTCAGTGTTACCCCCCCATGCCTAGGGATAACTAGAGGAGATCATGTCTCGTGGCCCACAATGGAGAACATGACCCCGACCATGATGATGATCAACACGTCCACATATGACAACCCAACAACCCCCCTCATTCACCTTTACAGCTACAGGTCAACCAAGGCTCACTGCGTTCAAGCAACCCAGAGTATGGAAAATGGTAAGCTATTGTCTCCATGAGGTATGTTAGTCCTTCTTTTATGCAAAGTGGTGTGCTTAATATCTCGAGTATATAGATGAGGATCTTTGGTTGAAGTTGAATAATGGATCACTAGTTTGGGAAATTGTGTTAGTTTCTTTGTTTCACCTTGGTGGTCACCTTTTGTGCCCTAGTCTCAGGTTGTCACTGCCTAGGGAAAAGAGGTACTACTGGGGGGCCTCTTAAGAGTAACATTCTATTCCCCTCCATACTTACACTTTCCATCTTAGAGCCTCTCATAGTGTACCAAACTTTGGAAATGGGTCATGGTCCATTCTCTGATGAGAAGAGGGGATGAAGGCCCAGAGGTTGTTTTGCAATTGCAATGAAAAGAATAAGAAATTGATGCTAAAAAAAGAAAGGAATGATAGCAAAGAGGACTAACAAAATCCAATCCAACTTGAAGTCTACTCTTTCAATGCTCACCCGGGTCCAAAAAATGCAATGTTGATATCTTAAACCTTACAAAGGGGACTTGCAAATATATAATAAACTAGGACTTATAAAAAGGAAAATAAGGGGGATTGAAAAAAATAACATGTAAATATGGGGTAACTCAAGAGCAAGTGCACCCTCCACAAAAGTGCTATTAGAAATGGATTCAATGACACCATTACCCATGAAGTAAGCCTTAAAATCATGTCACTATCACACTTACTCTTGATGGGTTTTTACTTTCCCTTGTCACTCTTGAGACCTATCCCTCTACCTAGGTTAGTTTATTTATTGTCTAGGTGGCACACCTAATAGGGTTGGATGAAGGCCTTCCCATACTTAAACTTGGTAACTCACATGGGGTCATAGGCTGGTGTGACACTTGAAGGGGACACCAAAGTGAATTGTTTTACATGGCTTATTGGTCCAGACTATTTTGAGAACGAAATGAAGAAAGAGATATAGCAATGAAATATACATAGATATTGTGAGATACACAAAAATATTTCAATAAACATAGAGATACAATAATGCAAAACTTTTATGAATGAAAGAATGTACCAAAATTATAAAAATGTAGAGTGAATACTCGCTAGAATGGTGGCAACTTATCTCTGAGAAGAGATGTGATGATTACACTCATTCACAGGAGGATGAAGTTTTCAACAAGGCTCCAAAGTCCTTTTTAACTAAATAAAATCCAAAACCCTAACCCAGAAAGATTAAACACCAAAATGTTTGCGGGCCTCGATGGGGGTAGTTGATACATCAACTTTTTGGGGGTGTAACTTTTGCATATGATCTATGTTTGGGGCATTTGATACCTCATCACGAAGGTCTATCCGAGAAGTCCAGAAAAAACCTAGAAGTTTGGGACTCGAAAAACTGTAATAAAAAAAAACCGCCAAAATGGAAAATTGTTCTTTGAGCCAGTGGAATAGGTGGGTGGCCACCGACATCTGTTGGATCACCACCCTTAGATATTAAAGCCTGCCTACTAGGTAGCATTAGGATCAGGGGCCTAGCTAACGCATGAAACACTCTGCTTGGGGAGTACGATCGCAAGACTGAAACTCAAAGGAATTGACGGGGGCCTGCCCAAGCGGTGAAGCCCTCCAAACCTTGGATGATGGACATATGGGGCTTGGTTTGAGCAGATCCAATCATTATGACACATTGATGGAATCCTAAAATGGATATTAACAAAGTTATGAATTATGATTGATAAATAGATGATTCTTCACTATTGGTAATAAAAAAGACAATATAGTCAACTCAATTCATATGAAAATAACAATAAATGTTTTTTTGGGCATGAAAATAACAATCCCGTTAGAGCTGAAATAAATAATTCTTAAATATGTATCAATATTAATGATGTTTAACCAAAAAGTGAAAAAAATAATACTTCACTTGCTTGAATAAGCTAATCTCAAGAACATATATCTGAAATATACAATGGTAAATAAACACTTTTTAACTATGCGGTATACATTGTTAATACATATTCGCCCATTGATAAGCCAGCTCAGCATTTTACAAGACCCCAACTGGATTCATGCAAACTTATATTACTACTTGCAGAATGTAAAACAAAATATGTAAAGACAAGCAACGGAATTCAGCAAGATGCTGAATATATAGTCATTTGGATGCACTGGTGATTGCTTTGCTGGCCTTCTTCAACTTCAAAGCCTTCAAAGCGGATGCTGAGATCGTTCCATTCGATACAGGATTGATGGCCTTCCGCACCTTAGTCACGTTCCACGCAGTTCCAATCGCATGCCCAGCAACTGCAAAAGTGTCATGTGTCACCTCTCCTGCTTCCTCCCCAAACCTGCACTCAAATGACCAACATCCAGAAATTCACATTAGCATTTCAATGAACAATTTTTTTCAGTTCAGCAAACGAAATTCATATTCGCAGTTCTCAGTTCAGAAAACTATACATGAAGAATCCAAAATGCAGTACCTGTTTGCAACAATTTCAACTGTAGCCTCAGAAGCAGCTGACAGAGCATCCCTCCCTACTATTTCTGCAGCATCTAAAACTTTGTCTGAAATTTAAAAACAAAAAACCGATTATCATATACCCACCATTTACAGTGTTCATTTAAAACCATTTCAAGGGATTGGGAGAGATATAATATATTGCCGTACTGAAAGCATCCAAGGAAGCAAGAAGGACATCCCCAGGCAGCATGCGGAAGAACTTCTGGCCAGCCTTTGATCCCACCACCGGAGCAGTCACGCCACCGCTTACTGTGACCACCCCCGCCAGCAGATTCTCGCTCAGTTTCTCTGTCATCCTTGACAGCTTTTTCGCCCTACATATATCCATGTCGGCACAAAATTCAATATCCAAATTTAGTTCTCGATCGCTCAGAGCCGATGCTACGACTGAATCAAACAGAAACAAAAGAGAAAAAAATAAAGAAGATTAGTTTTCATCCCATTCACCTTCGAATGTTTCTCTTTGTGCTAGGACTGATCTTCGCATGAGAACTCGTTTTCTTTTGATGATCGGCTGCTGCTCCCGTTTTGCTCTCGGCTTTCGTTACCCGGCTTCGGACAGATTCTCCACCTTTCTGCACCTGAGAATCATAAGCGTTGGTGCAGAGGAATAAGCCCTTGATAATCTGCCCCGAACCAGCAGCAATAGCCTTGGCCACCACACTGTTATAGTTTTCCACCTTCGGCGCCAGTGCAGTCCAGTACGCCGCCTCCGGGTTTTCTCTGTCACACGAACCCCACTTCGTTGCTCGTGTGGATTTGGATGCACCGCCTGTCGATTCCGCGGGCAACGACAGACACGCGTGTTGCTGAAGGAAACTGTCCAGCGAATCCAAGCCCTCTTCGTCTGCAAATGTTACTCCGTAATTCAGTATGTCAGAGCTGTCTTTATCTGCGGCCTCTTCGTCCGGCGGAAGGCGGATGGAGAAGAGGTAGTGACGAGAGTCGAGTTTCAGGGTGGGCTCGTCCTTGGTGAGAGGCCAACGCACATCTTCCCCGACATTAACAAAAAGGACGATTCCTGTATTTCCCTGAACAATTCGAACGATGGAAAATTCACCGCTTCCCAACTGCGCGCTGTCGCTAACTTCTTCTCCCGCATCCACCAAGTTCACCACTGCTCCTCCTGGAATCCTCACCAGAGTTTCTTCAATGGAATGCCCTCCACACTCATAATCATCATTTTGCATTTGCTTCTCTGCTTCCATGGCCGAAAAATTAGAAAATTGTTGCTGCACATTACTATTCTCATCATCTTCATCATGAGTTTCAGTCGACTTGTTTCTGCCCTTCCTTTTATTAAAACTGAAGGCGTTCCTGGCCACCCACTGCATCTTGTGAGATCTGGTTTTGGCACTTCTCTTCTGAGGGATGGTTGAATCTGTTCTGCTGCTTCAGATTCAGAGTAAAAGACAATAGAAATACTGTTCGCCTCGTTCACTTATAGCCTGCAGCCTACACTATCTCCTCTTTTTCTAGGTAATTGGTCGGTGCAAACAATGTTCTATTTCGTCCCAACAACCGCCTCTTTCATTAATTCATTGAAGAGGAGGCTGTCCTCCATCATTTCGCATTAAAGATAAAAAGCTAAATATTCTTTGTTTTACTCGTCTCATGATGGAATCTTAGAAAGCGTGGATGGCGATTGCATTACACGCACTTAGTGGCATGTTCTTCCTTATCCTGAGGTACATAGGAAAGCATCTATATGTCAAATCAAAATCCTCACTTATCCCTTTTGCTCATTACGAGGACCTACAAGCATTTGATAAAGGTTGGTGGGCAACATACAACCGATAGTATAGAAGGTTGTATATACATTAGATTGCAGTGGCAATAGTATATAAGGTTGTATATACATTAGATTGCAGTGGTATAAACATTTTATGAATTTGTTTTTTCTCTTTTGTAAAGGGATAGATTATTTCAATATTTGCTTTGCATAATCGTATTGTAATTTGAATGTCTAAAAAAGTTCTAAAACATGTAATTAGATGAACTGAGAGGGAGGTGGAAGAGTCATCCGAAGAGATTGAATACAAAAATTCTAAAGACTTGAGCCTGTCCTTACTTGGAAACTAGGTAATCAAGACTTGGGAAATTGACCTTCCCATAGAGGGAAACTAGGCTCTCAAAAATGAAACCAAAAGTCTTTGCAGTGCTTGACATGTCATAAAAATTGGAACTAGACAAAATTATAAGAAACCTAAAAACTAACAAGAGCATGAAAATTAACCAGGTGGGCCCTCTAGGGGGATTTCTTCTACATTTGGGTGCCCGACGAAGTTGTTGTCGCTGGAAGAGTTGGTGGAGCTTAATTGTGCCTCCTTGGTGGGCAATCCCGTGCTTTTGATGAAGGAGGACGAAGGTGGAAAATCATTATGCTAGACTTTCTGCACGGGAGGGATTATGGACGTCGCTCGCTTGTGCACCTTGCCCACTTGATTCAACCCATGTTGTCTATCTACATTTAGAATGTGAGGGGGTCGGCTTGTTGTGCTGGTCATCCGAGGGCAGTGAGTGGGCTCTAGGAGATCGTGGAGAGTTGGAGGGACTCTAAACTAACACACTAGGAAGACTAAGAAGGGAGCGACCCATAATATTTTTTACCGTCCAATAGCTCCTCCATCGCTTTTGAGTGCATTGGGTTGCGGGATGAAAGTTGGTCATTTCATCCTCCCAATCCTCCAGCAATTGTCGGATATAGATCGGGACCGAACAATCGTATCCCTCCCAAATGTCCACAACAGGATGAAGATGTGTGTCAGTTGCTTTGCTTCCATGACCTCCCCTCCCTAGGCAGAGGGTGGCACGCATGCATTTGGACATTGCAGGAACCAGGAGTAGCTCTTGGAGAAACTGAGTTGTTGGCCACGACACCTCGTTGAACGTGTAGCTACCATCGATGAAATGAGACAAGAGCAAGGTCAAACTGACATAATTGGCGAGAGAAAACCAGCCAGAGGAGCTTTGTGTATCAAGAAGAATTCCTCCGAGAAGAAACATAAGCCATAGTCTGTGCCAAATGAGACGAAAATGGAAGTTTCCAAAATTGAAATGGAAATTTCCAGGCAATCAATGCCCACACCATCTGCAGAGCCGAATTCATTGCCATCGTACCTTGTCGCATATGGAGCTTAGTTGTAACGGTTGGTGGAGTAAATGCTCAGGGCCTCGAGCAGAGCATGGACTTAACTTGCATGGGATGAGAGAGGAGCGGGAGCCAGGTGGCCATTGATCTGAATGATGGAGGTGTCATAAGTGGAGGCCAGGTGTACCAGACTAGCACCTGCATCTAGGCTACACATCCAATTGTATTATTTGATGCACATCCAATGATATATATCATTGTATATATATTTTTGAATATTGTATGTTTATATATGTAACCTACCTATATCCCATGATAGGCACATCACTAGATAAAATTGACCTAAACTTTGATACCATTTTAAAATGCATGCATACACTCAATACGATAAAAACAACTTATGCAATCATGGATAATTTTAATTTGTAAATGGAAACTATTTATTCACACAAGAAATAAACACACAAATTAAACATAGTGACCATAATACTTATCTTTATAAGATTTACATAATCGGTTGCAAATGAAAAAATTTCCACCCAACCATAGACTCTACTGCTCCACTTCTCGTCATAGCAGGTCACCCCCAAGATGGGGTAATGAGTCCACAAGGGTGATGAGCTCCTATAGGTGGCTAATTTCTACTCTAATATTCCAATACCCACTATTTTTATACTGACAAGACCCCTATAGAAATTCCAACTACCCATCTCTATTCTCCATAAGTATGGACAACCCACATGATGAGATTTCATTCTTTGCACTGCAATCTCTAAGACAATCTCCATCCCCTCGAAGGATTTATCACAAACCAACCAAGAATCTCTTAGTTGGGGACTTCCATAAATCCAACCGCAATAGGAGTGCTCACAATAACATTTACACATGCGCATTTAGGTAATTTACAAATGCTCATTTAGGTTCTTTACATCACTTGGCCCTTGGTCATTTTGTTGATACTGAGAGGGAAGGGGGGGGTGAATCAATATCAAGTACAATTTAGAACTTTTTAAAATTTAACTTTTCAATCAAATAAATGCATTCCAATATACAATAAAGAGCAGAAGAAGAAATACGCAGTGCACAACAGATTTATGTGGAAATCCACGAAATATTTTTCTTATATAATAACAAGATTACATTCATAGGAAGCTACAACTTCCAAGATTCTCCATTTCAACTAGAAGGAGGCACCAACCTGAAGGAAGCTACAACTCCCTAGATTCTCTAGCTCCAATTGGAAGGAGGCTTCGACCCCCTTTCATTGCCCCTTCCTTCCACCCTCAAATATGTATATAAAAGAATCAACATGTCATTGTCACTATTATTGTCACTATCACTGTCTATGTCACTGTCATTGTCTCTGTCACTATCATTGATACATCATTATTATCAAATTGGGTCCACATAGATTGTCACTATCACTGTCATTGTCTCTGTCACTATCATTGATACATCATCATCATCAAAATTGGTCCACATATATATCCTAGGTCCACATGGGTCGGCACATAAACCCCAACAACCACATAAAACCTTGTCCAAAGAATCAACCTTCCATACTATAGAGAACCCATAGCAAAGATCAAAACATCACCATAAGACTAGAAAATATCCTTCATAAGAGCTCCATATCCTCCCAGTTCCTTCGCTATCAAACTTGTGCTAAGAGATCACAAGCTTTAATAAACTAAAAATGAAAAAATACAACCTGTATTTATAGTAGTTTTGTCCCTATTTTTAGTTTCTCAGCCGACCTGGCTGAATTGTCCTCAATTTTCTAGCTAGGTTCTCGAACGAAAAAATTCATACCTCCTCATTCCTAGGGAGTTAGAGAGACTTCCATATATCGTTGGAAAGCTCTCAGAATAAGATTTCCAACCATGTAACTTGTGATTCCATTTGAGTTAGTTATGTATGGTAAAAATTCCCTCAAATATAGAGTATCCAAATTGACCACAAATAATACTTTCAACAATCTCCATCTTGCAATCTTTATCTTGGATGTTTGTAGGATTATTCACCTAACTTTAGGGGATTCTTCACTTGGTTTTAGGGATTCTTCATAGTGTCATCCCATGAGGACCATGGTTAAAGCTATGCCATAAGGGGAACACTTTGGATAATCCATATGCTTCTTCATGTTGATCATTGATTGACTGACTTTGACATCAATGACAACAAATTCATCCTACATACAATTATGGATTTCTAATATGGGGATAAAAAACGAGGTGTTACAATCCCTCCCCCTTGTTTTTTCACCATCCTTAGTGCATATAACCATACATGTGTACATGTATACATATACAAAAAATGTCATCTCACTGCTTAATACTTCCACAGTTTAATGACTCCCACAACAATTCCAACCAACAATCTCTCATTCCCTTAGCCTGCACAATCCAAGGAAGTGTACCCTCTTCTCTACTATACAGTCTCACAGGTTGTATCACTTCCCTTTCAATTCTCCAACATAGGATGGCTAGGAAGTCTTAGGAAGTCTTATAATTGTGGCTCTAGGAATTCCATCTGCCAAAATGGATTCTTTATACATTTATACACAATCTACATTCAAATTTCATAAAAACATATACAAAAAGTTGAGAGTAATACTCCCACATGGCCTCCTAATGCTCCCACGCGGCGTCTTCGGGAATTTAGCAGGTCCATTGAACCTTTACCATACTTATGGCTCGGTTCTTGAGCACTTTGAATTTTCAGTCCAGGATGTGCACTGGATCCACTCGAAATTCCCCTTCATGCTCCACCTAGATCACAGTCCAATCAATAACATGGTTAGGATCATGAACATAATTTTTAAATAAAGACACATTAAACACATTATGAATATGCATGGATGCAAGAAATGAAAACATCAATGCAACTAGGCCTATCCTATCTAGGATCTCAAATGACCCACAATATCTCACTACCAACATTGGGAAACATCCCAATTTCAGCAAGCTTCTTTTATCCTTTACTTTCAAAAACACATGCTCCCCACTCTGAATTCTATATGCAGCCTGCATTTGCTGGCATATCTCTTTTTCTCATCTTGTGTAGTCTTTAAATTTTGTTTGATATTTATCATCCACTCTTCCATTTCTTTGAGCATCTCTGGCTCAATAACAACTATGTCTACTAGGTTACCCCAACTCACTGGCATGTTCTATTTTATGTCATAAAAGGCTTCAAACGAGCTTATATTCAACAATGTTTGATACCCATTGTTATAAGAAAATGCAACCAAATAAAGATAGTCCTCCCATGTGGAAGGCTTGTCCATTACATACGTTCTCAACATATAGTCAATTATTTGGTTGACCCTCTCTGTCTACCCATCTAATTCTATATGATATGCTATGATGAAATTTAGATTTGTCTCAAATCCTTTAAATAACCCTTTCCAACCATTGGAAGTGAACTTGGGATGTTTGTCGAACACTATTGCTTTAGGCACACCATGTAGCTTAGAGATTTCCTTCATATAAATATATGCAATGCTGATTGCCTTATGAGTCATCTTGACCGGAATAAAATATACAACCTTTGTAAGCTTGTCTACCACTACCATAATGGAATTATGTTTCCTTGTTGTCTTGGCCATCTTGACAATGAAAGCTATGGTGATTGTTATCGCGAAAAATGTAGGTTGGGAAAGGCCCAACCCAATCCACAATATGACAAGAACTATGGGAATACCTACCCATTGTCACCTTAGATAGGTACTCCCCTCACTTTAGTGAAGGATAAATCCTACATAAGGGGGGAATCTAGGGTGACCCTAGAGGGGAATGAGATGGAAAGTCAAGTGATGGAAGGTGATGCCCATATAGTTCAAGATAAGAAGTGGAAAATATCTTGGAAAGAGTCTTGCAGATGTAGGATGGTTTC
>ML784753.1:215313-233474 GCA_009831015.1 Picea engelmannii | reverse complement strand
TAAAAGAGGGTTTCCTTCTAGGGAAAAAAACCCTAACATAATCTCTATCGTTAGATCTGCGACCTTATAATGAACGGTCCAGATTTACAATGAAATTACAATATACTTTTACAAGGCAATTTTTTCTTTGGGGGCCCGCTTGCCCCCAGACCCCCTAGCTGGGGGGATATCCCCCCCGAACACCGTAGAGGGGGTACCCCCCCTCTACACTCCCCCGCATGGAAGAGTGTACATAGTTCTCGGGTGTAAATACTTCATGGGGTATAAACACGGTTGAAAGTAAAATGCCTCTAAATCAGGAAGATGATTAGGCTCCACAACCAACAAAACTATATTGCCAGAACTTGACGAGGAAGGAAAAATCATATTGGAGCCTGAAGCCATCACTGACACAAGAATTCGCCCGCTGAGGAATAGATCCATTTCAGAGTATCTCATTAAATGGAGGAAACTATCGGTTGGAGATTCCACTTGGGAAGATGAGTCTTTTATACAGAAGCATTCAGAGTTACTCAAGTGTTGCAGACAACACTTGTCTCAAGGGGAGGGGCATGCTAAGCCCTAATATTGGCTCATTACCCCTTAATTGGGGCATATTACATTAGTAATGTTATTTTATTTATGTCGGCTTTATTCCATTCATTGTAATTATACCTCCTAGTCTCCTATATATACCAAGGAGACATTTTCATTTGGAATCATCTTGTACTTGAACATTTATGTGGGGTAAAAGGAGGTTGCCCCCTCGAAGAGGATTATTATCTGAAATTATATCTTTTTCAAGGCGTTGAGTACTTATTCTGAGGTTTTTCTATGCTATATTGATATTTGGTTCTTAACATCTGTGTTTGACCTGAGTTTGGCTCTGATTTTCAACTGTCAAACAAGTCTTTGCTATTGTTTTATAACAAAAAAATGTTCAGGAACTTTTTTGTTATTTTGTTATGGTTACATAAGCTTTTAAATTTCTCTAGCATGTAGTTTTAGTATCCCATAGGTTAGCACATACATACCTCAAATATATAACACACCTCTAGATATTTACAACTAAAATAATGTTTTTCTAAACTCTAGCATACATGAAAATAGGACACAGTAGTTTTTGGTCAACACGACCCTAGATAACCCCCCCCACCCCAGGGGAAAACCAATTTGGAATATAAGTCTATATATGTGATGTAAAGAATGTGAGATACACCAAGTGCCTGAAAGAAATGAACCTGATACAATGGCAGCCCCTCTCAAGATGATATACAAGTCCAAGAAGGTGAATCCTCCCAAGCATGGTGCGCCCTTCCCCTTTGTTGCTCAATCTCACTAAGACCTTGCGCCCTTTCTCCTTGTTGCCTTGTATAAGAAACCCTTTCACACAAATCTGACCTTGTGTGATACCTCTCCAACCAAGAATCTAACAAGTGTAAGGCCTCCCTTCTAGGTGTGTTCCCTCCTCCTATAATGCGCCCTCCTCTAAGAAAGTATGAACACCACAAAACAATGGAAGGCAAAGCCTCCCAGAGCCCTCCATGGAAGGAGACGCCCTTTCTTCCCTCATCCAATGTTTCCATTCCCATCTCCATTTCTCTCCTATTATTCTCCAAGTGAACAAAAGATAGAATGAGCCTCCTAAGGCCCTATGCACCCCTCTTGAACCTCCATAAGGAAACCTAAGAAATGGATGGCTAAGATCTCTCCATCCATTCTCTAATCAAAGTTTGAGATCATACCAAAATAATATCACTCACAAAACCACTTTGGGTTAAGTTCCATGAGTTCACTTTATGTCTCCTCATTCACCCACAAAGTGAATAATTAGTCACTTTTTCCTAATTGACAAAAAATCAACTTTTTGACTTAAGTGAATTCAAAGTTGAATTAGACATAAAGCACAAGGTACATAGTACCAAAATATTTCCCATGTGTGGTTAGAGAATCAAAACCATAAGGAAACCACTTCCCAAGGTACCCAAATCTCAACACTCCCTCTTATCGAGGAAAGTGTTTCTCACCAAGCCCATCTTGTCTCTGAAGTAGACATGTTTGCGCCTTGGCAGGGCCTTGGTGAGAATATCTGCGACCTGCTTGTTAGTAGGAATATGTTGCAACTGTACTTCCCCAAAATGGTTCCAAAGCGTCAGGAATTTCTGGTGCGGAATTGACCACTAGTATAGAAATGGTTTTGTTGGCGTGGAATTGATCAGAATGGGGTCCTTCTCAGGTTACCAACAAAAGGTACCAAAGTATTCTAGAGCGCTGACATTTTCATCTTCCTCGAAGGGAATAAGTCTCACCGAAGCACAAACAAGACAAGGAAAATAGGGAAGGGTAAGAAGAATGCTTAGACAAATCCATACAATCTCAAGATCTTTGTTAGTCTTGCGCAAGAAAGATTAAACCCATAACTGCCTGGAAATTCCTAACTCAGATTAAAGAAAACAGAGTTGCTTTGCATTGATAAAGAATCTATATCCAATTAAGAATATCTAACATAAAGATAATACAAAGAAACATCCAAGATAATCTGAAGCTAAACAGACACAAAAATTTCAAAATTTGGGTCTCTCTTTGTATTAACTTCATATGGTTCTTCTCAATTACATAATTCTACTTAGTTACAGACACAACTCAGTTATGCCAAAGCGTAACAACAAAACTATACTACTAAGATACAAGGTTAACCCGAACCCTTTCTCTTTCAACATTACAACCAGACATGACTCTGTTACAGCCTTGGTCTAGTTCCAAAAACCCAGACTCTTAGAACTCTAGCTAACCTTTACCCAAAATGGACAATAACACAGAACTCAAACCCATTCTAACAAACATCTGAACAACTATTCAAACAACAACAACAACCCTTTACAATCATATTCATCCCATATATATAAGCCAATTTGGATCTTCAGGTTTGAGACTTTGAATGCTTTCTTGTTCCTGTTCTATTGCAACTTCTTTCTTCATGCTGGTGTTGCGTTGTCTTTCCAACCATTTTTGGTTTCTTTCTTCATTATGTTGTCCAACTCCCCTGTGACTTATGCAACTTCTTTTTGACCAAAATTGGGACAGTAGCATTCCTTCTGCAACTTCTAACAACAAAACGAAGGGCCCAATAGGCTCCTACCACAATCCTTGACTCGTCCTCGAGTCAAGCCCTTGGTTCTTTCATGGTCTCTAGTATGGCTTGTTGTTTTCCTTTTCCTTTTGTCTCTACTTTGCTTCCAGTTTCTGTCTGATTTCTTTCTTTTTCTGCTTCTTCAAACAAAGGGCCCAACTCCAGAACCAATTCCGGGCTCTCTTCCTTACTCCTTGGAAATTGATGACCTTGTCCTGCCACTTCCTGTCAAGGAGTGAAGCTTCAACCACGAACTGTTGAGTCGTGTCTTTAATGCATCCCTTAGGATTGGACACAACCAGAGAGTTCCACTCTGAGTCAGTTGTAGAATATACCTGATGCATCTATAGATAGGTTGTCTGAAAGATAGGTTGAAACTCCTGTAGTTATTTCTTAGCTATGAACTGTGCTTCAAATAAAGCATTTAGCTCGTTGTCTGCTTGTTGGATTTGGTTGAATTTATCTTGTTGCTCCAGCAGATCCATGGTGATGGAAAATTCCTTGTTGAGTGACTTGATCTTCATGCGCAAGTCCTCTAGAGTTTGGTTGCACCATGAAATAATACCCATCCAGTTGCTAACTTCCCGAAAGATCCTTGTGCATTCTACAGTTCGTTTGTGCAGGTTTTCTCTTGCATTATTTTCTTCAAGCATGACTCTTTCCATTTTCTCTTGAGGTTTCTGGGGTTGTTGTTTTGCTTCCTGTTGACTCTCCCACAACTGTGCTTGAAGGTTCTTTATGCGAATGGCCAACTCTCACCATGATCCCTGGATTAGCTCGATTTGTTGCATAGGCTCACCTACTGCAATGGATTTAGGTAGTTGTGGTGTTGTCCTTCGAATCACTGGCCATGCTTCTAAAAGCTTTTATTGAAAACTTTCCATTTTTTTCTCTTCCTGGATATTTTCATACTCCTCTTGCGTCCGACGTTCTTGTGCAAGGAGCACTTCCTCTTTACAAAACTCTGCTTACCATTCGGCTTGCTAAAGCCTCCGCTCTAGTTGATCAGTTGAGGCTCTGATCATGCCTATTAGCTTCACTGATGGCCATTAAGTGAGATTACCAGAAGAAGTAGTGGCCTCCCTAGGTATCGAACTTGCAGTGGGAGTCCACTAGTCATTGAGTGTTTTAACGGTGTCTCCATCTCTTCCTCCCCTATAGATGGACCTTGTGGCTACTGCACAAGTCTTATCCTTACCACTGATGGAAGGAATGGGATCATCTTTGTTTTTTCCAGGTAGAGTTGCACCAGCTCTGCGTACTGCCGTGGGTTCTGTAGAACTAGCTCCAACTACTCTTGCAATGAAGTTACACTCTGTCCTGACACAGTTTCAGGCTCCTTCTGAACCTCTTTCACTTTTTCCTCTTTCTGGCCCATGATTTCTTTGGTTCCACTTCTTTGGATGGCACTCTCAACATTGACTATTGAGAGAGGGCGTTGAGTGTTGGGGGATTGCATTATTGGCACAATTTGAGTCTCCATAGAAGACAAAGTGTCTTGAATCGACACAAATGAAAAAATTGACTGGATCGATACTTCAGGGGTCAGGACAGTGAGTTATGGTACATGCTCGGGTAGTTTGGGGGGATCCAACTGCATGGGCTCAAATTCAGTGGTTTGGGGTCGGAAGGTCATTTATTGCAGTGGCAATTGGGGTTGTGGGGGTGATCGGGGTTGTTCAGTGATGATGGTGGTGGATGCAGTGGTATCAGGTTCAAGGTAATCCTGGATGTCAATGATTGTTTGGGCCACTCGAGTACGAGGTATGGTCGATGAGATTGGCTGAGGATTCAGGATCTTCATTGGGGAGAGTCATGTCCCGGGTTTCTTGACCAAAGGGTCTCCAATGAAAGAAGTGTTAAGGATGTCATTGACATATTTACCTGTTGCATAGGTTTCTCCGGAAGCCGTGGGAACATGGGCAATTTCCTCTTCTTGTGTTCCAGAGGTTGTGTCTCCTCCTCCTCCTCTGAGTCCGTATACATCTGGAAATCTTTCTTTTTCTCCTTTGGGCCCGAGCTCGGCCCTACTCCTACTTCATGTTCCTTTTTCTTCAGGATATCAATAGGTAGAAGGTAGTGCATCCTTGACTTACACGGGTTGTGTTTCACTCTTGGCCATGACATTACTTCCTTGTCAAAGGCCTCCCCATCTAGATAGAATGACAACATCTGAGAGTGAAATTATTTAGATTTGACATGCCTTGGAAAAACAAAGGTATGGTGGTGATTCAACCTGAATGAAATTTTCCTCGTGTTCAGTTTGAGAAGCTCCCATGGTATGCACAACCTTTGAGTTGTGTCTAGTAGGCAATTGTACCACTTCAAGAATGTTGCATTGTTAAACATTGTGTTCTTTGAGTTCGACCTTGAGTGACAAGGATTGAACATCTTTGCTACTCGACCTTTATCTGTTGGTGATAGTGGTCTTCCTAAGGCTAACATCCATTTCATCATAGAGAACACAATGAGCAAGTATCCAAGGTGAAGGTTTCACCCTTCTCCCAAGCTTCCTCACACACTATTAGGAGTTCTTCCAGCAGATAGCTACACCAATTGAATATCGCTCCATTGGCACAAAAATCTTCCACTGAAAGGGAATCCAACATGCACTCACCATTGTAATAGGACCTCATTACCTTACTATAAATCACATAGAAAGTTGTTCTGACCGTCTCTGGTAGGATTGGGTCAATCTTGGTTGTGTGCCCCCCTCTCTGTGTATGAAATCTTTCATATAGGTTGGGTTATCCTTCTCATGTTTATTGGGGCCTTGGAACCCTTTTGATACATGTTTTCCTTTGATGGATAGGCCCGTGAGTTGATGGATGTCCTCTGCATGAATTGGATACCGTCAATTGAGGCATAGGATCATGTCATGCACCTGGATGATAAGGAATTTGATACACCGCGCAACCTCACCAGTAGTGCTGAAAACTGGCAAGACTCAGAGATTCATGATGTTGGAGTTGAATAGGTTGATAAAATCCAGTTTTGACACAAACTACATCCCTCCCATCTCATCTAGAGCCACATTCCAGAAAACATCAATGTTCATCTGTGAGAATAATACTTGGTCTGTCAGGTCGAGGTCAAGGAGATTCACTGACTCGACCTTTCCTTTGATGTCACCCATGACCTCAATCCGGGGATCACACAACTCATATGGAACTGCTTCTTTGGAGACTGAACTTCGGCTTCCTATAACTCTCGACATCGCTTCTCTAGAATGATAGGAGACTTAGACCAACTTTACTAGGCTTCAGGGTGGCGACTGAGAGAATTTTGCAGGCTCTATGGCAGTTTATAAATCTCAAACACAAAATAGAAAACAATGAGTCTTATGTTGAGTTCACACAACCTTATACTTAGGCCAGATGGAAGGATCTGTCATACTCCTAAGTCCACTCATGATTAATCCCATAGACACAACCTAGAGATGAGTTGTTTGAAGGGACTGTTTAATGGGGTAAATCTATCAGGTGATTCTGGCATTTACTGAACAAGTGGAAAGGGACATGGTCAGCCTTAGGTCTTACCGTTTGAATGGTTGAGAATCCCGACATGAATATTGAGGGCATCTTCATGTATCACAACTTTATGGTTTAACAAAGTTCATACAGGTTACTGTAGCGATCATAAAGGCTATGATTGGATAGGGTACATGTGACACATGGACTGAGATTCAGTTCGGATTCACTCTTCCTCCGACCACAATGGGGTTCCCATCATATTTAATGGCTACATTTAATCTACTCATGGCTCTTCTGATCCTGTGCATATGAGTAATCAGTTTTGCACCAAAGTAATTCTTAGATTGAAAAAATTAAATACATGTTGCGGTGCAACAATGAACACTTCAAATTTAATAAATGAAGTTAAATAAATTACATAAATTCAAACCTAACTAATATACATGCTCCTTTGGATTGGAGCAATAGTCCTTTAGCTCAGTCCTGAGAAATATAATGTTTGAGGTGAGCGCCATTCACCCATCATGGCCGAAGTATACCATCCAGTTGCGCTAGTCTGACTGCGCCAGAGTGTCAGACCTCTGTAACTATAAATGGGCCAAACCAATGCATGCACAACTTGTCTGGATGTTTCTGGTATCAACTGTCATAAAGTAGTACCTTATCTCCTTGTGCAAATGTTTTGACCTTAATATGCCTGTCGTGTCAGGCCTTCTGCCTGGCTCTCTCAACTAATTGGTGAAATTCTGCTAAAAACCTGGTCTCATCAAGTTCTTGCAACTCCATAACCCTCTGTGCAACTAATCCATCCTATGACATATGTGTAACCTGTGCGATGTAGAGACTAGGGGTAATGAATTCTGTAGGTACCACAACCTCTTTCCCATAGACTAGCTGAAATGGAGTATACTTGTGAAGTTTCTTCGTGGTATCGACTTTCATAAAGTAGGACCTTATATCCTTGCGCAAATGTTTTGACCTTAATATGCATATTGTGCCAAGATTTCAACCTGGATTTCTCAACTGATTGATGAAAGTCTGCTAAAAACCTGGTCTCATCATGTTCCTACAACTCCATAACCCTCTGTGCAACTGATCCATCCTCTCACATATGTGTAATCTGTGCAATGTAGAGACTAGGGGTAATGAATTTTGCAGGTACCACAACCTCTTTCCCATAGACTAGATGAAATGGATTATACTTGTGAAGTTTCTTCATGGTCGTCCTGTAAGCCCAAAAAATTGTTGGAATTATGTCATCCCAATCTTCTTTGTTTGTGCAACAAACCTTCGTCATCCCTCTTTCCAAAATCTTGTTAAACGCCTCCACTGTGACATTGGATTGTAGATGATAAAGGATGATTTTATGATGTTCGATTAAGAACTATGTCATAATATTTTCTATTGTACTACTGATAAAATGACCGCCCTGATCATTAGTTAGACTCCTAGGAAATCCAAACTGAGTGATAATGTTTTCAAAAATAAACCTGGCAACAATATCAGCCGAACAATCCTGAACAACTGTTGCCTCAACCATTGTCTCAGGTAATCGGTTGCTATGATAATATACATGGCCTTTGAGTGCATAGTTGTGGGGTTGATCAGTCCAATAAAATCAACTGTCCACTTCTCAAATGCTTGCAAAGCTCAAACTGGCTGAAGAGGCAATTCATCTCATCTTGATGGCTTACCTACTCTCTAGCAAACGTCGCAAGATATAGCATACTCCTTCGCATATTTGAAGAGTGTGTCCCACCATAATCCATCTTGGAGGACTTTATGCATAGTGGCCTTCCCTCCGACATGGCCTCCCACAACTCCATTGTGGCACTCCCATAGGACGTTTTGTTTTTCATGGTCCAAAACGCACCTCTTGAGGATATTGTCTAGGCCCAACTTATACAATTTCCCCATGATCAATTGATAGTATGCTGCTCAAACCACCATATAATGTTTCTGAATTGCGTAGTACGTTTCTGGGTAGGACCCTGTACTCAGGAAAACTACTATGTCTTCCAAGTATTCCGGTACGGCCTTAACTCGAAACAGGTCTGCATATGGGAGATGATCATCGATTACTCCACCACTCTGCCCCAATTCCAATCTAGAAAAGTGATAGAGACCCACATTACATCTTCCAGGTTTTATGATCACCTAAAATGAAAATTCATGAAACAATAACAACCATCGACAAATTATTCCTTCCAAGACATGCTTGTTAACTAGATATTTTAATGCAAAATGATCATTTTTTTTTAAATGAGAGCCTAACAAGTATTGTCTAAACTTTTGTCGAGCATAAATCATATCCAAACCCTCCCTTTTTGTGGTTGTACAGTTGCGTTTAGCTTGCGATAACTTCCTGCTAGCAAAATAGATGGGATGATCTTTATTTCCATCTCTTGGTTGCACTAAGATGGCTCCCAGGGCAATACCCGATGCATCCACATGCACATGAAATTTCTTTTCCAAATTTGCAAATATCAAAATAGGTGTTGTGTTGAGCTTTTCCTCCAGGATGTCAAATGCTTGATCACACTCTGGTGTCCACTGGAACAATTTAGACTTCTTTAGTATATTTTCCATGGTTGCAGTAATATTCACATACCTTCTGATGAACTTGCAATAGTACCATGTGTGCCATAGCATTGAGCACAATTGTTTAGCACTTGTAGGTGATGGCATATTCAAAATGACCACAACTTTGGCTGGATCTACCAACACCCCTTCTTAGCATACTATGTGGCCTAACAGACTGCCATGTGGCACACAAAAGATACACTTTCTGAGGTTCAAAGATATCTGCAGTTCCCTACATCAATTAAACATAAGCGATAGTAGCGCTACATGTTTCTTCAACAGACTGTACACTGTCCAGACATCCATATAAACTTCTATAAATTTGTGAGTAAATTCTCGGAAGGCTATTATTACAATCCAGGAAAAAACTGCAGGTGCATTCTTTAGAATGAAGGGCATCACATTATATGAAAATGAACCCATTCGATTATGAATGTGGTCTTATTTTTGTCTTCCTTGGTAATTCTCACTTGGTGATACCCCTAAAATCCATCCATAAATGAGTAATAATCTTTCCCCGCAACCTGTTCTAGCACCTCGTCAGTAAAAGATGTGTGAAAAGGGTCATGCACACAAGAAGGATTAAGGATTTTGTAGTCTACACATACCCTAATGTCCTCTGTACCTTTCTTTCTCTGTATGACTATGGGGCTAACCCACTCTACTTCTTCAGCTGGGAAAATAAGTATGACCTTAAGCATCTTGTCTATTTACCTCTTAACCTTCTCTTTCACCCTGGGGTTAAGACGATATGGTCTATTCCTTACATGTTTTGATCCTAGTTTTAGTTCAATTTTCATCTCTCCCATAGCTCCTTTTATCCCTTTTATCTCTGAGAATGTCTTTGGGAATAGTTCCTCATATTCCCACAACATGCTATGTATTTCCTGGCTAGTTTTCTCATCCCAATAGTATTCTACGACAACTATCTTGGGTTTCTCAGTAGTTGCTATGTTGAATTTTCGCAACTTCAATGGATGGTTATAAGAGCTATCAGTCTGACTGGGTAGCATGTTCTGGATTTTTCTATTTCCTTATTTTTCCTTGATGGCTAAATTTCTCAGTTCTTCTAAATCATCAGAGTTTTCCAAATCCTTTTCGATTTTATAGCATTCTATGGGTGTATTTTCCATGTCCAAGTGAAGGTTAGACTGAAGCACTTGACTATGATTAGCACATACCACTGGGTCTGATTTCCATTTTCAAACATCGGTAAAAATCATTTCTTTAATTCTTTGCAAGACTATCTTAAGCTCATGGTACTTGTAAAAGAGAAGTCTTTGCAAAATTAGTCTGTTAGTTTTTTCCAACTGCTAGTATGCCTTATGGTCTCTTCACGAATGTACCAGGATTTTGGTATTGGACCTAGCGAATGGGAAAATAACTGAACCCACAATTGATATGGTACTTCCACAACTTGCCATTGTCTTACACATTGTTCAATATATGTTTTAGGATCATATTGTCCATGGAACAATTGCACAACTTGAAAATACATCCACATCTCTAATTTTAGTTGCTATCTATATTGAAATCTACACTGGATAGCATGCTTCACATCCTCCCAGTTCCTAATTATTTCTTTATGACTAGCCCACCACCTAGCAAGGGTGTCTTCCAGGTCTAAGTCCAAAACTACAATCCTTTGATCTTTTGCTATATTTTCTTTCATGCTAACCAGAAAACTGCCAAGGTCTGAGGTACCATTGTATGTTAGATGTTCACTGACCTTGATTCCAACCCATATTGTTTCTCTGACAATTGCGCATCATCTTGAAAATATTTCATATGCACCATGTTGCCAACTGTCAAATGCTAGTTTTGAGTCTCCATCCACTGATTGTATGGTCCTCCAACTTAATGATCCATCAACCATAGGATTGATGTAGTCTTCTCTCGTTCTTTCTGTTACGATGCATATCTTATCTAGATCCTCTCCTTCCATATTGTTGTCTGTTGGCTCTGTGTATCGAGGAACTACATACAGATCCAAGGGTTGAACTACTTTTATTCTGTTTGCTTCAAATGTCATAGTATCCCTCTTCATGTCAATAACAACATAGTTATAATAATACCTGTTGGAGCTGCCTTTTTCAACTGGTTTAAATATTTTTTTTTTTAAGTCAAATGTTGGTTTTGAGTTCTTTTTCGCTTCGTGACATTTACCTACTGAAAATCTCAATAGTCTCGACATGCGAAATAGCGAAGGATGTTATGTTTCATAAGTTACCACTTTTTATCGTTAAACGAAAGTTTTTACTTTTTGTACCTCGGAATATCACTCTTCGGGAGTTACAAGTCATAAGATTTACAAGCCCTGATGTGAGAGGTTGTGAAAAGTTTTAAAAAGCTTACCTCAGGTGAAAGCCGAGAGTAAAATTCTTTAAAGCCCAGTCAAGTGCTGTCGGGATTTCGCGTCTCGGCGTTCACTCTCTCCTAAAACATTACCGTCATAACTCCAAAAGATGAAGCCGCAAGAATTTTACATAAGTAACCCAGGTTAGTGTCAAGGGTGATTAGTTTTGACCATGGTTAAAGTCTCTCGGGATTTCACGACTTGGCATACGTTCCTCCCAAAAGTTATACCTTTGAAACCCCGAGTGGCGAAGTCGTGATATTGCTCAGACATAATTAATTAAAACACTTAATCCGGTTTACCTTCTATTTTAAATAAATCACATCATAATGATCTCGGGATTTTGCGACTCGGCTCGCGCTCCTCCCAGAAACTATACCCTCGAAACTCCGAGTCGTGAAGTCATGATATAAATTAAAACATGATTAATTAAACACTTAATCCTGGTTACGTCCTTGCTTAACTAAATCTAATCATCGCGATCTCGGGTTTTTGAGGCTTGAAAGGTTAGAATGAAAACTCCTGATACAGCGAACGCTGAAAGGTTGATTAAAGTTTAAGTAAGCTTAATCAAAAAAGCTAAGCCAACTTAATTAGTGTTCAATAAAAATAATAATATGCATAGTCTACGAGGTAATTTAAAATTTTCCTTGCGCCAACTTGTGTCACAAACCGTTGAAATTTATGGCATTAATTGGAACTGAGGCAAAACAACAAGTAAGGATAGGGTATTTATTGCTAAATCTGTCTCTAAATATGATTTGACAGTTCTGTTCATAAGGACAACAAGATTTTAAATGATCGAAGATATAGATTTTTTCCTTTCTGTTCTATTCATAAAGCTCATTTCTATCCCGCACAGATAAGTTTTTCTCAGCAAACTGATCTCTGTATGTATACGCATTTTTATTATAGGAGAGCTAAGTCACAATCTTCTGTCATGGCCCCGCGAAAAGCGTCCAAGACAAGTGCTGAGATTTTGGGACAAGGCTCTGATAATGTTTTAGATACTTCACCCCGAAGCGTTGATTCCATACGAACCTAGTCATACATCTCAGAGGTTTTGCAATCAGAGTTGGTGAACTGTTCAGACGATTCCAATGACAACAAGAAAGACAACATGACTACCAAATACAAGATTGTCGTCCAAGCAGAGATGCACAAAGTAGTGGCCAGGCCATGTCTTCTGCCTTACTATGACATGATCCGATGGGCGCTAGATCATGTAGATATCCCTACCAGAACCATCATCAGCGAGAAGAAGGTCACTGTTGGGACCTTTAGACCAGAAAACTTACAGGCGATGTACAAGTTACCACCCACGTCGAACTTCACATACAATGCAGAGTTTCTAGAGGATTTTAAATAGAAGGAATGTGAGCAATACGAGAAAAGCTTATCTGATTTTATCAAGGATGGGGTCTCACACCCAGCAAATTTTAGGGAAGATAGCAATAGAGTTTATTCCATATATTCTTTGGAATCATAGTTCAAATACATAGCAATGATGACCTATAGATTGTACGGGAGGGAAGACACCATGCATTTTTTCCTTCCATGGGTGCCTCTGATGCATACGGTAGTAGAAGGTTGTTCTTTCAACTGGGCCAAACTGCTGTCAGATAGTCTGACTAGTCGGATTACAGAATATCAAACTCAGAGGGAAAGCATGAGAGCCGCCTCATTTTTTATGTCTGCATACATCATGGATTCCATGTGTTCCATGACACCTTTTCCCTTAATGAGTTGGAGCTGGGCTCCATCGGAGACTGAGCCTATCCACGCCTATCATTCTAAGCTTTGGGAGGACAAGGCCTCGGATTTTATATATGAAATATTCAATTGGGTAATGGTACTGATGCATGTCACCATCTTCGGTAATCCACTGCCTCAGATCTCATATAGCATTGCGACCAATTTGAGCAGGGTGGCCGACTGGTACGTGGAGGAAGAGTTTTCATACATCAGGGTTTTCGGCACTTTTGTCCCTCCACATGCTCTACCATTATTTGTACCCGATAAGTTGGCCTGTTGCGAGATCGCCCTACAAACCGTGATTGGTGGCATAAGTAAAGAGATGAAGGGGTTTTCAAAGAAGGTATGGCCACCTTTCCCCATTCATTTAAACACCTATTCTTTATTAGATTTCAGACATGCAAAGGTCGAGGCAAAAGCCTTAGAAGATATAAAATTAGTCCATATTGAATTCAAGAAACACGACTCACACAGGGTCATGAGTAATCACTTGGCTAGTTGTGGCCTTAAAAGGTTTGAGCATGAGAATTTGCCTCATGATGATATTTTCCGAGGTGCGAGATCGTATGCTGAGGTTTTGGCTAGGATACAAGCCCTGTCACCCGAAGAGAGGGCTGATGTTTTCAAATTACAAGAACATAGGCGGAGCTGCCTTCCCCCAATATTACGGGGCGAGAATCCAACGACCTTAGAGGTGCAGAAAACAAAAGCCGAAGGCTCCAAAGATTCAACACCCGGCCAAGAAGAACAACAGGATAAAGAAGAGCAAACTAGGGGCCCAAAACAGGAAACTGAGGCTTTCGATCCTCCAATCGAGCCAACTTCAGTCATTACTCCAGGGAAATCATCTAAATAGGTTAGTAATCCCATTGTTTCTGTTACTCCCCTGAAGTCGACAAAGGGAATACTAGACGCAGGTTGGATTTTTGGTGAAGAATTAGCACCCATATCAGTGGAAGAGATACCTTCGAATGAATTCTTCTTCGATAAGAAGATAAAGGTTGTCATGAGACAAGAACTCTACCAAGAGGAATGTACTGTATCCAAGAAATTTAAAATTATAACCAATGGAAGAACCATGAAGAAAGAAGAATTTGCAATGCACATAGCAGGAACTGTTGGACAACTGAGAAGGGGGGTGAATCAGTTGTCCCCGAGCTTAAACAATTATGCTTCTTTTAAAATATTTATAAGGCACTCAATGATGATCACAATAATGCAGGGAAATAAACAATGGCACATTCAACATCAGTCACATATATGAGAAACATAGAGACATATATTTCCTAAGGAAACCCATACAGGGTAAAAACCTCTTCTTCTTTATATGATAAGTATTATTTACATTCTTTACATTATCATACATATGAGCATCAACTCATTGTGAGGCTACAACCTCTGTTTTGAAAGTTGCAACTTGCTGAGAGCACCAACTCTCTATTTTTCTCTAGCACCCACTAGAAGGAATCACCAACTCCCTAGTTTCTCTAGCACCAACTAGAAGGAAGCACCAAATCCCTGGTTTCTCTAGCACCGACTAGAAGGAAGCTACAACTCCCTGTGTTCAAGCACCCACTTGAACCTCTGAGGAAAACAGTCCTCCCTTGCACCTCCCTACCACCCTAGATTATGAATATGAAAATACTGAAACCTATTACAGTGATATAGTGTTCAATAATAGCTTACCAGTCTCATCACTGTTCTACTGCATTTCGTTGCTCTGTCTGCCTCACTGCCTTCCTGCACACCTGACTTGTGCTATCTATTCTTCTACCTTTTATGCTCTGTGCGCCATGTCCATTCATTGGACAGTTCATCTTATGTTCAATTCAGCGGCTACACTTCCCTCCTCCTTCACGCATGAATCACCTTCAACAACAACAACCACAACAACTCCAACAACAACCACATCTCTTCTCTGTACCGTATATATATGGCTTCTGTGCATCTTGTGCATGCAATATTCACCATTCCTCTTCATGCTCATACCACACCAATCTCCTCCACATCTCAAGTTCTCTGAGTGATCATCATCACGACTCTTCATCTTCTCTGGCAGTTCAACCCCTGTGTCTTTCATCACTAGGTGTTATGCCGAGATTCCTTTTTCTCTCTAGCAGTTGAGACTCTTCATCTTCTGTGTTACAGTTGAGCTCATCCTTTCTATTTCAATTACAAGCTCCAACCCTCATCCAGCTGTCAATTTCCTCCACGAATAATCTTCATTCCACTGGCAGATTCCATGTAACTCTTCAGCTCCTCTGGAAATCACACAGAAGTCTCTTCACATCCTCTGGTACAAACCATCAATGGTTTCTAGAAGTTACACTGTGAGGATCAACATTAGCCCTCCGATCGTGCTCATGTTCACCTCCATCATTGGATTAAATCTGATGAGTTCTTGCGTTATTTACCCATTTCGCACTTTCGCAATTCAGAGATTCTGCAATGAGACATCTTGAGTCTCCATGTCACGAGTTTCGAAACTCCGAAATAGAGCTTTTCTGCACTGGATCCTTCCTTTATATGACCATGGCTATGACCAAGCGCTTGTTCATAATGTGCTTCTCACATTTTCGCATTTCACCTTTTTGTTAATTCCGTTGAGAAGTTTCTCAACTTTCCAAGTCGTGATCCCCGAAACGCCGAAAGGAAGCTTGTCTGCACGTACTCTTCTCTTCAGCTCTTCGATGGTGTGACCACCAGCTGAGACCACAGGCTTATGCATAAAACCCTTTCACGATTTCGCATTTCGTGAATCTGGAGATGAGGCATCTCGACTCTCCAAGTCGTGATCCCCGAAACCCTGAAATGGAGCTTATTTGAGCTGACTCATTCCCTTCTCGTGACCACCGGCGGTGACCACAGGCTATGCCAAAAAGGTGCTTCATATTTCATGAGTTTATAAACTTCATCGAGTCTAATTGATGGTTGAAATATCCATAGATCCAACGGTCTAGATCTTATCGCGATCTCGCATCTCGTTGTTCCTTAGATGGAGGTTCTCGTCACTTCAAGTCGCGATAGGTGAAACTCTGAGATGGAGCTCAGATCGACAGTCCAAGTTCTTGGCGAATTGACGGTCTAGATCTTATCGTGAATTCACATCTCGCGGTTCCTTAGATGGAAGTTCTTGTCACTCCAAGTCATGATAGGGGAAGCTTTGATATGGAGCTTAGATCAACGGTCCAGAACCCTTGGTGATCTGATGGTCCAGATCTTATCATGAGTTCGCATCTTGCAATTCCTATGATGGAGGTTCTCGTCATTCCAAGTCGCGATACGTGAAACTCCGAGATGGAGTTTTGACATGATCTAATCTTCTGCCGCGTGTCCCTCTTGGATCAATGGTCAAGATTTTATCGGGACTTCGCAACTCCACGAGCCTTCATTGTGCCTGATCAACGGTCCATATTTGGCCTCAATCTAACGGTTGAGATTATTTCGCGATTTCGCATATCACGAATTCGAGAAGTTAGGGAAACCCGTTCCTTTGACTTTCCAGTCAGCGACATGACGATCTTCCACCATGCATCCTCTTGATCAACGGTCCACGACTGTCCCCAATGGATGGCCATGATTCATTCATAGTTTTTGGGATTTGGATGACTCTTGGACTTATCCACCTTGCAGCTTCACCATATCTAACAGCTATTGAGCCTTCATAGATACCCCAGATCCTATGGCCCAGATCTTCTCACGATTTCGCCACTTTGCAATTTTGCTGCTTCACGATTTCGTCCACCTTCACGATTTCGTCCACCTTGAGATTTCGTCACTTTGCGATTTCACTACTTCGGTGGTGAAGTGTTTTGACACTTCAACTCCTGGTATCCGAAATTCTAAAATGGAGTTTACTCTTCCATTATCACTGCGCTGCTGATCATGCTGATATTTGCCATCGTTGTTCTTACCATCATTGACAAGCTTACTCCCAACTGTAAACCTTCCAACAATCTCCCCCTTTGGCATTGATGGAAACCCTGAACGACTGCGCTAATCTGTTTGGACCCCCAACTGTAGCATCCAATCCAGAAAACTCCTTTTCTCGCCCTTTGACATCAATGTCAAAGAAAACACGCTCCCCCTGAGTTGTTGCATTAATTTTAGGAGGTATCAGATATAAAACCAATACAAAACTCCCCCCAACAGGATGGACTATGTTACATGTGAGATGGGATAACACCCAACTTCTGTCTGAGATATTCAAATGGTGTCTTGGGTAGAGGTTTAGTAAAAATGTCTACAATTTGTTCTATGGTTGGAATGTAATGGACCTGAACAATCTGATTGGAGACCTGCTCTCTCAGAAAATGATATTTTATGGGAATATGCTTGGTCTTGGAGTGGAATACAAGATTTTTAGACACACTTATGGCACTAGTGTTATCACAATGAATTGGGATCGATGCAGAGTATTTTACCTCCAAGTCTGCAAGTGTCTGAATCATCCATAATACCCGAGTGCAACAGGTAGCAGCAACAATGTACTCTGCCTCTGTGGTTGATAAAGAAATGGAACCTTGCTTTTTACTAAGCCAGGCTACTAGGGAGTCACCCAAGAAGAATGCTCCTCCACTGGTGCTTTTTCTCTCATCAACACAGTTTGCCCAATCTGCATCTGAATAAGAAGTCAACTGAAGATTTTGATTTCTGGGATACCACAGACCATAAGTCATTGTTTCTTTCAAATACCTGAATATCCTTTTGATAGCTTGCAAATGACTCCGTTTAGGTGCAGTCTGATATCTTCCTACCATTCCTACAACATGCATTATGTCTGGGTGAGATGCTGTGATGTACAACAGGCTTCCTATCATTGATCGATATGAGCTTTGATCAACATCAAGTGAATCATCATCCTTGCTTAATTTACATCCAGTTA
>ML784753.1:172816-210624 GCA_009831015.1 Picea engelmannii | reverse complement strand
TCAATTGTTTCACCAAGTGCCTTCATTGCATTTACCATTTCTTCTACTCTCAGAAAGTATTTTCCAACAGTTTCATCTTCCTTCATCTTCAGTTGTTCAAACTGTATTCTATAGGTTTGAAGCTTTGCATCCTTTACCTTCTCCTTACCCTCATAACTGCTAATGAGTTTGTCCCACATTTCTTTGGCAGTTCCTAGGTGCATAACTTTTACGAATTCTTCTTTTGCAAGCCCTACCTCAAGATAGCATTCATAGCCTTAGCGTTGAAGCTAAATTCTAGTTTTTCATCCTTATTAGCTAGCACAACTGGCTTTACATAACCAGTATTTACCACATCCCAGACATCTGCACCTAACGACATTATGTAGGTTCTCATTCTAACTTTCCAGAAGGCAATGTTTGTTCCATTGAACAGAGGGGCCTTATTGGTTTAATTTCCTTCATGGCTTGACATGTTTAAGCTCTAGAATCTACCCTTAGATAAAAGGGGCCCACTCTGATACCAATTGTTGGACAACTAAGAGGGGGGGTGAATCAGTTGTCCCTGAGCTTAAACATTTGTTCTTCTTTTAAAATATTTATAAGGCACTCAATGATGATCACAATAATGTAGGGAAATAAACAATGGCACATTCAACATCAGTCACATATATGAGAAACACAAAGACAGATATTTCCCAAGGAAACCCATACAGGGTAAAAACCTCTTCTTCTTTATATGATAAGTATTATTTACATTCTTTACATTATCATACATATGAGCACCAACTCATTGTGAGGCTACAACCTCTATTTTGCAAGCTGCAACTTGTTGAGAGCACCAACTCTCTGTTTTTCTCTAGCACCCACTAGAAGGAAGCACCAACTCCCTGGTTTCTCTAGCACCAACTAGAAGGAAGCACCAACTCCCTGGTTTCTCTAGCACCAAATAGAAGGAAGCTACAACTCCCTGTGTTCAAGCACCCACTTGAACCTCTGAGGACAACAGTCCTCCCTTGCACCTCCCTACCACCCTGGATCATGAATATGAAAATATTGAAACCTATTATAGTGATATAGTATTCAATAACATCTTACCAGTCTCATCACTGTTCTACTGCATTTCGTTGTTCTGTCTGCCTCACTGCCTTCCTGCACACCTGACTTGTGCTGTCTATTCTTCTGCCTTTTATGCTCTGTGCGCCATGTCCATTCACTAGAAAGTTCATCTTCTGTTCAATTCATCGGCTGCACTTCCCTCCTCCTTCACGCATGAATCACCTTCAACAATAACAACAACCACAACAACTCCAACAACAACCACATCTCTTCTTTGTACCGTGTATATATGAATTTTTTGCATCTTGTGCATGCAATATTCGCCATTCCTCTTCATGCTCATACCGCGCCAATCTCCTCCACATCTCAAGTGCTCTAAGTGATCATCATCGCGACTCTTCAGCTTCTCTGGCAGTTCAACCCCTGTGTCTTTCATCACTAGGTGTTATGCCGAGATTCCTTTTTCTCTCTAGCAGTTGAGACTCTTCGTCTTCTCTGTTACAGTCAAGCTCATCCTTTCTATTTCAGTTACGAGCTCCAACCCTCATCCAGCTGTCAATTTCCTCCACAAATCGTCTTCATTCCACTGGCAGATTCCATGTAACTCTTCAACTCCTCTGTAAATCACACAGAAGTCTCTTCGCATCCTCTGGTAGAAACCATCAATGGTTTCTAGCAGTTACACTGTGAGGATCAACATTAGCCCTCCGATTGTGCTCATGTTCACCTCCATCGTTGGATTAAATCTGATGAGTTCTTGTGTTATTTTCCTGTTTCTCACTTTCGCAATTCAGAGATTCTGCGATGAGACATCTTGAGTCTCCATGTCACGAGTTCTGAAACTCTGAAACATATATTTTCTGCACTGGATCCTTCCTTTATATGACCATGGCTATGACCAAGTGCTTGTTCATAATGTGCTTTTCACGATTTCACATTTTTCCTTTTCGTTAATTCCATTGAGAAGTTTCTCGACTTTCCAAGTCGCGATCCCCGAAATGCCGAAAGGAAGCTTGTCTGCATGTACTCTTCTCTTCATCTCTTTGATGGTGTGACCACCGGATGAGACCACGCTCTTATGCATAAAGCGCTTTTGTGATTTCGCATTTTGTGAATCTAGAGATGAGGCATCTCGAATCTCCAAGTCGCGATCCCTGAAACCCCGAAATGGAGCTTATATGAACTGACTCCTTCCCTTCTCATGACCACCGGTGGTGACCACAGGTGGTGACCACAGGTTGTGCCAAAAAGGTGCTTCATATTTTGTGAGTTTATAAACTTCATCAAGTCTAATCAACAGTTGAAATCTCCATAGATCCGACAGTCCATATCTTATCGCGATCTCACATCTCACTGTTCCTTAGATGGAGGTTCTCGTCACTTCAAGTTGCGATAGGTGAAACTCCGAGATGGAGCTCATATCGATGGTCCACGTTCTTGGCGAATTGATGATCTAGATCTTATCGTGAATTTGCATCTCACGGTTCCTTATATGGAGGTTCTTGTCACTTCAAGTCATGATAAACGAAGCTCCGAGATGGAGCTTAGATCAACGGTCCATAACCCTTGGTGATCTGATGGTCTAGATCTTATCGTGAGTTTGCATCTCGCGATTCCTGTGATGGAGGTTCTCGTCATTCCAAGTCACGATACGCGAAACTCCGAGATGGAGTTTTGACATGCTCTGATCTTCTGCCATGCATCCCTCTTGGATCAACGGTCAAGATTTTATCAGGACTTCGCAACTCCACGAGCCTTCATTGTGCCTGATCAACGGTCCATATTTGGCCTCGATCTAACGGTTGAGATTATTTCGCGATTTCGCATATCGCGAATTCGAGAAGTTAGGGAACCCCATTCCTTTGACTTTCCAGTCAGCGACATGACGATCATCCGCCACGCGTCCTCTTGATCAACGGTCCACGACTGTCCCCGATGGATGACCAGGATTCCTTCACATTTTTGGGGAGTTGGATGACTCATGGACTTATCTGACTTGCAGCTTCACCATATCTAATGGCTATTGAGCCTTCGTATATAGCCCAGATCCTATGGCCCAGATCTTCTCGTGATTTTTCCACTTCGCAATTTCGCTGCTTCGCGATTTCATCCACCTTCACGATTTCGCTGCTTCGCGATTTCGTCCACCTTGCGATTTCGTCACTTCGCGATTTCACCACTTCGGTGGTGAAGTGTTTTGACATTTCAACTCCCGGTATCCAAAATTCTAAAACGGAGTTTACTCTTCCATTATCACTGCGCTGCTGATCATGCTGATCTTTGCCATTGTTGTTCTTGCCATCAATGACAATCTTAATCCCAATTGTAAACCTTCCAATAGGAACATTGGGTGCTTTCGCTACGGCAAATCAATATTTAGTTGGGACCCTAAAAGATTATCTGAAGTGAAAAAATCGTCTAATCAAGACATTAGAGGCTAAACTAGCTACAACAGAGGCTCCTGCCAAAGATCAGGCATATGCAACTTTGGAGCAAGCTAGAATAGATGATCAAAATGAAATCGAGCGGATCAAAAATAATCTCGAACAGACACAACTGATGGTTCAGACAAGTCAGATATAGATAGTCCATCAAGGATAATTGATAGAGCAGCTTCGGGCCAAATTAGAGTTCGTCGAAAGCCTGGTAATCGATATCGGGACATTTCAATCCTAAGCAATAGAAATCAGAAAAAGGTTATTGGTGGCGCAGCAAGGTCTGCTTGTTAAAGTAGAAACGATTCAAAGTAGCTGCAAACTCATTGATCAAATATTGGAGAACTTCTCTCTCAGAGAAAGGGAAATCGGAGCGGCTCAGGTTGTGTTCTAGGAGGCTATTATAGCCATGACGAGAAAGGAAATAAGCAGTAGTTCCAGTTTTCCCATCTTAGAGCAGACCAGGGGCAATATCTTGTTGAAAGAATGAGAGCGAAATATATCTGAAGGTAGACAACAAGCTAAGGAGATAAGAAAATCTTGTGAAGAAACTTTCGGTTTGTTAAATGGGATGTGGTTGGGTTCTGATGGTGAAAGTAGCATTGAGATACTGGGTCAGATCAATACAGCCAAATATCTACTAAATATCAAGGATAATTAAGAAAGAGAATTAGCCGAAATATCACAAATAACCTAGACAAACATAGTTCAAATAGATAAATGGTTAATTAAACCAAGTATATTATTATGTTATATAAGTGCCAAAGACTAGTAGGTGGAAGAAAAGTTGCCACAATTGGTGAAAGATTGTTATATTTTTTAGGCCAATAACCAAGCAGAACCTTCTAAGATGATATCACAGTTGGTGGAGAAGTGCATTATTTGCACGGAGCATGCGAAGAGGTAGGTTTCCGGTACCAAATGAGGACAGAGGTAAAGAAACGAAACGTTTTAACTTCTTTGATTGTAACCGAAAACCTCTGGAATGATTTAGATTCCAGCATATAAAAATCTGTATAAATATACAATTTTGTAGAAAGAAAAAGGGCTGGACTTTTTTGGTCGATTATAATAGAGGCTATCTTCTTTTGGAGAATTAATACAAAGCAATTCGAAGAATCCTGATTCCATCAAGACTGTGTTATGAGTTTGTTCTCTTTGTTATTCATATTCAATTTTATTTCGTTTATATACATCTGATGAATGTTGCACTGCAATTTAGTACAACTTCTACTGTGGTGGTTAAATTTTATTCATCTATATCATTTATAGTTTTTCCTCTGTATCGGCTAATAGTAGATACAAGACCTGTAAACCTTTAAGTTGTCATATTTTATGCTTCGTCAGATTCCTTCTTAGTCTATTTTATTCCTATGTTTAAGGAGTGAGATTCTCCCTTGATAGGAGCCTTACTTTATAAACAACTAAATGTTTTTCTCATATTTCACACACCATTTATTTCAAATATAACGCAGTTACAGAAAAAGGCCTTTGGTTTTCATTTTGTCCTTAACATTAATTTCAAAGTTCTCTTTATAAGATCAAATTGATACAACATAAAAACTTTCAGGTTTCTTTTAATTTTTTTTGTTCCTTTATGACTGTCCCCGTTGTAAGACAACCTAATATCGAACCCGGTTTATCGGACCAAACCCATATCACTTTAAATCTCTTTGATACTATACTTAAAACAACCACCACCCGGGTAGAACTTGAACGTTCATGGGCTACAATCGAACGGGATATAAACATCCAGGAACAGTTGGAAGCCAGACAACGACAACCTAGAAATCAACCCTAGCTTCCTTTCCCGAAGGTATACTCTCCTCCCTTTTTATACCTTACTAACTTTCAGATGCCTAGACACTGTACTTTTTAAAGCCTTAAGTACAGACTCTGGAACAACAATACCAATCAATACCAATTAGTGCAAGATAAGGGTCCTTATCCCCCATGATTTCGATCACCTAAAAATCAACTATGGTCTTTACTCCCGCAACATTTATCTCCACATTCTCCAACCTTCCAATTGGGAAAATACAATATTGATTGGCCATCCTCAATTGGATTGGGGAATATTTCAATTGTGATTTCCCTAAAGATTCCCAAGTCTTCTTAGGCAATATGTTAACATCAGATCCTAGATCTAACATAACATTCTTAATCTCAAATTCATATAGCTGGGATGCTATTCTAAACTCTTTCCCAGTCTGTAATTTATTTCTTTGCGCTCTCTGAGTGTTTTTCTTAGGAAGGTTAGTCATTATTCCATCTTCCAGGGATTCCTCCATTCCTAAGACTAGATATAGGGCATTGTGCAAATTCTCTGTTAGCTGGTCATTCCCAAGAATATCAGAAAATAATTGAAACCAAAGGTTGACTACATTTTGCGACTGCTCAAGTTGTCTCATCGAGATTACAGGGTTTTGAGGTGCAGGTGGTGAAGTAGGGAATTGTGCAATATTAGGATAAATGGTGGGCTGAGGGGAGTTTTCTTCTATTTAAGGGCCACAGATACTCTGGAATACCTTTATTGCATATTTAAAGAATAACTTATGTTTCATAGGGTCATACCTGTCCTCCTTAGGTGTTTCTTTCTGGATCTTAGGCAGATTATCAGAATCTATGCTAGTCTTTGATCCTCCACGAGTAATAATATTAATCTTGGGTAGTTGTCCCTTGACTTCCCTCTTTATCTTTGAGACAATGAAGTTGGCTCCTCGTTGATGTGCATGATCTTCCCATTTTGCAATTATCTCTCGACTGTCTTTTGTTGTGTGTCCATTGGTTCTGCAGTGTGAGCACCATGCTCGTCTTGATTGAGGACAATCCCTAGCCACACGACCTCTCTCATCATAGTTTTAGCATCTACTTGATTCTCTTCCCCTGATTCTTCCTCCTCTAAAGTCTCCTCCAACCCCACCTCCTCGGTCTCTTCCCGGTCCTTGAGGGGTTTCATTCACCCTGAATGATGTTTGATACAATTTGTCTGCAAGTGCATCCAATGCTCTACACTGACTCGTAGCATGCGTGGTAGATGCACATAACTCACAGTGTAAGGTATTTGTTACGGTAGAATAATTTTGAATAATAGGGCACTTCCTTAGTGTATGCCCATGAATTCGACAGATCTCGCAATACTCAGCTGATTGCGATGCTTGATTTCTTGGAAATGCATGATATGAGGTTGGGGTATGGAATGGTAAATTTGCATATTCTCACACAAATCCTCCCCTGGGTCCTGATGAGGTTCCCATTGGATTGTGAGGAGGTCCCATTCCCCTCATACATGGACATTCATTTTCCAGATGCCCCTCTATGTAGAATCTGGTACACCAAACTTGAGGTTGTCTTGGTATATTTATCGTCAATTCTTGAATCTTCTTTGTCAGTGTCGATATTTTTCCTTGTAGTTACACCAAATTTGCATCCCCTAAGGGTCTAGTCACCCTTAGGCTCCCTGGATATCCTGCCATGGATTCAAAATTCATTGATTGTTCCAAGGCATCTATCAAGGAGGCTATCTGCTATTATGTTAACAAAATTCATGTCAGAGGTAGCAATCCATGGATATACCACTCTCTCTGGTGATGTTCATGAATTGGATGCACTATCCTCCCAATGGAATCCTTAAAGTTTTGAATATATTCCCGAGTCGATTCTCCTTCCCCTGCTAAATTTCATGCAACTCAGGCAGAGCTTCTTGTTTTGACTGTGGTAGCTTAAACTCTTCTATGAATTTTTTCTAAACTTGTCCAAGTGTGAATTATTTTCCTTGAGCTCCTCCTAGCTCAATAGACTTCATGTACCATTTGAGAGCACAAAATCTCAATGTAGTATGGAATTCAACCAGTTTATTTGCATCTAGAGTCCCTCTAGACCTCCAAATCACTTCACACAGAAACCAATGCTACTCAACATCCTCGTTTCCTTTACACCAAAATTCTGGGTATTGAGCGATCAAGCCTCCCATGTTTCCATCCATTGTTGATCTTACTGCTCCTAAAAAAATAAACCCTAATGGTCCTGGTTGCGATATACCAGTGGATCCCAATATCTTCCCAGTATTTGTGCTCATCCGTTGTGACTGAATAACTGACTAAATTGAAATAGGAACAACATAAGAAGGCAGTATAGAATTTACCACTGGTATAGAAGACACTTGGGGGATGGGTGATTCGGGGATGGTTCCACTAAATTCTAGGCAAGTTTCTTTGATTTGGGGGGTCTCGTTCGCATCCTTTGGAGTGGTCTCTTCGGACGGGCCCCCGATCTTTCCTAGTATCAGGTCTGAATCTTCTCTTTCTTCTGCAAGATCCATGCCGACTTGATATTCCCTTGCTTCTACACATTCTTATTCTTGTGCACCCCCTTGGGGACTTCTTTCTCTCTGCACTTATCTCTCACTTATTCTTTGACTGGCCACTTTTCCCTCTCTTCTCATCTTTCTCAACTCTTCCTCCTTTCCTTCATTGAATTCTCCTGGTCTGATTTCTTTCCTCAACACCTCACACTACTTTATTGCTTTATTTATCTTAACATGCCACCACTTCTCAACTATGGTGGCTCTTTTCAAGGCTTGCTCATTCCTTGTGTCCATTTCTTTTCACTCCCCCATTTATCAAATAACCCTCTCCCCTTTCTTTGGCCATGATCCCACCCTAAAGTCACCCCACCCTAAGCATGGGTATTTAGGCTATCATCTCAGTCTGGGAGATAATCAACATCCCCTCCTCCATCAAGAATACCTTAATCCATAGAGGAATTTCTCTTAGTATCCTTCCCTGTGAGTATTTCCTGAAATCCAATTCTTCCCTTGAAAAACATTGGTGGTTCTCAGTTGCAAAATCAATATTGTATCCTTCCATAGTTGTATCGACCCAGAAATCAATTACTCACGTGATTGGGAGATCTAGCCGATGAAGTTATACAATATTTTTTGTATCCCAAGTACAGGTCTTCTTGAATCGTTCTTAGAATTATGGAGCTTCTTGGAATTTATCTATCTAATGGAATAATTCTTCCGGAAATTTAACCCAGAATATCTTTTATTAGTCGCTTGATATTTCTGAGTAACTCTTGTATCTTTCACATATTTACCTCACAACTCCACTTCTTTCCATATGAAGGTGTCACAATTTCTCTCCCACCACCGGTGAATATCAGATCGATGGATCCGTGGAAGCATTCTCCCTAGAGGTTCCCTTATGAAGAAAGTATCGACAATAGAACCATTTTGTTGGCACGAAATTGATCAGACCAGGGTTGTTCTCAGGTTACCAACAAAAGGTACCAAAGTAGTCTAGAGCGATGGCATTTTATATTCCTTGAAGGGAAGAAGTCTCACCCAAAGTGCAACCAAGGCAAGGAAAATAGGGAAGGGTAAGAATAATTCTTAGACTAATCCATACAATCTTAGGATCTTTGTTAGTCTTGCGCAAGATATATTAAACCCAGAACTTCCTGAGCAGTCTTAACTCAAATTAAAGAAAATAAAGATGTGTTACATTCATAAAGAATCTATATCCAATTAAGCATATCTGACATAAAGATAATATGAAGCAACATTCAAGATAATCTGAAGCTAAACAAACACAATAATTTCAAAATTTGGGTCTCTCTTTGTATTAACTTAATATGGTTCTTCTCAATTACATAATTCTACTCAGTTACAGACACAACTCTGTCATGCCAAAGCATAAATGTTACACATGATTTTGGTCACTTTGGTGATGTCTCAACAGTGATGTATTTAGGCTCCCAACAAGGACTTTTTGCTTGAGAAAAGTGGCTTCTGTCTTCTTCCAAAAACATATTTTTAAGATGAGTTCGTAGGCTACTTATGGTCTAGGGTGCGAGAATCCTTCATTCTCGTAGGCCACCCACACTTAGGGTGTGAACTTATCACAGTTTGCTGCATATATAGGGTGCAAACCTATTTTTAAGCTTGGAAAGGAGAAGAGGTCTCGAGGGTTCTAGAAAGGAATCTTCTAGAAAATGAGTTGGCATTCGCATGGTTGTCATTCTATTGAATTCTCAGATTTGATGGGATCATCCTCATCCATGTAAACATATCTCCTTCCATTATATATTGAAAGGTTTCTCATGGAAAAGGTTAAGCAAGATTGAATGAAGAATTGGTGTAAGAATTGTGTGAAGAACCCTGCTTAGACAGAAGCTTGAAGGCTCTATTTGGACTATCAAGAAGAATTGGATCTTCTTCATGCAAGTACAAAGCAAGTGTGTGTGTTGGAACCAAGGATCACTGAAAGGAAGCTTGTGACATTAAGGCGATTAGGTTGCATCTTCTACTTTCAATTAATATGATACAACGGCATGTCCCTTTCCCATAAAGTCACTCTTACTTTATTGTGTAATTCCTTGATCATATGCATAAGTTGACCTTGAATATACTTTTCTATCTTCACTTTGGTTGGTTTGTGTTGTCTTGGACTTGACTTCATGAGAGCACCGGAGTGAAGCGAGAACAACAGAGACCTAAGGAAGTGATATAAAGGTATGTCACTTATTCCTTCCTATTAGTAGATTCAACGATTACAACTTAGGGAAAGAGTCGTGTCCTGTCCTATTTTGTTCTAGATCCAGGTGGATCTAGGGAGATCTGTTAGTGTCCGCACCTACCGATTTGTCCAATAACAAAATTGGTGACTCCACTGGGGAATGCAACCCATTTTTGGTGGTTTTTCCTTGGCCATTTGCTCTTAACTTACCATTTTTCATTTCCATCAATCTATGAGTCTTGAGGAAACCCTAATAGACTCCCTGGGTCCAGAAGTTCCTTCAAAAATTTTGTCTTTTTTCAAAATTTTGCTTAGTTTCAGGCCTTCTCGCACTGCACCCTTCTGTAGCCTGCAAGAACCATTAGAGTTCAGATCCTGTAGTTCAGTCTAGTGCAAACTTCTCGCACTCTACTTGTGTCCAGCCTACGATAATCCTTGATTCTTGCACTATAAACCACTACCAGCGTGCGAACCCATTTGCAAATTTTTTGGATTAAAGTTTTTTGTATCCTCAAATGCCCAGATTAGTATGTGTGTCTGAAAAGAACTTCTCTGGCCAATGATTGATTGTTTCTTGACTTCCAATTTCGTGAATGATTAGTCTTCGAAAATTGAAAGCTCTTCTTGTTTCTTAACAAGGATATAATCTCTGGTTTTTAAATCTAAGTGCTTGTTTGGTTGGGAGCCAGTGATCAGTTTAAAAGTTGGGTTAATTATCTTTTTCAGTTGCTCATTACTTGGAAAATTGTTGCCTACATGCATTTGAAGAGACTAGTCTTTTCCGTTTGGTATTTTTGTCTTCATTGAAAGATTGGTTTGGGTTTTTTGTTGTATGTTGATTTTTCATCGGTTGCTAGTTTTTCTTAGTTCCACCACTGTTGTTTGGTTTCTAGCGAAAATAAAAAAACATTTTTTCTTTTTAAGCAATTTTTTATTCAAAAATATTGGCATTCAATTGCTGAAATAGAATGAATAGAGGATTGGCATTGTTCATGATTGATTGATATTGCATTTCAAAGAAGATCATATATCGTAGTTCAAGTTGTTCCAGAAAACTCCTCTTACCCTCTTGTAAATAGGATTTATCAAACAAAAAATTTGTATCATTCATTCCTATCTATGTGTTGTTGGGTCAGAGTCTCACACAACATCAGTTTCATGTCCGTCTCCTTTGAGTAACAACAACCTTTAATAATATTGCGCAATTTTAAAAATTTAACTAGTAACTCTTTTCTAAGACTCTTTTACACCAAGATTAGCTAGGCCAAAGATTTGGAATAGGTAGTGAGATACACTCTCCAAAGCACCAAACACATAATAGAATCTTGTGGTAATTAGTGTTAAATTCCATTTGCAACATTTTGTCCTGGGAAGCCCTTCTCACACAAGGGTCAACCCCGAGGTCGCATTGAGATTGACAGAGTTACGCACCCTGCTTTGTCAATATCGGTGTAGAGATTGCACGTATTATGGGGGTCACTTGATGGTATACCCACAATGATGAGTGGAAGCCTCTCCATCTAATTTCAGGCTAGATACCCTGCCCTTGCATGTGGATCAGACTGTCGACTGTTCCCCTAGGATTTATTGTTGTTGGTGGTAACCGTAGTGTCCTATCTTCTTAGGGTCTTACACAAGGTGACTATGAAGGGGCAAGTCTTCACGGTACCTGTAATCGATGTTGGCCAAACTCACTCGGGCTCCTTGGAGGGTATACCCACGATTATGTGTGGGAGCTTGCACCAGGGTGTAAGTCCGTTAAGCAGGTTGTCAACATAAATTTTCCACCATAGGCCAGCCCCTTCTTGTCTCGTCATTGCAACGTTGGATTTCATCACCAACTAGTGACTTCGGAATTAGGTATTGTTTGTTTGGTTTTGCTTCCTAGATTTTTACCAGCGCATGTTGTTTGTTTACCCAAGTTGACCATAGAATTTCCTTCGTAAGTTTTTAACTCAATCACAATTGACCCTCCACGTCGGTCACGTAGAATGCAAGGCTTACCCCCATAAAATCTGGAAGGTTCTCAACCCTTGCCTACCAAGTCACTGGAGAGCTCTCCTCAACAGAGTGAAGTCCAAGACGTTGCCACTCCACAAGTGGAAAGAACTAACTCTCTCGAATGGTTCCGAATTACCAATTCTCAAGAGGACTTTCGACTTCATCCCGACTTTGAGAGACGCATTGTGCGAGTGAATTCTTCCAAAGACTTAGTTGTTCAGTCTTCTGGATCACTGACTAGACCTTTCCTAGGACCTGAGGGTCAAGATCCTTTTTGGACTACTGGAATTTTTAGATGGGATCTCTTTGGCTCAGGAGCAGGCGTTGATATCACTGTCTCACCTAAGCTATCTGAAACATCTGATCCAGACGTAGTACCATTTACTACTGCTTATTATTTTCCTAGTACAGAAGCTCTGTGAGCTGACCACATCTTGACTCTCCCTTTACAAATGGTCTATTACACAGATACTATGAGTCCTCACACCGGGATTACCACAGCTAGCCAAGCCCCCATTGGCACACCATTTTCACCTAGATTCACCCCGACACTTCCACCCAGATACCATGCATTGAATGCCTCTATTCCCACTCCTACGTAAATCTCATTTGGGACTCCTGGCAGTTCTACTCCTTCTGGGCACCATCCTCCCGGTTTCATTCCGACGCTTCCTTCGCCCCCTTTTAGATGACCTCTTCCATCCTCTATCGGAGGCACTGATCCTAGTGGCACCATTCCATCGTTCACAACAAATTACCATATTCCTGTTGGTGGACAATTTCATCAAGGAGGCCCAACTCAACCCCTCCTTGCAGGACAAATCCCAATTGGGACACAACCCCCGATTGGAGGGTAACCCCACCGACCCCACCCTATGGAAAAAACATACCTCCATCCTTGGCCCAGTATTGGAATCATCTTATACAACATAATCCTCACTCGACTGAGGGGCAACAACCTCAGGCTAGCTCCATCATACCCCTTAGTACAGGCCAACCCTATCTAGGTACGTCTAATCCTATTTGGGGCTCGAATGTTCAACCCCACACCCCCGTTCAAGTGTAAAACCCTATGAGTTACTTGCCTCCACACCAACAACCGAATCTGCCCAGATCCTTGCATTATATGTAGACTGCTTATGGTCCCACTGATTTTTCGATGGGAGTCCCTCCCCAAAGTCACCAGTACCTACATGTGAATAGACAATTACCTTTCTTAGCCACCCTGGACCTCCCGGATCTGTCGAGGATTTTAAATGATCTGATCTGTCACTCTCCCTAATGGCCCACCATATCGTCCAAACTACCATCTGACATCCCTAAATTCAATGGCAAACCGGGAGAGGACGCGAACAATCATGTAATGAATTTTCACCTTTGGTGCTCATCCAACTCCTTGATGGATGATTCTATTCATTTACACCTTTTTCAGTGAACCCTCACGGGTTCCACCGCGAAGTGGTATATAGAATTACCACAAGGTTTCTTCGCCGACTTCAATGCCCTCGCTATGGATTTCCTCACCCACTACCAGTTATCGATCCACTATGAAACAGGGACCGAGATTTTGAGTTCCTTCAAACAAACCAAAGCCACTCATATCTCCGATCACATTCATGAGTGGCGACGGAGACAATGTCTCATCAAACTTGAACTTCCCGATCAGTTGCTGGCAGAGTGGTTCACGAAATCATTTGTGAATGACATTGGTCATGAAATTTCCATGGGTGGAGTTGTCACCGAAGAACATGCCATTATTCGTGCTCAATACATTGACCTCGTTTACTCACAAACGGGTACTCTTTATGACTTACTCCCTGATGCACCTTGTCCTTCTACTTTCGCCACTTCAAATACTCCTATTGCTTCTCATGCAACCGACGGTGTGATTGGCACTTTCCATGCCCAACCAACCTCTAGAAACAACCCCAAACCCATTTCTTCTAATGTTCAAAATGCTTCGTCTCCTATCCCTCCCACTGGCATAACATATGAGGTAAATGATGTTCAATCTACCCTCGACAGTAAAAACAAATCCAGAAAGGGAAAGGGTAAGAATGTTTAAATTACTAATACAACTGAGAGGGGGGGGTGAATCAATAGTCTTTGAGCTTAAACAATATTAAGTCTATTAAAACATTCTTAATCTTTCTTCAAGTGATCATCAACATTATACAGCATATGGACAGTAAAAGTAAAAAGCATCAGTCACACACAAGGTATACACAGAGACATATTTTCACGAGGAAACCCATAAAGGGAGAAAACCTCTTCTTCTTCGAAATGATAGGTAGTCTTTTAAGTTCTGTACATCATCTTTAATTGAGCACCAACTCAATGTGAGGCTGCTACCTCTGTTTTACAAGCTACAACTTGTTTGAGAGCACCAACTCTCTGGTTTCTCTAGAACCCACTAGAAGGAAGTACCAACTCCCTATATGTTCCAGCACCAATTGGATGGAAGCACCAACTTCCAGTTACACAGGCTCCAACCTGTATAACAGAGAACACTTGTTCTCTCTTGCACCACCCTGCCACCCTAGTTTCTCTGGCTGCAACCAGATGGAAGCTACAACTTCCTGTGTTCAAGCTCCCACTTGAACCTCTGAGGACAACAGTCCTCCCAAGCACCTCCCAACCTCCCTATTGCATAAATGAACATAAAAACATTCAACTACACAGATACATCAATTCTTACCAATCTTTCTTTGTTCTGTAAATCTGGTCTTCTTCTGACTGTTCTGCAGTTCTTTTCTTCCTCTATCTGTTTAGCAGGTCTGCTCTGCTTCAACTTACTCTATAATTCTGCTCTGCTTCAACTTATTTTGTTATTCTACTCTGCTTCATGTTTTATTCATCATCTGTTACACTTCTCTGAGCTTTATCTCACACTGCGCATCTTCTCTATCTCACACTCTGCATGCTATGATATTCCCTTTCTTACAGCTTCACTTATTTTCATACAAAACAACCAACCCTTCACAGTCTGTCTCATTTTCTTTTATACACACCCCCATGGCGGTTCCACTTCCCATTTCCTTAGGGAAAAGAAAGACAATTGTCCGAGCAACTGAAACGCCAACTGATTCGCAATCATGAATCCGTTTCACTAACAGATTCGTAACTGAGGGGTTAACTGTGAGAGAGAACAATAACCTTCCGATCATATTCCAATTTATCTGCTCTGTTGGATGAACTTTATTGACATTGCCTTTAAATCAAGTTTCAACATTTTGGCAATCCTGTGTTGAGTGTCTCGACACTTCATTTCGTGATCTCTGAAGTTCCGATACAGAACTTTTCTGCACTAGCTCCTTCCCCAATATGACTATGGTCATAACCAAGCGCCTATGCAAAAAAAAAAACGCTTTCACGATTTCTCATTTCGTGAATTTCAACACTATGCTTCGTTGACCCCAAGTCAGCGAAATTTCGATCACTTTCCACATGTCCTGTGATTCGATGGTCCAGATGTGATCTTGATTCAATGGCTACGATTGAATCACGATTTCACAATTTTGGCATTCTTGTTGCATTGGGTTCTTTTCCTCTTCATGTCGTGATTCGCGAAACTCTGATATGGAGTTAGGTCAACGGTCCAAATATTATCTCTATTCAACGGCTGTGATTAAATCACGATTTTTCATATCGCGATATCGGGATTCCTGATGTTAATAAACTTTGACATCTCCAACTCTCAATCCCCGAAACTCCGACGTGGAATGGAATCAACGGTTCAGATCAAACCTTGATATGACGACTTAGATTACATCGCGATTTCACATATCGCGATATCGGGATTCCTGATGTTAATAATCTTTGACATCTCCAACTCCCGATCGTCGAAACTCCAACATGGACTGGAATCAACGGTTCAGATCAAACCTTGATCTGACAGCTCAGATTACATCGCGATTTCACATATCGCGATATCGGGATTCCTGATGTTAATAATCTTTAACATGTCCAACTTGTGATCCTCGAAACTCCGACATGGAATGCAATCAACGATCCAGATTCAACCTTTATCTGACGGCTCAGATTAAGTCTCGATTTCACATATCGCGATTATGCCCGCTTCTCCTTGTACCTTAAAGGACATGAGGGTTCTTCTTGATCCAACAATGGTCGGATCCTGCGCTTGGATCTAACACCTGATATCTGTCCTCCTCTTTAACGATCTCTTCTTGTCTACATTCATATCTAACGACCCTCGTTCTTTCGGGAATTTTGAATGGATCCAACGATCAGAAATGCTTCTCAAGCTTTACGGGCCTTCGATCATTCGATCAACCTGAGCTTATCTTCTGTTTTCCTAGTTGCGTTGCCTTCGATCATTAGATCAACCTGAACTTATCTTCTGTTTTCCTGTCAGTTACAAACTTCCTGTACTCATGCCATCTTCGTTGTTGTACTTTCCATCAATGACAAGCATTCACTGTCTATTAAATATTTTCCATTCGCTGTCTGTTAAATATTTTCCAAGAAAGAATAAGGAGGACAAAAATAATTCGCAAGCAGAGAGAAACAAAACACCACCTGTTGACTATAGGGATAAGTGCAAACCCCGATACCCTTGTCTTATCTGTGGTGATGATCACTAAACTAAGGATTGTCCACTACGAACCATGGTTACTAAGTTCCTTCAAGGGACCATGAAACCACCCACTCCGACCGTATTGTCACAACCCTTCCCTTCTCAACAACAGGCCCAATTGGTCATTCATGACCAACCTTCCCCCTCCAATACATCCTATGTCTTAATGTGCACAGGTGATTCAAAGCAGAATGACATCACACTTACCACTCGAGCCAAAGATTATTCTTCCTCCAAAGAGAAGTTTGATGTGATACCTCCTTTGTTGGTCCAACCATCTCCCATGACTCCACCTACCAACGGTCCTCTTCATCTCGAATGACCAAGCCTCGACACAGTTCTTTTCCCTCCTCCAAAGGGTGTCGTTCGGAAATTGGCTTTCAATCCTCATGCCCGTGCCACCCAGAACTATAGTATTGTTTAAGATCTAGCCCAAGCACCATCCACGATGTCAGCTCTCAAATTCCTTCAAAGTTATCCTATACAAACGAAGGCACTGTTGAAATCTATCAGTGGAATCGACCCTACAGATACAAATTTAATAATTTTTGACTTGGAAGATCACATTCCAAGGTTACCCCCTCAAATCGCATTCCAAATACAAGTTATTATCTCTAACAAAAACATTTGTAGAACAATTATCGACGAGGGTGCCTCAACGTGTGTCATGTCTATTACCTGCTGAAAAGCCATCGAATCTCCTCCTTTGACTGAATCCCACAACACACTCAAAGCCTTAAATGGCTCCGGTTTTCAGCCTTACGATGTACTCCCTTAATTTCCAATTACGTTAGAAGGAAAAACGGTCCAAGTTGAAGTGGAGGTCTTTGACGCTCCTCTCGATTACAACCTTCTACTTGGCCGTAGCTGGATTGATTCCATGCGCACAGTTGTGTCGACTCTTTTTTGTGTCGTGCATTTCCCACATCAAGGCAAGGTAATTACTATCGACCAATTAGCCTTCTTTAACTTCGATGTATGTACCAGCAACATACCGTTCATTGCAAAACCCCCCCGGATATGAAAACGTCGGTGTGGGTCTTCTCAAAGATTCCTCATTGATGGGCACCTTCCCCATCCCACCACCTAATGCTCCACATCCATCTGTTGCCTCAATCAACATGATCTCCACCTCTATTCATGGAACCCCTGTGTCTTACGACCCATGGATGGTACCCAACCTCGACGATCATCTTCATTATGATGACGAAATGCCTTTGAGTCCAGTCGAATCTGCTTATCAGGCCATTCAATCAACAACCCCTTCTACCCCCTCTCTTGGTGATTTATCTCCAGATCCTTTCCACGTCATTTTTCCCACGGGTGATATGATTATGTATGTTATGAAAGACACCCCCTGGGATGATGGACATCATTGTTCCATCCTCTCCCTGGAACAACACACCATCGAGAGCTACCAACGGATCTCGACCCCGTCGATCGTTGTCGTCATTTCTACTATTTCCGAGGTTACACATGATGTGTTTTACGAAGGGAACTTAAGTAATATCTCACCCACCATTCCCCTCGACATATCCATAAAACTTGGAATTGTCGAAAATGTGCATATCAGAGCTTCATGTTCCCTTGACGAAATTGTCACCTACAAGTTGCTTTTCAAATAATTTCGTGACGTCTTCGCTTGGAGCTATGAAGAAATGTCGGGTATTAACCCCGACATTGTGATACATGAGATTAAGACATACCTAGATGCTAAACACGTCCAACAATGCCTTCATCCGGTCCACCCATGTAAGGTGACTGCTATCAAGCTTGAAGTTGAGAAACTTCTCAAAGTCGGCTTTATTTACCCGGTGGCTCTCATTGACTGGGTTTCCAATCTTGTCCCGATCGACAAGAAACAAGGCACCATCCATGTGTGCGTTTATTATAGGGATATTAACAAAGCACGTCCTAAAGACAACTTTGCTATCCCCTTCATCAACCAGATCGTCGACGATTGTGCCGACAGTGAAATCTTCTCTCTGATGGATGGTTTCTCCGGATATAATCAAATCAATATCGTTCTCGCGGACCAACACAAAACTACTTTTATTTGTCCTTGGGGCACTTTTTCCTATCGAAAAACTTCCTTTCGGTTTAAAAAATGCTGGTGCAACGTTTCAGCGCGCTATGTCTTACGCCTTCCATGATATCAAGAACATCGTGCAACCATATCTAGATGACTTACCCGCTCATTCCATGCATCGTGTAGATCATCCAATACACCTCCGAGCCATTTTCCTTCGATGTCGGTTTTACCATATACGCTTGAATCCTCACAAATGCATCTTCTGCGTAGAATCTGGCCGACTTCTAGGATTTAATGTTTCACATCAAGGGATCTGGGTAGATCCTTTGAAGGTTGAGGCGATTCTCAATCTCCCTCCTCCTTCTTCACTTCGCCAGTTACAAAGTTTACAAGGGAAGACAAACTTTCTTCATCGTTTCATCCCGAACTATGCCGAGCTAACTCTTGGATTTACATGAATTCTCAAGAAAGGGTCTGAGTTCATATGGGATACCACTGCCGACAAATATTTCGAAGCTTTGAAACTGTCTCTGACACGTACCCCACTTCTCTTCCCACCTGATTACAGTCGCGATTATTTCCTCTACCTTGCAGTCTTGGACTACACCATCGCTATGGTTCTCATCTAGGAGGATGATTCTCATGATTCTCATGTCATCTATTACTTGAGTCAAAGTCTTACGCCTACCGAAACCAAGTATTTACATGTTGAAAAACTGGCCTTGGTAGCCATCCAGGTAGTTCAATGTTTTTGGCACTATATCCTCTCTCATAAGACTACGGTAATTTCTAACTGCAACCCTATGCAACACATTCTTATACGTCAACTGCTAGCGGGAAAATACTCCAAATGGATCATGGTACTCTCGGAGTTTGACTTAGAATTCGAACACGCTAAGTCCAGGAAATCCTTAGTGTTTGGCAAGTTGATATTCGACTTTCCCTACTTCGAGACAAAAAATGTAGCAACCAATTCATTACTCGATGAATCCCTTTTCCTGAATAGTTCCTATGATATTTGGTATAGAGATATCATCATATATCTCCAAACCCAGACTTTTCGGCCCCATTTGTCTAGTACTGACCACGTCGTCGAATACATTACCAAGCCCATCAGTATATTATCCTCGGTGATACTCTTTATTGTCGTGGGATTGACTCTGTTTTTCGACGCTGCCTCACATTTGACGAAGCTAAGAAAGCCCTAAATGACTACCATTCTAGAGCCTGTGGTGGTCATATGTCTAGGTATGCTAATGCCCAGAAGATCTTGCGAGCAGGGTATTTTTGGCCTTCCTTATTTAACGATTGTATAATTGTCGTCCAAAAATGCCATGCTTGCCAGTCCTACAATAATAAAATATGGTGACATCCTGCTCCTCTTCACCCTGTGGTCTCCGTTGGTCCTTTTGCGAAATGGGGTATCGATTTCATGACATGTAACCCTCACTCAGCCAGGGGGCATGGATACATTATTGTAGCCATAGATTATTTTACAAAATGGGCCGAGGCAATGCCGACATTTGACAACACCGGAAAGACCGCAACATTATTCATATTCAATCACATCATAGCTCGTTTTGGTGTTCGTCATGCTATCGTCACTAATCACAGTAGCCACTTTAGAAACTTCATGATGTCCAAACTCACCGAAAAGTTGGGTCTTCACCATGAAAATTCAACACCCTATTACCCACAAGCCAACGGCCAATTCGAAGCAATTAGCAAAGTTCTCATTACCATGCTTCAATGAATGATAGGGATTCACAAAACGAGTCGGCACACAATGTTGTTTTCAGCATTGTGGGCTTACCGGACATCCATTAAGTCTGCTATCGGGTTTACACCATTGCGGTTAGTCTATGGTCTAGAAGCCATCCTGCCGATTGAATGTGAGATACCCTCCCTAAAACTAGACGTCGAACTCCTCCCAAACACTTTTGCCTAAGAAGAACATCTGTTGTATCTCATGCGATTAGATGAAACTCGTTGCAACGCCACCCTAGTCATAGAAGCCCAGAATAAATGCGTCAAAGCCCAATAAGACAAACATGTCAAGGCTCTCATTTTCTTCGAAGGTGATCTGGTTCTTCTTTATGAACAAGATCGGGATATGCTAGGAGTAGGAAAATTTGAATCTATGTGGCGAGGTCCTTTTATCGTTAGATGCATTTTGGAGAAAGGAGCTTACGAGTTAGTGGACTGCGATGATATCCCTTTGAGTGAACCTAGAAATGGGTTGTACTTAAAAAAGTACTATTCCTATGATCACCTGTGCATGAGTACATGTATTTTATTGTATCATACTTCTTGTGTGTTACTGTAGTATCTGGTCTCTACCCTCAACCTCTTATGTTACGTTGTGTTTGGTTTCCATATGTCGGAGTCTTCGCTACCCCACATTGGCTTCATTGATGGCGCTAGCCATAGTACTCAGAACCTTGCTTCTGATGCTTGGGCAATTTACGCCCCTACAAATGAACTTATCACTCTACGAGGTGTGTGTCTCAACCGTGTGACCAACAATATTGTAGAGTATAGCGCCATCATCGAATTATTGATTGATGTTATTTCACTCAGTATCCACCACTTAGTTGTATGACTCGATTCACAACTAGTAGTACTACAAATAAGTAATGTCTATGCTATTCGAAGTCCTACTTTATTACGAGTATATTTACGAATTCGCCTCTTGGAACGTTATTTTGATTATATTGAGTATCAACACATTCCTAGATGTCTAAATACATGGAATGATGCATTAGCCAACTATGTATTAGACAGACATTTGGTCCATTTATAAACCAATCACATCACTTGTATCACACAACACGAGATAAGCCTGTAGAAGCTGTATATATGTATATAACGATCAAAAGTTTTTACAAAAAGTTTCTATCCAAGGACCAAAATCTCAAAATGTGAAGCTCATAGCTTCTACAAAATAGTGTCATGGGTGACGCTCACGATAACACACAACTTCCCAGGCCACCCTACGAAGCAGTTGACTAATAGACTCTAACACGCCCACAGTGTGGCACTGATAACGCCTAGGGATCTCCCCAATAGCCATATCTAGGATGTCAGCGGTCAACCCCTCCAAGTTCTGCTCCACTGCCTCATAGTCTTCGGCATCCCATCGCGCCACTGGAGCCACCTCTCCTCACTGTTGAATAGGAGATGTTCCTGGAGATCGATATGGCCCCACATCTATGTCATCAAAAATAGATTTTTTGATTAGTTCTTGGACAAACATAAAAACATTTTATATGATAAAAATTACAAAAACATTTAAAAGAACAAAATATGTACTTCTTACCTAGGTCACCCCACTGAGCATCCTCAGGTAGGGAAAAATTCGGATCCCCACAAAAATTCAAACCAGCATATGCATAGTCATCAATCATCAGCATCTGTGGCCGCAACAAGTCGAAAAATGAATCATTGTACTTGATGATGGGCCCAGCTACGTGTTGGGCCATGAGGTTGCACCACCTCAGCATCCTTAGATCCTGTGGGGCCGGTAAACCCCAATCAACTTGTAATCTTAGCAATGGGACCCTCTCGAGGAAGAAAGACACCAAAAGTGATCCGTACCCAAACTGCTTCAAGTTTTCCTTCCTGCACTTCGTCAATTGCCTCTTCATACTGCAAAGAACTGCATTCAACCAGTTGAAAACTCATGGCTTTGTGCACTCTATGGCATATTGGAAGTATCTCTGGAGAGCCATGTGTGGAGCTGCGCTCCCAGCCATGCGTGCTATAGTGAACAAAATGGTTCGCAGGGTCAAGTCTTGGACCCCCCAAATAGCAACCTGGCCTTTGTTTATTTCTTCCTCAGGAACACAGTACTGGCGACAATACTCACTCATAGGGAGTCCACCACCTTGGCTACCGGTCAAGCTAGCATGGTACCCACGCCATGATAAACCTGTTAGAAAGTAGATATCCTCAATATCTAGGGTCAATGTGTGGAATCCCACGTGAAACAATTGTTGGTCCGCGTCCCACATATGAACCAGGTATTCTAATAATCTAAGTTGGGCCCTCATGCCTGAAATCCTAAAGAATTTCAAGAGCCCATAGTCTCGGAGGGCAGCGACGGTACCCGAGTCATTCCCAACAATTGCATCCTCCTCCTCATGTTCTCTTTCTCACCACTCCAACATCGTGATGGTCAAATACTTGCATGAGAACCATAAGAGAAGGGTCAACAACTTATTTCAAACCTTGGTATAATTTTTATTGAGCAAAAATCAAATTTCAATTTCATTTTTCGCCCCCCGCAGGTGCCCCTTTAGCACAGTGTGAGATTCTCGCAGATGCCCTTAAGGTCGCCTGCGAGAATCCTAGATTCTCGCAGGTCCCGCATGGCTAGCCTACGATAATGCTCGAGCGCAAATTATGGCTCTAAAATGAACCTAAAACCTTGAAAATTGCCAATGAAAACTAAAAATAAACCATGGAAAAGGTAGAAGATCAAGAGCTTACCTCATTGACGGAGATGGTTCTCCAAATGGTCGCTTGTGCCTCCCGCGATCGTGCAATGAAATTTGGGGGAAAATGAGGTGTATTGGGTAAAGTTTTTGGAAAAATGACAATGAAAATGGTAAAAGCCCTTTTTACCATATTTATTCACTTTTTACCATTTTTTGTTGATTTTTATATTGTTTTGTCTATAAAACCTAATTCCTAATAGCCCTATGAGTGTGACTTTTTGCAGGTATCACAAATTGGAAGTCCACACGAAGGAGTATGAATGTTTTTTCTTTTTTTCGCATGTACGACTGCTTTTTATGGGTTTTAGAAAAACCTCGAGCTCAGTCTTCGTTCATTCTCACGCTAAAAAATACATGAGAACGTAACCGAGTATACTTTTCTCGTCTTTTTGTACTCATCATGGTAACATGAAAATGACGAACGCAAAGGAGGATCCTTTAAGCTCTTTTCACACTCCATTAAAACAAAAGATGGCTGAGCGACCTTGTTCTATTCACGCTCGTAAAAGTATCTGAACAAAACGTTCGATGGGTGATAGTTTATCACTTTTACGGTCCTGTCGAACTATTTTATGAAAAAGGAACTGAGAGAGTTCTCTTTAAGTGTTTTTCAGACTCTCAAAACATGAAAATCCCCCGAGTTTTCTATCTTTGGACTCATTAAACAAACATCAAAATACCCGTAATGGGACCGAGCCCCTCCTTCCTAGGGTTCGTTAAACATACTCTGAGAGACTCGTCGCAGTCTGCTCCATATATAGGGTGCGAACCTGTTTTTAAGATTGGAAAGAAGAAGAGGTCTTGAGGGTTCTACAAAGGAATCGGGTTCTAGAAAGGAATCTTCTAGAAAATGAGTTGGCATTAGCATGGTTTTCATTCTACTGACTTCTCAAATTTGATGGGATCATCCTCATCCATGTAACCATCTCTCCTTCTCTTATATATTGAAAGGTTTCTCATGGAAAAGGTTAAGCAAGATTGAATGAAGAATTGGTGCAAGAATTGTGTGAAGAACCCTGCTTGGACAGAAGCCTGAAGGCTCTATTTGGTATATCAAGAGGAATTGGATCTTCTTCATGCAATTACAGAGAAGGTGTGTGTGTTGGAACCAAGGGTCACTGAGAGGAATCTTGCGACATCAAGGCGACCAGGTTGTATCTTCTACTTTCAATTAATATGATACAATGGCATGTCCCTTTCCCATAAAGTCACTCTTACTTTATTGTGTAATTCCTTGATCATATGCATAAGTTGATCTTGAATATACTTTGCTATCTTCACTTTGGTTGGTTTTTGTTGTCTTGGACTTGACTTCATGAGAGCACTGGAGTGAAGCGGGAACAACAAAGACCTAAGGAAGTGATATAAAGGTATGTCACTTATTCCTTCCTATTAGTAGATTCAATGATTACAACTTAGGGAAAGAGTCGTGTCCTATCCTATTTTGTTCTAGATCCAGGTGGATCTAGGGAGATCTGTTAGTGTCCGCACCTACCGATTTGTTCGATAACAGTAACAACAAAACTCTACCACTGAGAGACAAGGTTAACCCAAACCCTTTCTCTTTCAACATTACAACCGGACATGAATCTTTTACAGCCTTGGTCTAGTTCCAAAAACCCAGACTCTTATCTCTAGCTAACCTTTACCCAAAATGGACAATAACACAGAACTCGAACCAATTCTAACAAACATCTAAACAACTATCCGAACAACAACAACAACCCTTTACAATCATAGTCATCCCACATATATAAGCCAATTGGGATCTTTAGGTTTGAGACTTCGAATGCTTTCTTGTTCTTGTTCTCTTGTAACCTCTTTCTTCATGGTGGTGTTGCATCGTCTTTCCAACCGTTTTCAGTTTCTTTCTTCATTCCGCTGTCCAACTCCCCTGTGACTTGTGAAACTTTTGTTTGACAAAAATTGGGACCGTAGCATTCCTTGCGCAACTTATAAAAAAAAAATGAAGGGCCCAACAGCCTTATGAACTTCGATAGTTTCCACAGGACTGTCATGTGCAATAATTGTGAACTCCAACAAAAACTAAAGACCGTTCATGATTGTTGTACATATCTTACCTGATCCAACCACCATCATACTTTATGGTATGGAATTCGTCACAAAACATTTACCTTGGTTATGGAAGCTCTAGGTGTCAACGCATAGGGCCATATGTTGTATGATCATTATGGTCATAATGACACCCCATCTGGGGAAATTCCTTCAAACTGGGACATCTCTATACATTCCATAAGCAATGGATGTGTAGGCATTTTACTCACCTTACAAGCCAAGTATCGCTCATGACAACCGATTCCACCGTTTTCCAATTTTTCCACGATCTTGTTGGCCTCTCGCCGAACATGAGAGAGAATGAGCACAAGGTGAGGCAACAACAATGATTTGAAAAGTTCAATATTGCCCAGGAGTCTCTAGCTAGGGGATATCTTTTCAGGATCATAACCATTCAAGAGCTTTGAGAATAGAGAAATAATCATTTGCAAATCACCTTACACGATGATGTGTTGAAAACTAAGATGAGAGGTTTCTTGAATACTCTTGAGAAGGGCCCATAGTTTCGTCAAGTTGTTGGTATCATAACAAAGGATACCTACAAGAATATTGTGAATGTTCCCATATTCATCTCTAAAAACAACGCCAAATCCTTCTGGACCCAAATTTCCTTTCGAGGCTCTATCAAAGTTGAGTTTAACAAATCCTTGAGGGGGATTTTGCTACAAAATTTGACTTAGCATATAAAGGGGACGAATGAGGTTTGAGACCTAAACTGAATTAAGATAAAGGTTTTAGCTAAGGAGGATGACTTTCTCATTGGTCTCACATGATAAGTCTTCCTTTGACCATTGTTGAATTCTAATTGTTTCTTGCACATTGTTGGCCCTTGACTAGGTTTTGTTGATATCTGGTCAAGTTTGACCTATTTTTGGACTTCGACGGCCTATCGAAGGAGGAGCGCAAGACAAAGAAGAGATCTTGGGTTCTTGGCCCCTTTTTGGATCCTTTTTGAAATGTGATAATATGTAATGGGAATGAGATGTCGGCCCATGGGTTTACCCATGTTTAGGCCTATCTTGTAATATATAAATAGATGCTTAGGCTAGATAGAAGCGTGGTGCATCTATGTGATGTGAATGTATGCTAAGTGCAAGTAGAGTATGTAAGTGCTTTGTGCATGACTGTAAGAGACTTGCAAAGCTAAGTGCAGGGCATTGTAGCAGATTGTGGAAGGCTTAGTGTTGGAATGCAAGTAGGAAGGATCTAGCGCGCTGCATAGATCTTTTGTCTTGTGTGGAGTAAGGTTTGTGAGTCTCTATGCATGTAACTTATAGACTAAAGACAATAAATATGAAGATTTGGTGGACGTAGCCCCAAGGTGGGGTTGAACCACGTAAACACCGTGTTGTTCTGCTTTGTGCTTGTCTTGATGTGTTTATAAATTCTCTTGCTAAGTGCTTTGATATAAATAGATAGATCTGCTTATGCTTTGTGCTATGAATGTTAGATCTGACTTCTATGAATGTGCTTAGTGCATTCTTCTGCTAGATATGATCCATATGTTTGTGCTAAGTGATTAATCATATTAGATCAATGTGAATGATGCGAATCTCTGTTTTATCAGTGAAGTAGATATTGATTGCATATTGAGGATCTAACGGTGCTAAGTGCTCTATTAAGTATCATAATCATAGATCTATGTCCCAGCTAAGGTTGCAGACACATGAGTCTCGCAACCACCCCTTCCTCTACCTCAGGTGAGACTTCATCTGCTTCACAGGTGTTGCCGAAAGGGCCAGTAGTTAGGGTTTTGTTGGTGTGTTGTTTTAGCATTGAACCCTGGGTCTGCCCCTGTGCCAACAAATGGTTCCATTGCCGGGATCGAAACTGTGATTGTTGGGAACTGAGAAAGAAGAATCTTTGTGCAGAGATTCATCCTGAAGTTGTGAAATCTCTATGCATAGATCTGTTGCTCTAGTGAGCATTATTCTACTTAATTTATAAAGCTCTGTGCTAAAATAAAGAAGCCCGATCTGAAGAAAAGAAATTGGATCTGAAGGAGAGAAGCAAGATATAAAATATTTTTCCTCTAAGAAAGGTAAAATTGAGAATTTATGATTAAAAGAGGTAAGATTTGTAAGCTCTGTGCTTTGATAAAGGTAAGAATAGTTGGAAAATTCTAGATCTGAAAGCTTTGTACTTTGTAAAAGTAAGATAAGTGGAAATTTTTGTTTCTAAAGTATGGATCTAGGTATGTTTGATAAGTTCTATCCTAGCTTGAAAACTAGGGCACTAATAGATGAAAGAAGGCTTGATATGAGTAGATTTGACAAGAATAGTGAAATATATGTTATACCTATGCATAGAAAGAATGTTTGGACTAACAAATGGATGCAGGATCCTAGAAAGAATTTGTTGCAGGTTAGCTCCTATGCTCCTAGCGTGCAGTACATGAGAAGCTGGGGATCATTTAAAAGAAAGAGAGGATTAACCCTCTGTTATAGTTGCAAAAGACTGAGATATCTTGCTAAGGAATGCCCTGGAAGAAGACCTAGATGTCTTTATTGCAAAGCTATGGACCATGAAGTGTTGGATTTCCCTATAATGATTGCTAAAGTTGAACGAATGAATCTGAATCAGGAAAACCCTAAGGAAGATCTAGAGACTATAGAAGAATCCCAGAAAGAATTCAAGAAACTATTGTTACATATGAAAGAAACCTTGAATGACCACCGAAATAGCAGCTTATCAGGGATGTTAAAAGAAAAAGAATGCATCGAAGAAAGAATAGGAGACTTCGACATTGACTGTGTTCTGGATGAAGAGACATAGGTGAATATCATGACAGAGAGAACTTGGGAAGCTATAGGGAGGCCTGCTATGATTCCTTCATTAGGAGGAGTAGGGTTATTTAGAGGAAAGATGATAAACTTATGTGGAAAGCTCACTCAGATACCTATGAATGCCAATGGAACTTCGATAGAATAAGATTTTGAGATTATTAAATTTATTGAAGACAACGCCTTTTTTACCATGTTACTAGGGAAACCTTGGATTGATAGAGATAAAGCCAGACGAAAGGAAGAAGAAAAAGTTTTGGTGCAGAAGAAACAAGAATTAAAAGATTTCATGACCAGAAGGATCACACACTTGGTTGAAGAACAGGAGAACAGATCAAAGCTATTTAACACTAGAGGTCCAGATGTCGAAGCTGCAAGAACATTAGAGGACTCACAGAAGACTGAAGTACCTACCCCAGATAAAGAAGAGGTACTACCCCTGAATTCTAGGAAAGAATCTCAACAACGCGCAGTGACTATGTGAAATGAAGATAAGAATCAGAATGGAAAAAGACATACCGAGACAAAGCTCACTGGAAAGAAGGCTTGGAAGTTAAGTCAGAAGAGGGCTAAGATTGAAAATTTATAGAAAGTTCTAGGGGGAACTTCACAAGAGGGAAATTTGCAAAATTGAAACTTTGTCGGGATATCAGAACAGTGACACATGGCACTCGGCCATGATGAAGCAATATAGTTGTTGGGGACATTATAACCATTTGATCGATGCTCCAAATGGAAAGAAAGGCAATTATGGTTCGTCATCAAACCGTTGGACCATGCCATAACGGATAGAATAGGGTTAATGGAGGCTTCATACCCATTGCAAGCAAATCATTGTTGAGTTGTCTATTTATCCTGTCGCGCCATGCACTGATAACACTTTTTCTAATTAATAATTTGAGCCCACAGAATAAGCCGAGTTTATACAGTGATTGTTGTGCTCTTTCTCTCTATCTCACTATAGTGTCTAAGTTAATTTGACCCTGATCTAATTAATCCCGAGCGCATATGTTTGAGGAACTCAACGCAGTTGAAGAATCAGTGACAGAAGTGCTCCTTGAGCTAATGAATAAAAGAGCCATGTCAGAGAGAGGATTATCCACAGGTGTACAAGCATCATCCATGAGAGGATTTCTAGCCTCTCTATCAACAGCTTGAGTCAGACCATCCCGACCATCATATGAGAAGAAAACTAAGCACATGGATGATCTCGTGAATGCTAAGTTGATTTTGAGCATATTACCTACCTATCTATCACCTCTGAGCGACACAATAAATCGAGACAGTGTGCCCATAGACTTTGAGTATGCTTTGATCATTGTGTACCTCCCAAAAGGGATACACGCAATTTGTGCAGACCAAGAAAAGATTGCAGCGTTGAAGTTTAGCGACTTCAACCTCAGCGATATGAAGGTTTACAACATGCTCACCCTGCCTAACTACCTGACCAGAAAAAAGGGAAAGAATTCAAAGATTGTCCCTCAGTCATGGACCCATAACCTCGCCTAGTCCACCCTACTGAACGTTATGAAGATTCCTCACTTCGGACGACACCAGGAGGTGAATGCATGTGTCAAATTGTTGTTGCCTTGTTACCATGGTGGTAATCTATGGTTAAACCATCACATAACAGTGGATCCGACGTTGATACATAAGATCATAGGGATAAGTATGCAAGGCCTTGACCCACAGGATTCCTATCCCGGAAAAACATCGGATCACGCTCTAGCTCAAAGGAACAAAGACACCTACGGTGATGTCGAGAAGGGAACGTGAGGCTACAAGGTAGCTTCAATCTAGAGTGGCGTAGTGTGCCTCGCTTGTCAATTGATCACAGGAAAGTTAGTACGAAATAACCGACCCACCCAAGTCACTGGTTTTGTAATCGACCTCATAGGGAAGTGCACGAAGGGCCTACAAATGAATTGGGTAAAGTACCTAGTGAACCAGTTAGAACTTGACTGCAGAGAAGCCCAGGATCAAGGGTAAGAATTTCATTTCAGCTGGCTATTGATCCTGATCGCTTTCATTTCCTGGGAGATGCTGAAAGGTGCGACCTTCCCAGACATCAAGCCCTTTGAACCATTGGCTGTAAAGTTCAGCACACTGTGGTATTTAAGAGACATGAATAAACAATAGCAGTCCAATGTTGTTTTTCACGCATACTACAACCAGTTGAAGGTATCCATACAGTCTGTGCCTCACATAACTATGAATACTTTACATAGGTTCCAGCCTTTAATGAAGTTCATCACGGACCACCATTTCATTTATATCACAACGCGAGCCAACGAGCACAAACAACAACTTCAGTCCTACTACAAGCTAACGAAGGAGGACTTGGAATAGATCACCAAGGACTAGTTGGTAAACCTCCTCATTCCAGCAGACCCTGCAGAGATATCCAATATAGACAGTCCAAAAACTGAGAAGGATACACTTGGACCTAGTAGGATGAAGAAAACTAAAGACGTTCAGGACAGTGCATCCGTGAAGATTGCTTCCATCTCACCAGAGCAAGGAGGTGATGGCAGAGAGATAGATGGCACATAAGTTGAACAAAATAAATTTGAGGTTTCACTGCCTAGAGATGAGGAGGACCCCTCGAATAAAAGGAAGGTTTCCCCAACGAATCCTTCCTCCTAGAGGAAATCGAAAGATTCTATGACCAAAATGCAGACTATTCTCTCCTCAGATGACTTCGATTTCATTATAGCATCCCTAAATGATGCTCTGCTGGAGATAGCAGAGAAATAAGAGGCTAAGCAGGAAGCGATGTACAATAGAATCAAGATTGAGCTCCAAGGAGTACAACAAGCACTATAGTCTAGCTACACAATCTCCACTACGCCTCTACCATTAGGAATACCAGAACTGGGAGATGAGCTAGCTCAACTCCAACGAACAATTGATACAGTTAAAGCTTGCCTTTGACGAGCGCAAGAAGAAACAATGCAAGCCACCTAGGCTTTGACACAAGTACAAGGAGTCCTCGTAGAACAACGCAGTACTGCGGAACGGGAGAATCTTTCTCTCTAGGAAAAGTTCAACGAAGAAAAATCCCAACTGTTGAAAGAAAAGGAACAGTTTCTCATGGAGCAACTCAAAGTAAAATAAATGGTCAATAGAGAGCTTCGCTCTATGTCTGTCGTAGAAGTAAAGGTAGAGGATCAAGTCAAGAAGAAAGTATGGCAATTTGAAGAAGTAATCCAACACCTCCAACAACACATAGCATATTTAGAGCTACGCATTGTACCAGAGACTCCACAGGAGGTAAGAGACCAATGAGAAGCCACTGCCCATGGCGTAGTTGACAGACTGAAGGCCCTTACCTTGGAATGCATGAAATTCACTAATCGCAGTGCCCAGACATATGAGAAACTTACCGAGAACCCAGAGTTGCAGGCACTAGAGTCGCAACTCCAGGAAATGAAGCAACACATAGAAACACTACAGGCATAGTTGAAGTCTCTGTTAGCTGTGGAGAGAATGAAGAGATCTCAAGAGCAGTGAACCACCCAACAGAAAATGCATAATATCCAGAGCAGAGTTATGGAGATAACTTAGAAACTCCAACTAGTACAAGATAAGGCTTATTAGTTATTTACAGAGGTGGAAGACCAGGGAGAAGAACTAGAGAAAGTTAGCAGCACGACAGAACAATGCTTGGAAGGACATGTGAATGATGCAGTCATTCAAGAATTTGTTGAAAAAGAGCGCGAAGCACAACAACAAGTCGAAGAAGTTCAAGCCAAGCTCGAAGCGTTCGAAGCAGAACTTCCTACATCAGAGTGACTTGGGACAAGTCACAGGTGAGTGTTCGGGGCCTATTGGCCCTTAACCAGGTTTTGTTGATATCTGGTCAAGTTTGACCTATTTTTGGACTTCAACATCCTTTCAAAGGAGGAGCACAAGACGAAGCAGAGATCGCGAGATCTCGACCCTTTTTTGGGTCCTTTTTGGGTTGTGGGAATATGTAACGGGAATGGGATGTCGGCCCATGGGTTTACCCATGTTTAGGCCTATTTTATAATATTTAAATAGATTCTTAGGCTAGATAGAAGTGTGGTGCATCTATGTGATGTGAATGTATGCTAAGTGCAAGTAGAGTCTGTAAGTGCTTTGTGCATGACTGTAAGAGACTTGCAGAGATAAGTGCAGTTCATTATAGCAGATTGTGGAAGGATTAGTGTTGGAACGTAAGGAGGAAGGATCTAGACAGTTGCACAGATCTTCTATCCTATGCGGGGTAAGGGTTTTGAGGCTTTTTGCATGCAACCTATTGACTGAAGACAATAAAGAAGAAGATTTGGTGGATGTAGCCCCAGGGTGGGGGTGAACCATGTAAACACTGTGTTGTTCCGCTTTGTGCTTGTCTTGATGTGTTTATAACTTCTCTTGGTAAGTGCTTTGATATAGATAGATAGATCTACTTATGCTTTGTGCTATGAATGTTAGATATGAATTCTATGAATGTGCTTAGTTCTTGCTTCTGCTAGATCATATCCATCTGTTTTTGCTAAGTGCTTAATTACATTAGATCAGTGTGAATGTTGCGAAGCTCTATTTTATCATCGAAGTAGATATTGATTGCATATTGAGGATCTGACGGTGCTAAGTTCTCTATTAAGTATCATAATCACAGATCTGTGTCCCAGCTAAGGTTGCAGACACCTTTGTCTCGCCACCACCCCTGCCTCTACCTCAGCTGAGACTTCATCTGCTTCGCAGGTGTTTTCGAAAGGGCCGATAATTAGGGTTTTGTTGGTGTGTTGTTGTAGCATTGAACCCTGGGTATGCCCCTGTGCCAACACACACTTTCATGAATCCTAGACCAAATTATGTATACAAAATATTGTTTAGATCAAAAAATTCTCTGGTTCCTTTCTTTCCATGTCTGTCAAACCTCAAAACCAAGGAGCAGTTGCCAAATTCTATTCAGAATGGGATTTTTAAAGGCTGAAGGTCTCCATATTTCAATAGTGGTAATGATGTTGTCATGATGTTAGTCATGTGTCCTCATTGTCTGAGCAACTTGATCCCATATGAGGGAATTGAATGGGAATTGGTTAAGGAGGTGTTCCATTGATTCCTCTTGTTGGAAGCATCAAGGACAGGCTGATGGGCCAATGAATCCATGTTTTCTAATGTTGTCTTAGGTGAGAATGTGATTATGAACTAGAAGCTAGAGGAAGATACTTACTTTTGGCCAAAGGTTGGCCTTCCAAATGATGTTTCAAATTTTTTCTTTGGGAAGAAGCTGGAAATGATCTTTGAGAGCATATGATTATTTTATAAAGAAGATTCATTTTGAGGAATGTCCCAAATGCATAATATCTAGTCCTTGTTGAATGTGGATTTTCCTGAGAGTTGCCTCATCCTACCACATGACCAGATTACACTCTAAGGGTAGAGAGAGTCCCTGTGAGTGGTTTTCCATTCCCTCCAGGAATTGAGGGGGGAGGAAACTTTCCAAAAATCCACCACACGAAGGTCTCCATTATGCTGCATAAAAAGGTGGATATCCTGCAAATTATCCTTTTACTGAAGTGGCTACAATTGCTGCAAATATTCAGACCAAAAGAGTGCCTCCTGACCATCTCTTATTTCTCAGAATGCATGTTCTTATACTAGGGTGAGATTTTTCCATGAAACATTCCAAGTGAGGGAGACTTTAAGTTTTTCATTCCATATGTTGAGATTCACTTCCTTTATTCTTGGAGTGTATTTCCATCTCCACAATTTGGACCAAAGGTCATTTGGATGCTTTAACTGTCTCCACCATATCTTAGCACCCATTACCTCATTTAGCAAACATGGGTCCCATAGTCCCCAAACCCCTGATATCTCTGGTTTACATAGAGTATCCCATTTTACTAGGGCCCACTTATGTCCTTCCTTGTTTCCTTTCCATAGGAAATTTCTCTGGATGTTATGAATGGTTTTGAGAACAAATTGCGTGGTAGAGAGACCTAAGAAGAGGTAAAAAAGGATGGAGTGCAACACAAATGTGAGGAGCACTAGACAACCAACCAAGTTAAGAGAGAGAAATGTCCAAGAGTTGAGACAACGTTTCAAGGAGTTGATGAGGGTTTCCCAAGAGTTGTTGTGAAGATCATTGTTGATGAGGGGGATTCCCAGATATTTGGATGGAAGGGAGCTCCGAGAGAAGCCAAGAATGCAAGCTATATGGGTCTATATGGCTACAAGGGTCTTGAAAAAGAAGATTTGAGATTTGTCGATATTTATGGAGGTACCTGAGGCCTCACTAAAATAGTTTAGGATGCTTTGGATTTTGAGGGATTCCCTAGTTGTGGGTCATCCCATCATCAGGGTATCATCCAAAAATTATGATCCAGGTGGACATTGGTGGCCACCCATCTATTCCACTAACTCAAATTAAAATTTTCCATTTTGGCATTTTTTCTACAATTTTTCGGGTCCCAAACTTTTGAGGCCATTTTGAGGCCCTAGACGACGTTTTTTTGTCTCGACATTGCCTAAAATGAAATCAATGGAAAATGACAGGCCATACATAATGTTCTTTCCTCATCTAGAGCTTTCCAACGAGGTATCGAGTGCCCCAAATGGAGTTCATATGCAAAAGTTACACCCTTGAGAAGTTGACGTATCAACTACCCCTATCGGGGCCCACAAAGCTTTTGGCATTTGATCTCCCGGGGTTAGGGTTTTGGATGTTTAGGGTTTTCTCATTTCTTTTTTATGTTAAAAAGGCCTTTGGATCCTTATTGTAATGAGCTTCTTGCGAATGATTGTAGCTGGCACATATCTCTTCATAGATAAGCTATCACCATTCTAGTTAGCTTGTGTGCTTTTGCATTTTACAGTCTTTTGTATTTCAAGAAATCATTAATAGAATCTGAGCTTTATTGTATTAAGGTGTTCCTTGACATATCTCTATATATTTACTTTTTAGATATCTATTTTATTTATTCCGTCATGTCATTCTCAAAATAATCAGGATCAATGGTATCTGAGCAGTCTTCTCCTTGTCGTTCTTAATGCATGTCCCTGACGACGTTAGGGTATAGAGAGTTAGGTCTCGAGCTTGTTTATCTTGAGTAAAAACACTCTTTCCCACCCAAGAAACTTACCACGGTGGAAGAAAAGAGGGACAAGGGGAAATGAGATCCTTTCAAACTGTTTCTCAAGGAAGCCCTCATGTGACAGAGGAACGAGATGATGGATAATTTCTCCCAGATCATTCAATGGTTGCTGACAACATTGGATGCACCTTCAACCAGTAGTCACTTCGGAGGTGCAATTCCATTTAAGGTACAAGTTAACTTTGATATTTATTTATTTGAAAGAAAAATAGATGCTAATGCTTTGGAAAAATGGTTAAGTCTACTAGAGGTTTATTTCTCAATCCACAATTTTTCCAACAGTGAAAAGATTACCTTCGTTCTTCTTAAGGACCTTCCCCAAGTATGATATTGGTGGGAGAATTACTGTGAGCAACATGTCGAGGATGAGTCTACAATTTTTGTGTCAAGACTCACTTGGGAGGATTTTGTTGATTCCCTCAAGGGACAATATTACCCTGTTGGAAATTATGATGACCAATACATGAGATGGACCACACTGTGTTAAGAGAGTGTAATGTTCCCAAGTGGATTTTCTTGGAACATTTGAAGTTTTTGTGTTTTCTGGTTGTGGTATTTTATCAAACAATTTGTTTTTGTTTGTCTTCTTTGTTGCACTAGGATGGGTTTTGTAGAGTTTGCAGCAAATAAATGATAGAGAGATAGAAAATGAAATATACACAACAAAATGTGTTAGCACTAGAAGTCACCCCTAGATTGTGGCAGAGGTAAGCCTGATATCCATCATTATTTTATGTCACAGGTTACTTTTCAAAGAGGTCAAATGGGCACAGACTCAAGATGATATCATTTTAACTTAGGAAACTGGACTAGCATACACAAGTAGGTGAGGTCTTAGTTAAACTTCAGTCAGTAGGTTGTAGTAAAGGTGAGAAGGAGGAAGACTTCAATGAAGAATGTAGAGGTATTCCATGAACATCAGGCTTTCCGAAAGCCTAAGGAAGAAAAAATTAAACCCAAATTCTTCTTGAATTCAAATTTCAAAGAAACTGAAAGGAATTATAACAACACTATGATCAAACATTCATCATAATACAGTCACAATAATTCATGTGAATCATTCACTCATGAACTCTTTTAGTTTCAGAGGGAAATAATATGGAGTAAGAAAGCTAATTGTCATATAACAAGAAGTCTCAAATGCGTATACATAACCAGAGAACTAGAGTGTTCATTAAAACTTTACAACATGGGGGCATTGCTCTACCATCGACCTTTACAAAAATGGAAAAAATGCCTACATATACTTGGAACTGGCTCCCTACAGAAGCATGCTCTGGTAATTGTATTCAAGGCCTAATGCTTCAATATTCTTCTGTCGGGATGCACTTACATTCTTCTATCAGAAAAAATCTTTGATTTGTATGGCTCTGGTAGGGAAATTCATCCACAAAGGTACCACATCCTGACCACTCTAGAACCCCATGCCTTCCGTTTATGTGGTGAAATGAGGTTTCAAACACCTGCTTTATTCTCATTAACTTCCTTTACGGGGATCAATATGAGGCTTGATTCCCATGAATGTTCTGGGAAATTTCACAATCCCCCTCAGTCAATCTTGGCACTTCGAGGATATGTAACTATTCTCCTGTGACCAATTCAGGGGCTCCAACCTTCTGTGAAACTCTTCCTATCGCCCCATGCGACCACAGGTCATGACCTCATGCTTAATCAAATGGAGCTTCGGTACTTCTCATATCGGGATTTCTCACTCCCCTTGTTTTCAGAAGTCTCAATGCCTAATCTTGCAAAATGGCTCCTCCAGATCAACGTTCAGATTTGTCTAGAAACCGATGGCCATGATCATCCCGTTGAACAACCCTAGCCATGCGTCCCTCACCTTATTTGGCCCCACTTTCCATATGACCTTGGGGTTGTGACCGTGTGCTTATTTGATGCAAAATCTCGGGGCTTTACGTTTTGGGAGTTTTCACTCCCCTTTACTCCCAACACTGCAATGCCCGAAATCGCGAAACGGTATATTCAGATCGATGATCGGATCTGTCTCATATCCAATGGTTGATGTTTCTAGTGACGAGCACTTTCCACTTGGCACCACCCTCCACCTGACCACAATATATGACCCTGGGCTAAATCCTTGGGTGCTTCGCAGTTTCTCCTATCGGGAATATGCATCTTGTTTTGTGTTGAAACCTCTGATATGCGAAATCACGATTTCGCATTATCTACTGCCACGTGCCCCTCTGCTTTGGACGACCTAGATCAAATCTTCATTGTGGGACCTCCTACCATCGACACTCCTAGTAAGAACTTTCTTTGGCCTGGATCTTGCCCCACGTGTCCTCCCTGATGGACATACCATATCTATTTGTGACCTCGGCCATCGGGGATAAGCCCTTGCCTCATTTCAAAATGCCTTTCTACTCTATATCTACGACCCATATTAATTCTTTTCTTAACCTTTGATCTCGGGCCTCTACCCTAGCACTAAACTTCGAGAAACTTCACAGCCCCGACTACTCGATGACCATCGATCTTCTCCATATGATGGATCCTCACTGCTTTCCCCGCTCGCTTGATTTGTGTCACTATTTGACTGCTCTCTGTTAAGGTCCTAACCCGCACATAGCTAGATCAATGTATTCGGATGTAATAAAGGTCAATATTAATAAGACCTTTCAATAAAATATAATAAGGCAGATGTAAGAAGACCTAATAGAAGCTTCCGCTTCTAGAAG